>JAJHSJ010000002.1:94266742-94475690 GCA_021015155.1 Magnolia officinalis
TCTAGGGGGGGTGCCATGCAAGTAAATGAGTTAGATGCTTAGGTGGGCCCCACCATAATATTTATATAAAATCCACCATGACCATCAAATGTGTAGCCTCATTTTAGACTAAGGGCCTAAAAATAATGTGCATCCATGGACCACATATTGGAAACAGTGTACAAGGCGACTATCACTCTCCAATTTGTTTCCCTTAGTATGGGCAACCTAAATCACCAGTAGGCTAATTTTTAAGAAACAAGCTTAAATTTTGACGTGGCATTTGATGGTTGGAGTAAATTTCATATAGTTATCACAGTGGGCCCAATAAAAATCAAGGGTAGATGTCTTTCTCCCAATTGATTTAAATTTGGTGTGGCACACCTAAATCACAAGTCAAGATTTTGGCTTTTGCGACTAAATTGTGATTACGCATATAATAATTGAAGTGGATTTTGCATATACATCACGGTTGACCCTACAAAAGAAAAGGTTTGTACATCCCATATAAAAATTATTAATTAAAAAAGAAAATTATAATAGACCTCTCTTCATTTTGCCAGGCCCCACCGTGATGTTTATTTAAGATCCACTAAGACCATTCAATATTCAGTTCCATATTAGGCCAAAAACAAAACAAAAAAATCAGGCTAAGTAGGCTAACTTATGATTATGGTAGGCCACACCAAAGGAAATAGTTGAGAGCTGTTGACCCTTAATTTTCACTGAGCCCATCATGATAGCTATATGAAATCCATTCCAGCCATTAGATTCCACACAAAATTTTATGCCTACGGCCCAAAAATCATAACCAACTATGATTCACATGGACCACATGCACTAATATAAATAATATAGATGGTGAGAATTGCCCTGTACATTGTTTTTAATAAGTTGGTCCACCTAAATCACAAATGAAGTTAATTTTTGGGCCCTTGGCCTAACATGAGGTGAAGTACATGATAGGTGGGGTGAATTTTATATAAACATTACAATAGGTACCAATGTTTTACCTCTCATGCCTGTTGGAACATTTTTATTTTTATTTTTATTATTTTACGCATGCACACACACCCCACACACTCACACCTTAGTGGAATTTCACCACCTATGGGTACTCGGACCCTTGACCCAGTGTTGAAACTCCCGAGAGTCTACCACCCAAGCAAGAGTAAGGACCCTATTGGAGCAATTCTTATACATATCAATCAGGTAGCGTTTTGAAAACCTTTCTAAAAAACCTACTTGTAAATTACGTATTAATTAGGTTGTTTTCTTATACCCTCATGGCCATTGATCCAATACATACAAGTGAAAAGGGGTGCCACGTTAAAAGCCCACGACTACTAATTTAAGCTAGGTTTATTAGAAGCATCCAATGCCAAAATATAATATATAAGATAGTTATAGGCCTAGTTTTCTCACTGAGCAACTCAGACAAAATCCATTTGTCCTGAATTCAGCAAGGGCTTGAATGGGTTGGAGTAACTTTTATGATTCAGCTTCATCCAGACTTGATTGAGTTCAAGTCAACTCAAATGAGTCACATCAAGTTGGTAATCCATGGTTGTTAAGCACTCAATCTTGGCATGTAGAAAAAAATTAGGATAATTTGCTTATTGCACCTCATAACCGAGGCTCCACATCTCATGGGTTAGGACCTCGGTCAAACTTCCTCGTGGGCCCCACTTCACAGGAGTTCCACTTCGCATGAGCCACCCATCTCACACAGGTCGCCCACCCCGAGTGTACCCCTGCATCCCACAGGCCACCTCACTTGAGCCTAGAGCTGGGCAAAATGGATCCGATCCGGTCGATCCGACCCGACCAGACCCAATCCGACCCGACCAGAACCGAACCGACGGTCTGGATCGGTGCTGATCGGGTAGCCCCATCCAGATCCGAAATATTTCGAGTCGAATTCGGATTGGCCCTGACCCGACCCAACCCGACCCGAAAACCCGACCCGAATGGACCCGAACAGATCCGATCCTACTCAATCCAGAGTAGTTCTTATTGATTTTTCTATTTTTTCTTGTGGTATGGTCCGCTTGAGCTTTGGATATGCATTAATTTTGGGTTCAACCACTAAAATGATATGTGAAAATGAATGGACGGCATGGATAAATCACATGCATTCAAGGTGGGCCCCAATAGAATTTAGAGTGTACAATAACAAGTTAGTTTACTGGTGTACCACACAGGCGTTAGCTGTAGCCAGTTGGTACGTGTCGTGTCAACTGTTAAGACGAGCACGGACGCTCCTCGAGCTCTGAGTTGTACGAACGGTTCAAAGGATATTAAAATTACATTACATGGGCCCTACAGTGATGTATTTATTATATCTACACCGTTCATATGTTTTTTGAGACCATTACCGACCATTTTCCAAAAAATGAATAATATCCAAAGATCATTTGGACCACACCACAAATAGCAGTAGAGAATGATTTTCACCGTTAAACAATTTTTGTGATCTACATGGTAGTTAGATCTGTCTTATTTTTAGTCTCAAGCCTTAAGACGAGCTTGCCAAATGAATGGACGGTTTGGATATAACACATACCCCACCGTCTAACTCTTGGCTAAAGTGTAAGCTCAATACTGCCCGTCACGTCTGCGACGTGCATGAAAAGGAAGCAAGGGACTGCACGTCAATATGATAACGTACAGATGAAACTTCCTCTACTTTTCTCATAGTTATGTGGGGGCCACCTTGATGTATATGTTTTATCTGAGCCGTTCATTCATTTTGAGGTATGATTTTAGGCGTTGAATACAAAAACGGTTTGAAGATCCGATTGGGTTTTATCACCGGGTCGGAATCGGACTCGGATCAGCCCATTCAAATTTCGAATCTGTCCGAGTCAGGTGACCCGGACTCGATCCCGGATCGGAACGAGTTCGAGTCAAGATGTTGAGATTTCGGATCTGATCGGGTTGGACCCAATTTGATCCGACTCGGACCGTTGCCCAGCTCTACTTGAGCCGGTGTAAAAATACCCATGCATTGTAAACTCTATTTTATTTGGGGTAATATATACTGTTTTGAGAAAGAGAGAGCTAGCATTATATTGAGAACTACTTCCTTATTTTTTGCCTTTGAGCATAATGGATTGATGTGAATTTGTGGACGCATTGAAATTTGAAAGAGAACCATGTAATTCTTTGTATTGTGGTTTGCATATTTTCTTTATTTTCTTTATTTTCTTTATTTTCAATATTATTATGTGTGGAGCTGAGAAGAGGTCTCTTCTCCCAACACTTCTTTGTTAGAGCATAAAGCAATATCTCTTAATTGTCAGTTGAACTAGTAGAGATGTGTGTTGGTGTATGAGTTATCTAGGGTTTGATCTATAATTGTCTTGACTTTTTAAACCTTATGACTTCGGACTTATTTAGGGCTACCAAAAAAATAAAAGAGAGTAAAATGGCTAAAAAAGGGAGGAAAGAGGAAATTGAGAATGACTATAGAGAGAACTGCATATAGGCATTCTTTTGTCTACAAGACCTTTTATTTTAAGTGTGAGAACCTGATGAATGAAAGGTCTTACTTTTGGACGAAAAGGCATGTTCCCTCCTGCATACGTGCGTGATCACGTGAGACAACATCTACAATTTTCTTAAGGAACTCCATGCAATTAGATTGTTTGCTCCCATGCATATATGGTCATGGAGTTTGATTGATGAAAAACCTTCCTTGAGAGGGATGCACATTGAATTGGATTGGATTTTCCTTTTTGATAGCCTTTGGAATTTCCTTAAAAAATTCCTTGCAATTAGATTGTTTCCTTCATTTAATTAAAGAGTCTTGATTTTAAAAAGTTTGAATAGTCTTATCTTCCGCACCTTGTCACCCTTAAACTTATATAAAATATAAGAAGATGCAAAAACAGATGAAGTATGTTAGGATATCTATATATAACTCCTCAAAGAATGACTCCAAAATAAACCTATCTACGAAAACTCTTCACTGATACCATGTAATAAAAATATCGTTGCCTCTTCAAATAAGATATGTTAGCCTCTATCATCAAAATCATATGTAGTGCACCAAAAATCCAACAGATAAATCTAGCCTGGTCTTGATGGACTATTGATCTATTATGGCCCACTTAAATGGAAACAACTAACATTTTAAGGCTGCATTTGGAATTGTGCTTAGGCTCAATTTAAGAAACAACTAACATTTCTAAATTGAAGAACCTTTGTGGTCATTCGTTTGTATTAGTCAAGCTTGTATATTTGGCATACTTATACATATATCTTGATCATCCAAAGCAAGGGCCCAGTATAGTAGACGGAGCATGACTGAAAGGTTACACTGATTGGATGAGTTTCAGTGGTCCATTGACATGCTGGGCGCTGCCTAAATTAGAAGATTATGGCCATCTATTCACTCCTCATTAGTAGAACACACAACCTGTTACCAGTAGAAAAACCCGATGTTTCATGGGTTCTGTTTGGGGACGAGAAATTTCCTGATCTGGCTTCTTGCTGGTCCATTAGCACGTTCGCCGGCCCAGATGCTGACACAATATTCACTTGTCATATAGCCGTAGCAGCCCGCGCATTTTTCAGATGCGCCCACCTCAAGAAACGTGAGGGAAGCTCCCATTGTAGACTGAAACGGAGGGTTGTTGCCAATGGGACCACTTGGTTCTGAATTGACAAGGAGCGGAACGACGGGTTTCCCACGCCAAACAAGGCTAGAAATGTTTTGTATAAACAGGTCGCTCCCTTTCGATATCTATTCATGCGTTCAGCTATTTTGACTGATTATATTTCCATTCATGTGAATTATTAGTTGAATTTGATCGATGAATTCGTGTTTCGTCGAACTTTTCTCTATTCATTTTGTTTTATTGATTTCTTCATTGAAATCTCATGCTGTTCACTCCCCAAGTATAGGGTTGTGATGTAGTAAAAACTCGGTAAGACCGAGGTCGAATCCACAGGGGTTGAAACCTGTACGTTATCTGAAAATAACCAGATCTAGAACTAAGCTAAGATGAAATCCAAATCAATTGTGATTTGAGGAATAATGGTGAACTAATTATCTAAAACTTAAGAATTCAGAGAGAAAGAAACTAGGGATTCAGAGGATCCACTTGTAGAGATCAGGGAGATCTATGGTCGATTCATGAGCTCAACTGGACTTCGAGTCCCATCTTTATCCAGTTGGAAGATATAACCTGAAAATCAATGTGAACTTCCTTTTGATCTAGTCTTCAAATAGATGAAAGGTAGAAGAATTATATATGATTCTATCACAGATCCATGCCTATGAGACAAGGTAAACAACAGAACTCAAACCAAACTACAACCAATCAAAAGACGTATGAATGTTAGGAAGGATTCCGTCATCCAACCATGCCTAGGAGACGATGGTGAACAACAGGGCTTCCTAACCCCATAATCAGAAGAAGGAAAAGGAAAACTCAAGCCATCACAGATCTAATGTAATATCAGTCACACTAAATCATTAAAAAAACTAAAATCTTCCTTAAATTCAAACCGATCAAAACGAGTTCAACGGGCATAATCTAAGCCGCAGAATCCTCCCATCTCGCTACAAGCTTCACCTCTTAGCCCTAGCTAAGAGGTTTAGCTAACCATGTTGGCTAGATCATACATAAATAAAAATAAGAATTTCAACAATGAATTTCCCTCTCTCTCTCTCTCTCTCTTCACGTTTTTCTCCTCTCTGCCGTGAGATAGATGATCTCCCTCTGCTCTTTGTCTCACTTTTATATCTGATGATCCTCGTCGGTCGCTGAAGAGTGCAGAAACTTCCGCAGCAGGAGTCAGTGATATGTTTTCCGCGCTCCCTTCACAAGTCCGGTTACGGTAGTTACTGTGGGGCCCATGATCAATGTTATGCATGGAATCCATTCCATCCATTGTGTTTGCAGCTAGAATTCACCTAGAAACAACCAATTTTGGAATGTTTTTGACGCGGCCAAAGGTAGAAATTACGATGTAATCAGTGCAAGCTGTCCGTTTTGTGACCTTTGAACCTAACACATGAGCGTGCATGGGTACACGAGATCAACGTGGGTCTGACTATATCGCTCCCCTCTTCATGATAGACGACTCGGATCACCCATTTGGTCCACGATGATGGCCCACCAAGACGACCCGCAGCCTCTGTTTTGCAATCCGAACAGAGGACGCGATTCCTCTGCGTCGGTGGTGTCGGTGGGCCCACTGTCTAATTTTTATGGTGAATCTAAGCCGTCCAGTATCTGTATAATGAAAAACCGGTTGGATATGGGTAATTTTATATCTGTTTCGGCGTGGCCCATAAAATTCTCACCCGACCGTTCGTCCTGCATAAGAACGGTTGAAATATGATACCTGCTACTTCTTGGCAAAATATCCACCTAGGTGACATTCACAACCCCCCTCCAGACATGATGAACGGATCCGATCCTTGATTTGCGCGATAATGGTGGGCCACAACACGTCCCGATGATCGCCTATGCGGACGACTGCGAAAGCTGAAAACGGAAATTTCCGTTTTCTAATACGGGATCGGGTCAGCGCCTCCTTTGACTGGCAGTTAGGGGTGTACACGGGTCGGGCCGAGTCGAACTGGCCTCAGCTCATCCAGGCCCGTTCAACAGCCACACCAGGTCCGAACCCGACCGGGCCTGGTCACCGAGCCAACATCTCCAGCCCGAACCGGGCCCGGGCGAGTTCAGGCCGAGTTCGGGCCAGTTTCGAACCTTCGAGTTCGGGCCAGTTTCGAACCTGAGTTCAGACCAGTTTCGAACCTTACAGCAAGTTTATGGGAAGGTTTTGGCAGGTAATCCGTATCCCATTAATTTACAAGGCCCTCGATCAACGGTTTAGATAGTTGAACTATAGACTCCACAAAAAATCTTCTAGCCTGGAACGTTCAATTCCTCCCGGTGACCATACTGCCCAAAACAAATGGGTGATTAGAGAATTTGTTTTAGCCGTTTATTTGTTTTATACCTGTGGCCAACCTAAGGTGTTTACCGGCCTGATTTTCGAATCAGAAGATCTAATTAGTACATCTAACCGGATGGAACTAAGATTTCATTTTTATAATCCATATTAAGACAAGAAATGTGACACATGTGTTTCACATCTAGGCCAATCATTATTGGGTCCCACTTTGAACATCCAATGGCCCAAAAAATAGGATGATAGACTCACCATCAGTCATTATTGCTTTTCCAACCATTGATTCTTCTGGTAGAAATGTGGCCCAACTGATAAGTGGGAACCAGGGCTAGCCCACCTAATGACTGACCCAGATCTTATACACATGACATTTTGCCATGTTGCAAATCATCTTCACAATCTTCATGAAGAAATGATTTGATACTCTTGCAGAGTGATGGATGAGACATGAGCAGTTAGAAATTACTTAGAAATTACAATATATGGCTTTAAACCTTTCAAATTACAAGAACTATATATATATATATATATATATATATATATATATATATATATATATATATATATATATATATATATATATATATATATATATATCATGAACTGGGTTTCAGACCGAGTCGGGCCGGGTCGGGTTGGGCCGGGGCGAGTCGGGTTTCGGGTCGAACTGGGAGGTATCCGAAATCGGCTTGAACTCAGTTTCGGGCCTAAAAAATTGGCCCGTCCTGACCCGAACTCAGTTCCGGGTCAGGCCGAGTCGGGCTTTTTCGGGCCGAGTCGAGCGAGCTAACCGGGCTAGCCCGGTTTGTGTACACCCCTACTGGCAGTCGGTCTGATGCGATGCGGGAGTGCACCGCCTGTGCACTCCCACATGTACACGTGGGGTCCACTGTAATGCATGTGAGAAATCCACGCCGTCCATCTCTTTTATCATCTTATGTAAGCAATTGAGACCAAATTTTGGAGCGTATCCAGATATCATGTGGGCCCCACTTAGTGAATTAGGGGCTGATCTGTCCATTGGACCACTTCCCAAGATCTTCAATGGCTGAAATTTAATATGTACGGTTAATTTATGGCCCCCATCACATGTATGAAGTTTCGAGTCAATCGGATGTCGGGAACCATGTGATCTTGCATTTTGCACCAATTTCAGGCCTCTTTAACGTGAACGGCTTGATTATCTCGGATCCTTGGCGTGTAAATTCTTCAATATCGGTCCTTTGGATTCAGTCCTTTGCTGTGGTGATTTCAGAGCATCAAATACACACTTTTAGTACCTTTTTGTAGTCCACACTTGCAAATGTACCTTGCATCACAAACACGATTAAATTAGGCTTTTAAACGGTGGCATGTTCATAAATCCGGTAATATCTGGAGTCTAATATGTAATATTTGACCCTCAACACATGCTTAGATAGTGTTTGTATTGGTAAATTAAATGCTTATATACTAGTAGGCGAATATATTTTGATGTACTCTGATACTATGTTAAATCATCGCTTGATCTAAAAGCTCAATCTATTACAGGATGGTGTACCAATGTATATCAAGAGACCTTAACACTCTTAACATTCTCTGAAAATTAGTGGGAAAATCTTGTTAAAACTTAAATGTGTGGATAATAGATTATTTAAAATTTAAGTAATTTTTTTGTTAATATTATGATATTTTTGCAATAAAATTACAAAAAATAAAAAATGCTGGGGTTATAAATGATCACATGATATTTGCGTGATAATATCATTTGATTGATATTTTTATATCACAATATTGTGAGATTTTCATAATCTCAGCCATATTTATCACATGGGCCCATCCATGGATGTGCCCTTTTGATGGGCCCTACCCATGGTGGCCCAGTAAAAAAATGTGCAGTGGTCAGGTAATCAAGCCCATTAAATGTAAGCATTTTTGTCTGAGACAATCCATTTTAAGGCTACCAATTGGATGTAACCATCTAGTCAATGTGATTTTTGGATTGGGTCCATCCACACAACTGCCCACTAGATGGAAGCTCTCGATCATCTGGCGCAGGGAAGGACGTGATGTGACCACCATCTTCCTCAGGGAATAACTACTCCGAATCTATGGAGGTTTCTGAACTACCTTAAATCCATGAGTAATAAAAGCAAGAATAATTCCCAATAAATTTGAAATAATTTGATTGATGATAAAAAAATAAAATTACAACTCTTTAAATAAGAAACTCAAACCTAGGACAGTTTTAGACTCTAACTCTAACTCAAACACCCTAAAATCATGACTTACTATAAATGTAAACATACTATTTTATTGACAACCTCTATTTTTACTGGACTTCAGGAATTTTAGTCCAAAAATAGTAAGTGTCCGATTTGGCCTAACCACACTATTCTCCTAACTTTTCTAAGCCATTTTCATGTTAGGCACGACTTCTACAACTTAAATGATCAAAAGTTATACTCTAATTAAAACTTACCATTTATAGTAAAAATGAAAATAAGTTGGACTTTTGATCTTGGATTTGATGAAAGTTCACAAATCTGGCATGGGCAACTTGACATAGCAGGGTTTGTTAGTTTAAGTAGGTTTTCCAACACCAAAATGTTATATAATATGTTGAAAAACTCATCCAAGATTGCGAATATGAGTTATTTAAGGTTCTGACGGTCTGGATCTTTTCCACCTCTGATCAAGTCTTCTTTAATCCATCTTTATGACGAAAGCGTCTGCCACCTGCTCTACATCATCATCTACCTGTACAACTGCATGAAACCCCTCAAAGGAGGATGTGGATTGCGTAGGAAGTTCCTGCAGTTAGAAGCTAGGTGTGAGAAATCCACCATGTCCATGTTTTTTCCATATTTTGTTAAGACATGAACCCAAAATAAGATAGATCCAAAACTCAAGGGGCCACACGATAGGAAAGAGTAAGGATTGAATGTCTACCATTTAAACATTTATAGGTGACATAAGCTCTGGATCAAGTTAATTCTTTTGCATTTTATATTAAGAATGGCCTTATGAGTGGTTTGGATGGGCATATATATAAACACATGAACTAAGACCCTACAAAGTTTTCAACTATTAGCTTACTTTTTCGGGAACCGCAGTGTACTTGAGTTTTGGATCTACCTTAATTTTAGGCACCCTAATATATACCTTTAGAACTGTACACGAGCAGCAAAAGTTCGGTAACTTGCTCAACTCAACTTGGAACTTGCTCGACTTGAGCTGAGTTCGAGTTGATTTTTGGAGCTCGAAATGAATTCGAGCTTGCCCCTGCTTGACTTGACTCGACTTGAATATTGCTCGAACTCGGCTCGACTCGATACAGGGTATATATACCATTTAAAAATTAAAACCCTAGCTCTCATTCTCAGCCCAAGCGCTCATTCCCCTTTTTTTATTTTAAAAAAAAAACATTGGAGAAGAAGAGAAGACAGAAGAAGCAGAGAAATTTAAAAAAAAAAAAAAAATAAATCAAACACAATCTTCTCCAGTTGCAATCTTTCTTGAACGTTAGAATACCATCTCTCTCTTTCCTAAATATAATGCATTTCTTTAGCATTTCCAACACCCAAATTCCATAGCCTATCTCCCACCAAAGAAGATGAAGCTGACGACAGAGAAGAATCACTCTCCTTCTGCAATCTCCCGATTGCTAAAGACGTAAACGGAGGTGGAATCATCGCCAGAGAAGAAAATGGGAGACCCCCAAATCAAGATTTCTTCAATGAACTTGGCGACGAGATGTCCGCTGCCGAAGACATCTTCCTACAGTGGAAGTTGCTGCCGAAGAACGAATGCCAAAACCGTTGTAATTTTATAAAGAAGAGCTTCTGTTGCTCGAAATCGGCTTGAACTCGACCAAGCCGAGCACGAGCTGCTGCTTGAGCTCGAAGCCCGGGCTGATCCGAGTACGAGCTAGGCCTCGAGCAGACCGAGTCGAGCATGAGCTGGGCAAAGCTCGGCTTGGCTCAACTCATGTACACCTCTGTATGCCTTTTATATGCTCGCTGTCCATCTGTTTTGCTAACTCATTTTAGGACATGAGCCCAAAAAATAAGCAGATCGGAAGTTCAAGTGGACTACATTGAGGATAATGATACCCACCGTTGAAACCTACTAGGGCCCACCCTAATATGCATTTGCCATCCAATCCAATCTGTTGATAGGGTTACATAAACCGATGAAGGAAAAAGACAAATATCAGCTTGATCCAAAAAAATTGTGGGTCCCAAAAAGGCATTTAACTATAGGTGTTGATCACCACCATTTTCTGTGGTGTGGCCCACCTTCGGCACGTGGCGTCAATCCAAACAGTCCAAATCATAGAGCCCTAAGCGGATGGATCATAGCCCCTGGACCACATCGATCGTGAGATCCAAACTATCCTACCGTTGATAATCAAATGAATGGTTAAAAGTAAAAATGGCCAACACGTAAAATCAGATGGCCCACCAACCTCAGATGTTCGGTCTCATTCTATGGTGGATGAGATATGTAGCGTTTTCTACGTTGTGGCCTATAGAACGTTATGTGTGATGTCATCTCCACCGTACAAATGACCGCCCACCGTGATTTGAACCGTCCATGGATGCCGTTCCCTTAACGGGAGGCATGGGCCAGGAGTTGCACCGACAAGGCAAACCAGATATTTAAATTAATAATTAAAAAAATATATTGAATTTGGACGGTTGTGCATTATTGTGTCTTTACGTGGTTAGAAGATACGCCCACCAGAGGGACGGTTTGTATCCTTTACGTGACGTGGGCATACATACGGTGAAAATAGCACGACGTGCTGAACAGAAGCTACTGCAGTTTTCAAAACCGACTCGTGGCTTTTATGAAAGAGTTCCAATCAAGCCATTTTCAGTGGTGAAAAGGATAGGTGGATATGTCAAGCAGAGGGCTCGTCTCCTGTTTTTCTACTGGACAAGTGGCACGATTCTAGTCAAATCAAAACCATTGAAGGCCACGTGTGAAGGAATTTTAGCTCAAAGGTCTTAGGAATCGGACACTTAGCCATCACATTAATACCAAATATATATAGGTACGCATCCGTTCCCACATTATTATTATTATGTGCGTAATTTGCTATCAATTGTCGGATAATACCGAAGGACGTCATTATACGCGTGAACTTCGCTATCAATTGTCTGATAAGACCGACGGTATGGATGAAGACGTTCTTGCCGCAGGTAAAGAGTGAGTTTCCTTATTACACGCCTCTTCGTTATATTATCGGACACGATTGCATCCTACCCCCGCCCGGACGGTAATTCGTCCAGGCAGGGCTCTGTGGTGCCCACCATGATGTAAGTGTTTTATCCACACCGTTCATCGCTTTTCTCAGAACATTTTACGGTATGAGCCAAAACGTAAAGAATATATAAAATTCCAATGTACCACATCAAAGTAAGCTGCAGTGATTATGACACCCACTGTTGAAACTTTTCTAAGGGCCACGGCGATTTTTTTTACCATATAACCTATTCATAATGTCATGCAGACGTGGATGAAGTGAAAACAAAAATATCAGCTTGATTTGAAACTTATCCAGCTCCCAAGAAGTTTTTAATGTTGGACGTTCAATCACTACTTTGTGGCCCACTTAGCGCTGGACTTGCCTCCTTTTTTGGCTCATATCATAAAATGATCTTAAAAAATTAATTAACGGCATGGATAAAACACTTACATCATGGTGGGCTCCACAGAGCCCTACCCGGACAGATTATGTCCGGGCGCGGGTAGACGCAATCCGCGTCGTATTCTCTGCTTATCGGAAGAATACAGAATCCCGTTAAATTCATCTGTTAGGATGCTAGTTGGGTCCCTTGGTGTTAATAATAAATATACATCATCTTTATATTTTTAAAAATAATTTTATGATATGAACCTAAAACTAAGATAGGTCAAATTTTCAAGTGGGCCAAACAGTGTTGATTGAATTCTCACCATTAAAAACTTTTTAGGGCTATTAAATTTTTGTATCTAAGTTAATATTTGTTTTTATTTTCATCAGGTTAGATGTCAAATAAATACCATAGCGGGCTGTAAAAAAAAATTAAAATCACTATCACCGCTGCTTCATGCAATGTGGTCTACTTGAGATTTGGATTGGCCTCAGTTTTACGATAATACCCTGGAATGATAAGAAAAAACCGATGGATAGGGTAGATTTCCCAAAAATATCATAGTGGCCCCTACGTGGGTTTCCATATCCGCGTTGTAAAAAACCGCGATCTGGAATTTCTTTTTATATCCTAATAATAATTTTGACTGTTGAAAATTTTCTAAGGCCCACCATGATTTATGTTTGCCATCCAACCTATTCATAAAGTTACATAGGTCTGGATGAAGAGAAAACATAAATATCAGCTACATCCAAAACTTCTTTGGCCCTCATGAATTTTTCAACGGTAAGGGTACGTTTAATCTCCACCGTGTAGCCCACATCTGTCTATCTGCCACGTTTTTGGGCTGTTAGCTAAAAATGAAGAAAAATAATGGACGGTGCGGATAAGACCCCTAAATGATGGTGGCCCAAGCCTGACGGAGGTAGGACGCAATCCGCGTCTCTCACCTCCCTGATGACGGCGCGGTTTAGCTGCTGACAGGTTGAGTAGCCAGACTCCCAGTAGAAGTGACGTCACCAAGTTCTATGGGCCACACCTATGATGTATCTTTTGTATCTACACCGTACATCCACTTGGAGAGATCATATTAGGGCATGATCCAAAGAATGAGTCAGATCCAAAGATCTAGAGGACCCCACCACAAAAAATAGTAGGGAGAGTGACGCCCAACATTAAAAAGTTCTAATGGCCACAAAAGTTTTAGCTAATATTTGTGTTTTCCCTTCTTTCATGTCTGCGTTAACACATGAATAGATTGGATCTCAAATAAAAATCATGGTGGACCTTTTAAAGGTTTCAACTGTGGGTGTAACTTTCACCACTGTTTTTTGTGGTGGGTCCACCCTAGCCTTGGATCTACCTCCTTCTTTGGACCATATCCTAAAATGATCTCTCCAAATGTATGGATGGTGGGGATACAACACATACATCATGGTGGGGCCCACAGAACTTGGTGACATCACTTCAGTAGTGAGTCTGGCTACTCAACCTGTCAGTATCCAATGCGCGTCCATGTGATTGCCTCCAAGATGTAGAGCCTACCATGATGTTTGTGAGAAATTTATCCCGTCCATCCCTTTTTAAGCTCATTTTAGTCTTAGACCAAAAGTAAGCTGGATACCGTACTCAATCGAGCCATATTGAAGGAAAAGGGGTAGGGAAATTCCTACCGTTGAAACCTCCATGGGGTCGACGGTGATGTTTACATGCCATCTATACCATTCATAACGTCATTGCTACTGGGATTAGCTGAGAACACAAATATTATCATGATTCAAAACTTCTGTGAGCTACGAATATTTCAACCGTGTAAGTTCAATCTTCACATTTTCGGCCCACTTGAATATTGGATTTGGCTCTCATTTTTGTATGCATGTCCTAAAATGATATCATAAAATGGATGGACGGATTGGATTTCTCAAAAACATCACGATGGGTCCCACTTAGGTTTTCAGCATAGGAACTTCATGCGAAAGGCTTTTGCGGGAAATTCGTAGCGCAGCTTTTTCAAATGCGGATTTCTTACGAAAGCCTTTCCCATGCTGGAAACCTAGGTGGGGCCCACCATGATATTTTTTAAGAAATCTACCCCGTCCATCCGTTTTTCTTATCATTTCAAGGCATTATCCCAAAACTGAGGCAGATCCAAATTCAAGTGGACCACACCATAGGAAGCAGCGGTGATAATGATTCTCACCGTTAAATATTTTTTAGGACCCACCATGATATTTATTTGACATACAACCTGTAGATTAGGTCATGCAGACCTGGATGATGGAAAAAAAATATTAGCTTGATACAAAAATTTGGTAGCCCTAGGAAGTTTTTAATGATGAGAGTTCAATCAACACTGTGTGACCCACTTGAGATTTTGATCTACCTCAGTTTTGGGTTCATAGCATAAAATTATTTTTTAAAATGTATGGACAGCGTAGATTTATCATTAACATCTTGGAGGGACCCAACTAGCATCCTAGCAGAAGAATTTCATGTGATAAGGCTTCTGCCGCATCCTTCAGAGAGTAGAGAATATGGTGAAGAGGAGTGTGAGAGAATGAAACTCGCTCTTTCAAACTTGTGTTAAAAGCGCCTTCCTCCAAACTATTTGCCTTATCCGACGGTTGATAGTAAGGTCTGCACGTAATGACGCGCAAACGGTGCGTAGCTGAGCATTCCTCTATATATGTGTGTGTGTGTATGTGTGTGTGTGTGTGTGTGAGAAACGCTCGGCTACGCACCTATTCGCATGTAATGACATGCAAACCTTACTATCAACCATCGGATAAGGCAGACGGTCTGGATGAAGGCGCTCTTAGTGCAAGTTTAAAAGAGCGAGTTTCATTCTCTAGTATGCCTCCTCACCCTCAAACAATGCGGCGGAAGCCTTTTGCAGAGAACCTAAGTGAGACTCACCGTGATGTTTTTGAGAAATCCAATCCGTCCATCCGTTTTGTGAGATCATTTTAGGACACGAGGCCAAAAATTAGCAGGATACAATACTCAAGTGGGTCGAAAATGTAAGGAATAGACACACATGGTTGAAATATTCCTAGGGCTCAGAAGCTTTGAATTAGGCTAATATTTGTGATTTCAGTTCATCTCAATGGTAATGACATTATGAATGGTATGGATGGCATGTAAACATCACTGTCGACCCCAGGGAGGTTTCAACGGTAGAAAATTTCATATCCACCTTTTCCTTTATTTCGGCCCACTTAAGTTTTGTATCTTACTCATTTTTGGCCTCATGTCTTAAAATGATCTCACAAAACAAATGGATGGATTGGATTTCACAAAAACATCACGGTGGGTCCCACTTAGGTTTCCAGCGCAGGAACTTCATGAAAATCTGCAACGCTGTTTTTATGGATGCGAATTTCCAGCGAAAGCCTTCCGCGCTCTGAAAACCTAGGTGGGGCCCACCATGATGTTTTTAAGAAATCTACCCCATTCATCCATTTTTTGAGCTCATTTTAGGACTCGAGACAAAAAATTAGTAGGATGCAGGACTCAATGGGGCCAAACTAAAGGAAAAGGTGGGTAGAGAATTTTCTATCGTTAAAACCTCCCCGGGGTCAACAGTGATGTTTACATGCCATCCATACCGTTCATAATATCATTACCATTGAGATGAACTAAAAACACAAACATTAGCCTGATTCAAAGCTTCTGAGCCCTATGAATATTTCAACTGCATGTGTTTATTCCTTACGTTTTTGACCCACTTGAGTATTGTATCCTGCTCATTTTTGGCCTCATGTCCTAAAATGATCTCACAAAACGGATGGATGGATTGGATTTCTCAAAAAATATCACATTGTGTAACAACCCCAATTTATTTTATTTTTAGTTAGTCATATACATTTGCGCAAACACACAACCTTGATGAAAATGTAAAGAATTCTTAGAAACACCTCAAAATAAATTATTCCTATCTAACACCCTGTACTTTTTAGTACTTGGGTGTTACCATTTAAATCAAATATAGTATGAACATACGTTAGAACACCTAACCTATAACTTACAGAATGCTTGATTACTCACGATCCACCTTTGATTGACCCCTTACTTCTCAACGTAAGATTACATCATCACTGACTAGTCGACCCACAATCCAAATCTAGTCGTTAAGGCATGTGATATCCCACCTAAACACGTCGAGATCAGCATTTAACTCAATCATGAATCAATTAAACCATCATTTTAATATCGAGACTTGTCATCAAATATACAGTCCATCAGGCCAACAACATCTCGTAAAGTGATCCACTACCTCATCACACTAATCAAGCAATCTAAATGTTTAGTCAAACATTAAAGTCCACTTGGATGGATAGTAGAGTTATTAGGGCCGTTAACAGATGATTTCGAATCAATCCAATCATTAATTCACAGTATAAATGTTGCAGTGGACTATATATGGTTAAGTCCCAAAGCTTGAACCATCAAATCCATCATCTGTCGGGCCCGCAAAACCTTATCCACCAACATACAACTTGATTATGCTAATAGGGCAATTTGACCGTTGAGTTGATGGAAATCCATAATAAGAACTTAAAGTAATTGAGTAGGGCTTACCAAAGTTGTGAAATGTCCCGTATATGGTCAAATGGCCCAGTGGGACCCATGAAGGCTTGTGATCAGAGTGGATTGCACCGAACATCACGGTGGACCCCATGTTTAACGTGAGTACGCACGAACAGTGCGTGCACTCGCAGTGCACCAGACCCGTCAACACGGTCAACCTGTGTTGACCCGATGAAGTTGCGAAAAAGGACAGGAAAGCAGTTTCCCCACCTTTTTCATCTTTTTCGTCAGCAAACGGACAGTCGTCCGTAGGGTTGATCATGGCCCCCAAATAAGAGCCCACTTCCATCATCCAAGCGGCCCATCGTGTGCAGCCCTAAATTTCCATGGAACCCCTGAAATTTCCACACGTAGTTGATCAGGTTCTTGTGCACAACCACGGGCGAAAGAAGAGTATGTGAGAGAGAGATTTTTCGAAAGTGGAGTGTAGATTTCATCTTCATAGCTACTAAATCCGAGGGAATCTCTCTCAAATCCTAACTATTCATTTTCAAGGAATCCTAGCTGTGCATTCCTCCATATTTTAGGGCTTCATGAGAAAAACCGGAAGAAATCTTTCCTTCTCTTGGGCTGGAACGATCCCAGCCGTTGGTTGCCTCTATAAGCTTTATTAGTGCATCTGGGACGTCGAATATAGGGCTTCAGAAACCTGCTTCGCTTTAAATACGAGATCTCGTGCGAGAATCTTGTCGGCACAAGAAATCAGGCCGAAGCTAAAAGAGTTCTTGCACCATTAAGAAACCGTGGTGGTCCATCCAAAATATGGACCCCACATGTCTAGTAGACTCATCCACACTGCCCATACGCCTCAGATCATGGGATGTACCCCTCGTCCGAAATCAGCCATGGACGATGGGACATCTTCCTCGATTGGCTGGAAAAACCACACATCAACTTTGAGCCCTTAAACCTTGATCAAAGCTAACCCTTAGGTGGGCCATTGTCCCAAAAACTCATTGGTGCAAGTGGATTAAGGCCATATAAACTGATCAGGATGAAATCAATGGTGAGAGTTAAATAGAGTTGCCGATTAGTGGGTTAAAAATCTATAACTAATCTCTAGATTAGTTATGTTGGATGGTTCTAGAATCAAATTTAGGGAGACTATAAATAGCTACTTTTAGGGCATCCTTTCTGAAAATGGAAAGAGAGAGAGAGAGAGAGAGAGAGAGAGAGAGAGAGAGAGAGAGAGAGGAGAGACGAGAGAGAGAGAGGACGAGAGAGGGAGAGAGAGAGGAGAGAGATGGAGGAGAGAGAGAGAGAGAGAGAGAGAGAGAGAAGGCGCTGCTTCTATTGCCACACCTAGTGGAGTCGACTCGGTCCGAGTTGCTGAAAAACCAAGGCTGAGTCTAACACCATTGTTAGTCTTCCTAACAGAGCAAAGGAAAGAAAGAAGAAGAAGAAGGAGAGGAAGAAGATCGAGAGAGAGAGAGAGAGAGAGAGAGAGAGAGAGAGAGAGAGAGAGAGAGAAGAAGCAGAAGGAAGAAAAAGAAGAAAGAGAGAGGGGAGTTATGGTTCGAATTGCTGCCAAGTCTGGACGATCCGACTAGCTGGAGAGACTCGGTGAGCCACCTATTTTGAGTTGCTGGTCCACTCCCACTCAGCCAAAGAGGAGAGAAGGAAGGGAAGAGAAAGAGAGATCAGACCTGAGCAACCCATATGCCCGTTGTAGTGGTGCCGCACTGAGTCAAGACGATTCGGTTCGGGTCTAGTTTGCATCAGAAACGTTGCTGGATGTTCCAGCAGAAGAGAAATTAAAGGAAGAAAAAGAAATGAAAAGCGAGGAAAAGAAAGGAGAAGAAGAATGGAAGTAGAAGGAGAATCGAGAAAGAAAGAGAGGGAGCAGGACTGCTTCCATTCATGCTGCACCGAGCTACCGCACCAGGTAACTTGGATCTGGATTGGCTTTCCTCTGAGTCTGCAAGTTCGGGCCGAGTCCAGATCCTTTGGGTCGAGCAACGAGAGAAAGAGAGGGAGAAGTGGAAGGAAGAAAGAGAAAGAAGAGAAGAGAAGGGAAGAAGATTGTGCGTGTGGTGGCTGCTCACCACACAAGCTCGACTTGAGTGAGTCGAGGAGCTGAGTTGGACCGAGTCTGGGTTGGCTTGGTCCGAGTATTGCTGGAATTCCAAAAAAAAAAAAAATGAGAGAAAGAGAATGAAAGAAAAGAAGAATAGAAGAAAGGCGAGACACTGAGTTGACTCGGTTCAAAACCAAGTCAGGTCTCTGATTCACTGACAGGTCAGATCCAGACCCTGCTGGAAATTCTTAGCAAAAGAAGAAAAGAAGAAAAGTGAAAGGAGAAAAGGAGAAGAAAAGAAGAAAAGAGAAACTAGGAAGAATATATGAGGGTGATTTGAGTTGACTCAACTGATTCAACGTAGGTGAGTTATTTTTCATTCTTTTCACAGATTAAATTCATCATTAATTACCTTTATTATTAATATCATTTGGAGTTAGTGGTTAGTATCATTTATTACTATTGTCTAAGGTTATAATTGATGTTATAAATTTATATTAAGGTTATACTAACTAGTGTTATTACCATCATCGATTATAACCTCTATTACTAATTCATATCCGTTGTGCAATCTAGATTTTAGAATTTCTAAAATGGCTAATCATAAACGTAGGTTGGATACCAAAGCCCGAGGTTAAAGATCTTAACCGTAGATGATGTGTGAAATTTAGATCTAACCCGTTCGAGTTGGATTCGTGCATTGGAGTATTCATGTTGCAATCACGTAACTTTAAGGTGAGAATCACCCTTCAAGCTTTGCTACATCACGATAATTAGCATTGTTCATTTATATTTATTGATTTTTTAATATAATATTAAGAGGAAATGATGATAAATGTTAGTCTCTACATGTTTAATTATTTACAAATGATTGATGATTGGACTTTAATTTAATTATGTGAACATGTTATGGATTGCAATTACCTATGTTTAGGTTAAGATGAACATTTTAAATGCACAAGTGCTATTCAGATTATGCGTAGCTTATTTTACCACTTGCGATTACCTTATGATGTTTTTGGAGGTCCTCGAACTAGTGGTCATTTATCCTGATAAGATTAAATAAAATGTTTGTTGTGGAATTACCATCGTGTGGATCTGGTGCCTTTATGGATTTTTGAGACAACCCCTTTTATCGTATCCTTGAATATACTATTTGCCTCATATGACTTTGATTGACTACTTGCCCTTTTGTGGCTTTTATGGATTAATTTCGTATAACCCCGCGATGGTAAGTTCCACTTGTAAAACTATAATTGGCCACTAGTTGAGTAGGTTACCTTTAAACATCTTATTTGTTAGTCTCATAAGCTAGAGATAGTGGAATGAGACACTATGCCCGAGCTGTCGGCCTATGCTGGGTGATGAACCCCCTCCCCCCAATAGTGACCTTTGAGCTTTCTTAAAATGATTGTTTGAAATTGGAATAATAATGGTTGGACTAATCATGCATTTTCATGGCATGTGGATTTTACCAGGCGGTCGATGTAAGACACAGGGGTTTTCTTGGATCACTATGGGCTGTACCATAAAATATTTTACTGGGTGATCCTAAATTATTATTTCGTGCATTCGTACCGCTATGAGTGTCTTTGTTGCATAGACTTTTCCGGGTGCCTAGTCCTTCTTAGGGCGTACCTTTGAGTACTTTTCTGAGAGACTGGTCCACCTTGGGTGTAGTCATTGCATGGTCTTTTTTGGGTGGCTAGTTCTCCTTAGGGCGTACCTTTGAGTACTTTTCTGGGTGACTAGTTCTCATTGGGCAACCTTTTGCCAGCTGGATGTGCATCCCCAGGTTTGTGAGCATGTGCATGCATCCATACATTTAAACAAGATTATCTTTATGGAATTTGTTTAATGAATGCGTATCTGATGAAATTTATCTGATTTCTATGATAATCATTGTGAAATATTTGTTATACATTGTTCCTGATAACTATGCTAAATTATCTTGATGATATGATAAATCTTGGGGGTTATACCTCATTGGGATAACCATTGACGCTATACGTACTCCGTGTGCAGGAGACACAGATGATGCGCATGCTAGCGTTCATATGAAATAAGAGGAGCCAAATGATCTTGCGACTCTCTATTCCTGACTTCATTTGTATTAAATTTGTACTGTCGTGTTTTGTAAAATATTAAGACATTGGTTTGTATAAGTTTTTGGGTGATCGCTTGAAATATTTGGTTTTGTATATTTGAACTCCCTCTTATACTTTATTGTTTCCATCTTGCTATATTACTAACTCTGATAAAGAAAAAAAATATACGTGAAATTTGAGTCACTGCTAAAGATTAATACTCAGGTTTTTGGAAAACGAGTAGTGTACTCGGGTTCCGAGAACCGGGGTGTTACACGATGGGTCTCACTTAGGTTTCCAACGTAGGAACTTCATGCGAAAGGCTTTCACAGGAAATCTGCAATGCGGTTTTTTCAGACGCGGATTTCCTACGAAAGCCTTTCGCGCGCTGGAAACCTAGGTGTGGCCCACCATGATGTTTTTGAGAAATCTACCCTGTCCATCCATTTTTTGAGCTCATTTTAGGACCCGAGACAAAAAATTAGCATGATGCAAGACTTAAGTGGGCCGAACTAAAGGAAAAAGTGGGTAGAGAATTTTCTACCGTTGAAACTTCCCTGTGGTCGACAGTGATATTTACATGTCATCGATACCATTCGTAATGTCATTACCACTGAGACGAACTGAAAACACAAATATTAGCTTGATTCAAAGCTTCTGATCCCCAGGAATATTTCAACTGTGCGTGTTCATTCCTTACGTTTTCGGCCCACTTGAGTATTGTATCCTGCTCATTTTTTGCCTCATGTCCTAAAATGATCTCACAAAACGGATGGACCGATTGGATTTATCAAAACATCACAGTGGGTCCTACTTAAGTTTCCAGTGGAAGAACTTCAGGTTTCCGCTACATCTTTCGGAGAGTTAGAGAATAGGGTGAAGATGTATGCCAGAGAAGAAAACTTGCTCTTTCAAACTTGTGTTAAGAACGCCTTCATCCAGACCGTCTGCCTTATACGACAGTTGATAACCGGTGCATAGTTGAGCGTTTTTATACACACACACACACATGTTGAGTAATGGCACACACTAAATGAGACAGTATATATATAGAGAGATATGCATAACATATATAAAACTTTAAATTTACTAGACCATCAAGTGTGTCACCCCATGTCAATATCTAGCTCTAAAATCAGACTCATCTATGGTTCAGGCAGACTACATGCATGATTGGAAACAATGTAAATTAAAAATGCACACCATCCAAATTGTTTCTATTAATGTGGCTCACTTGAATCATCGATGGGCTTGATTTTTTTGGGTCCCAAGCTAGCTTTTGGAGTAGCATCTAATGGTTGGAGCAGACTTCGTATAATCATAACAATGAAACTTGTAAAAATTAAGGGTGGCCACCTCTCTTCTAACTATTTCCCTTGGTGTGGTTCACTTGAACCACAGTTTAACCTGATTTTTTGGCTTTAGGCTTAATGTGAGATTACACTCTCATTGTCATGAGAGTGGATCTCACATACCCATCATGGTGGGTACTATAGACAACCAAGGGGTCTTTGGTAAAACTCTTTTTTGGTCTTAGTCCAAGGGACTGGAATTTATGTTAAGCTCCAACTAGCATATAACTTCTAATCTTTCATGTATATATGACATATAAACCATTTAATAGGTTGGCCTCGCATTATGAAAAACTCCCCTACAACCCCTCATTTAGTGAACCGGACTTGTGCTTTTGTTGTTTATCAATGCATAAATGTTGTTTTATATGATGTGGACCACTTGATGAGTAGATATTACTAATCATTGCATTAGGTAGTGGTGAGGCTAACGGGTTGAAAGGGTTGGATGTCACATGTACTTGATACTTTGGAAGTTACCATATGATGGACCATAGCCTGTGTTCTAACTAGAGTCGGACATCGAGTCGAGTTGGACCGAGTTAGGGTTGACTTGACTTGATCCGGTTTTGAAATAGGCCTAACCTGAACTCGACTCAACTCAGTACCGAGTCCAGCATGCCTGAACCGATCTGAATCTGGGTCTGGCCTAGACTAATCCGGACCGAGTTCGATCCGGTCAAAAATACCGAGTCGGTTCGAGTTGGCACCGATTCAGATCTAGAAATGAGGGAGGGAGGGGAGAAGAGCGAGGGATGAGGAGGGTGGTGATAGTGGTGGGTGGCTATCAGGCTTGGAAGAGGAGGGAGGGAGTAAGTGGAGAGGAGAGAAAGAGAGGAGGAGGGTAGTGATGGTGGTGGGTGGGTGTTAGGCTTGGAAGAGTAGGGAGGGAGGGAGAGAGAGGAGAGAGAGAGAGAGAGAGAGAGAGAGAGAGAGAGAGAGAGAGAGAGAGAGAGAGAGAGAGAGAGGGTGGTGGGTGGTTGCTAGGCTTGGAAGAGGAGGAGGATGAGGGAGGGAGAGAGAAGGTCTAGGATCCAGTCGGGATCGGGTGTGGCATATAAGATTAGATATACTTAAAAACTAGGGTTTATTTTATATATATACCCGAATCCGAATCAAGTCGGTTTCGAATTGAGTTGAGTTTGACCGAATCGATTTTTGGGTCGAGTCAAGTCGAGTTACTGGGTAACCCACACTTGAGTTGGGTCTGAACGAATCGGACAAATCGAGTCAGGCAAGGCGAGTCGATTCGTCCCATGCCCAACTCTAGGTCTAACTATTCTTTTTGGGAATATAATACTTTTCTCCTAATGCCCACCCTAGATTTTTTATACAGCACCATGTGATGTGTATGTAAGATCTACTTTTCTCCCAATGCCCATCCTTTCATTGAATTTGGATCAATGATTATTTTTCATTTACACCATCCATTAAATGTCCACCAATCAATGAAAATCAAATCGACATGTTCTTCGGTTTGGGAGCCATCTTAAATTGGCCCATGAAGTTGAAGGTTTAAGTTGAACTGCAAATGGGAGCAGGGGTTCGCCTAGGTTGGGGTAACACTGAGTTCAGTCAGGCTTTGATAGAGGGGCCCACCTTGATGTATGTAGTGTACATTCAAGTCGTCCATCCATTTTGCCGGTTAGTCTTAAGGCATGCATGAGCCCAAAAATGAATCAAATCCAAAACTTAGGTGGACCACATCACAATAAACAATGGTGATTGAATGCCCAACATTAAAAACTTCCTAGGGCACACCAAAATGTTTATTTACTATTCAACTTGTTGATAAGGTCACACAAACTTAGATGAAGGGAAACATAAATATTAGCTTGATCCACATCATTCGTGGTCCATAAAAAGTTTTTAATGGCCAATCACCACAGTTTCCTGTAGTGTGGTCCACCTTGGATTTGAATATGGTTTTTTCCTTCTTTTTTTGGTCCATGCCATAAAAGGAGTTGGCTATACAATACAAACATCAAGGCGGGCCCCATGGTCACGGTCGGGCAGAACTTGGTGTTACCCCAATGTGATCCACTCTCAGTGCAAATGTGACATATGTGCAATTTATCAAAGCATGCATATCAACCACCATGCTTGGCCACCAGTGTCTAAGCTTTCTAATAAGATGATCAAGATTTTCAGACTATATGGTCAATCTGTTTGGTGACATAATGTACCAATGGAGAAATCTTGCAAAACCGGGCAGTGTTCAAAATCAGTCATTCTTCTTTTTCTTAAAGAGATTAATGTTGGAATCTACGCTTAGATTGGCTACATATATATATGTAACACCCCTGTGTGTGTGTTTAAAATTGAATTTGAGAGAGAGAGAGATTTTCAATCTCTCATCTCCCTCTCTTATCCAAACTCTTATCTTGTATTTTTTTTTTTTCCCTAATATGTTATCTCTCTCCTTATTATCTTTCATTTAGGGTAGCATGTGGCTCAGATCTGTGCAATGGACGGCCTAGATTAGTCATCCAACTGTGATTTGATTTGATATATATGTGTGTGTGTGCACACATCCATTTAGGATTGATTCTCATTTGTTAGGACTAGTTTGATATACATTACACACGTTGGCATTGATTTTAAGAGTGAAGGGTCTAATTGGTTATATTCATTTGAATTGTTTCAAACTTGAAATAAAGTTTCACTTGGTAGGCCGCATAAATTTGATGGATGGCATCTAGTTAATGCAGTTTGAGTGGTTTTGGAATGTTGAGAAAGCATGGTTGTTGGTGTTTAATTATTAGGCGTGATTGATAATAGATGGACCTAAGTGGAACTTAGAATAAACATAACCTCTGTCTCTAAATAAATCGTATATTTGACTAGGTTAAGTAAACTTAGTGTATGAGTTGCGATCTGAAACTCGAGTATGAGGGTGCACATGTACTCAGATTCTAGGGCGTGACAACATATGTACGCATGCATGTCGAAATGTATGATTTAGGCAGCATTCTATGCCGTGAAAATCTTCAGGGTGAGCCCTACATTGAGTGCCATGATGACTGGTGTGTTTGAGTTGTAAACCATGAGGGTTTCCTCTCTCGTTCTTGTTCGAGAGGCGGAAAAATGGAAGGCAGAATAATATGGTGGGATCCACCCCAAACAAATATATCCATTTCCCTTCTTCTATTGTTTCAAGGGTGAGAATGAGTACTGGAAGACCAACGACATTATATTCTCCAGCAAGCACCCTACACATGCAACAATGGCATAAGCAGTCATGCATGTATTCAAGCAATCTAAATCCTTATGATCGATTTATGTGGTTCATGTTTCCAAGCACATCAACGCTTACAATTTCTACAACAAACCTTTATAGAATTTAAGATTTTATCTAATAATACCTTCAATAATCAAAATTAACAGGCGGTAATTATTTTGGGAACAAGATCACAATGAAATCCTTAAATATATATTTTTTCTATTTGGAAAATGATAAAGTTGAGAATTATGGTGCTAACCCGTCTAATGCATAAAAATCCCACCATAACTATTGTATTTTTTCTAGTGTTTCCCACTTTATGATTGGATTAGTCAGATTTTTTTGTTCATTTAATCATTATGATGGTGTGCATCTATCACTTGGGCCCCACAAATTTTGACTTCAAGGCCATTTACCATCTTTACTAATAAGAGGCTATTTGTTTATTTCTAAAAAATAAAATTTTTAAATAGATGATTTGATAATGGTCCAATTTACATTTACAAAATTTAGAAACAAAAGTTTAATCTTTTAATTTTTAAATTATTTTAAGCAAGGAAAGTTTGCATTTTTTAGTACTTGTTTTGCTAAAGCAGTCAGACAATCCCTCTCTCACATGTGGGCCCAAATGATAAACGACCCATATCTTTTGTCTAATAGGCTCCTTCCCTTTATTTAAGAAGTGCGAGAACCTGATGAATGGATCGAGGGCTATACTTTTGCGCAAAGACATGTTCTCAGTGTGCCCCACTTGATGAATGCCTATTGCATTCACGCCTTATCACCAATGCATGTTAAATTGAATTTTCCTTCATTATAGCCTTTGGAATTTTCTTAACCATGACCAGAGTATTGTCTAACTCATAAAGATCATGCCCGCTCGATTTGTTGAAATAAAATCAATTATATATATATATATATATATATATATATATATATATATATAATTATAATTATAATGGAAAATTGGAATATCTTTATTTTGTATAATGTGACAAGCTTTTAGACATTTTTATCCTCGTAATCAGTTTTCCTTAAATGGCGGACGCCTTTGGGTCCTTACTCATGCCTCGGTGGTAGACTCATATGGGTTTCAACAGAGGTTATGGGTTCGAGTACCCATTGTGGTGAAAAACTGTGGTGTGAGTGCGTGGGTGTGTGTGGGGTGTGAGTGCATGTGTAAAAAAAAAAAAGAAAAAAAAAGGGGGCAGGCACCTTCCAGTATTAGAAGGAAATGAGAATATATTTAGCAAGGTATTTATTCACAAAAATGTAGTTTTTATTGTCAAACAAAGGGTTGAGATGTCATTGGCAAAAGATTGTTTAGGTTTTATAGCAAGAAACACATCATTAACTATGAATAGCTCACTCTCCTCTTTGTTATGTATAGCTAGCCTTGGCTCTTACTACTAAAGTTTACGCCATTTTGGGTTGAATTGCAGCGACAACTAAGAGCCATGCAACAAAGGTTTTGGGTCCACTGTGATGATGACACCATCATGGAAAATCCAGTCTTTATGTCTTTGGTGCTGACTTGATACGGTGTCATGTTAGAAAATATGTAGATCTATAACTCGAGTGAGGCACAGATGGAGAAAAAGACCGGTTACCACTATTATAAATCATAAGCACCCTTTTCTGTCTCTCTCTATGTAGTCATTGATTATGGTGGGTTTCATTACAATATATGTTTTTATCTGTACACGGGTGTTACCTCATTAAAACAACATCAGTGAAAACCGGGATCGATTAACTAGATAACTTGAAGTCAACATGTGCAGGATAGGACTTCCAGTCAACGTTGAGGCCATCCGCCAGAGTCCCTAGGCACTCGATTTGCACTCTACATCAGTCAGGAAGGTAACCTCGGTTAAACACCTTAAGCCAGAACAGTTACTAGATCAACTAGTTGTAGCAACACTCTAAAAATCGATCTTCGAAGGCCAGCGGGTAGCCAACCAAGCACCACTGTGTCATAAATCCATACTTGGCCATTGAAAATAAGTGTCGAACCAATTTGGCCATCGGATCAGCATATACTAGGCTAAATAAAGCCTGAGGCGTGTGATACGGCCCACTTGGGCCCCAGCCTTGCCCCAAACTGGGCCAAGACCTCTGAGTAGGCCCCCCAAGCCAATTGGACGGGGTAGATTTATCATAAACATTACAGTGGATCCCCCCACAGAATGCGTATGCACTCCGTACCACCCGTGCATGATGTACACCGGACCAACCAAGGAAGTCAAATGACCTTTGACCGACCCATTTTGCAAAAAGGCAATAAGTCCTTCCCGCCCGTTGAAATTTGAAAACTGACAAGCGTCAGCCTCCAAAGTGACCCACCCTGGCCACTATCTAGACGATCCAAACCGTCCATCTTGCTCGTGAGATCCGTCCGACCAAAACTGTATAAGGTTTCGGTCCCGTGCATAGGAATGTGGGAGTTGAGTTGGAGTCGTTCAATCATTCACAAACGACCAGGATCCTTGGATGAAGGGCCATCAGAGGAACTGTTGTGCAAGCCAGCATCTGTTTGTTTAGAGGATCACCGCCACCCACTTGCCAGCTAAGGTATGGTCCTCTCGCAGCCAAAAATGGCCGGGCAACCCAAAGAGGAGAAAAAAGAGTTTTTTCTTTTCTGGATAGGGGAGGCTGGCGCACCGATGTCCGTTCCCTTGGGCCACGTGGAGCGAATCCCAACCGTTGGTAGTCCCTCTCCCCTGGGTATAAATGGGGGCACCATTGCCCTAAGGATTCACACCAGAAAGAGAGGAAAGAAAAGGGAGAAGGAACGAAAGAAAGAGAGAGTGAGAGGAGTGAGGTCGAGTAAGGGAGAGTGAGTTGAGTGGATGACTTGGTGCCGCCCTGCACCAACTCGACCCGCACAAATCGGATCGAGTTGGGTCAGTGCTGACCAATAGCACACCTGCTGAGAGAGAGAGAGAGAGAGAGAGAGAGAGAGAGAGAGAGAGAGAGAGAGAGAGAGAGAAGCTATGGGCCACCTTACAGATCAGGCCAGGTAATGGCCTAACCGCCCCTGTTTTCCTTCCTTTCATCCAAACGACACTTTGTATGAAAAATTTCAGCCACATTTAGCGGCCGAGATTGGACCAAAACCATACTGATATCGGCCTTCAAATGGACCTTGGATCAAGTTAAGAGCAGACCCTTAACTGGGCTCTGTTTTAGGCTGAGAACAGGCCTTCATCAGGCCTTGATTCGAGCAAGGATCGGCCTGCTGATAGGCCGCGTTTTGAAGACCGAAAAACACCTCTGATGAGTCGTGTTTAGAGCTAAAACTGAGCTCCAACTGTGCTGTGAATCTGGACCAAAACGAGGCTTTCATCAGGCCTGGATTCGAACTACATAAGTCCCTCATTAGAGACCTGGAACGGTGCTGAAAATGCTCATTACTTGGGTTGAAATCGGGCATTCAGCAAGCCACCGTTCTCAGCAGAACACGCCCTTCAACTGACCCACCATTTGGGCCGAAGATGGGCAGTATATGGGGCTGAAACATGCCTATAAACGGACCTTAAATACAAGCTGAAAGTAGCCCTCAAATGAGCCAAGGTTCAGGATGAAAAACAGGCCATAATCACTTGAAAATATACTTTAATCGGCCCTGCAACAGGCTAAAAACAGTACTCCTGGCTGGGCCGTTGACTGGACTGAAACATTGTCGGAACTGGTCCAGAAAATGGGGCTCTATGAGGGCTTAAAACAAACTGAAATCAGACCTGCAACGTGGGCCGATGCAACCCTTGAATTGCAACATGGTTTGGGGCCCAGAAACAACCACCGTTTAGGCCAGGTGATGTTGAGGTATGGGCCAGAAAACAGACCGTGCATAGGCTGAGAGATGAGCTGAAAGTCGGGCCATAGATGTCACTGAAGATGGCTCTGAGGCAGGGCCGTAATCTAGGCCGAAATCAGCCTTTAACTAATCTCAGGGAATTGAGCCAAACAGTAGCTCCAAGCTGGGCCGAACCCGGCCCAAGTTCAAGCCAAAGTCAGGCCACACAGAGCTTGATAGTGGGTCGCACCTGAGTTTGAAGCTCAGTGGGCCTCATTTCAATTACCAGGTGGGCCTCACATCAATTCCCAGTGGGCCGCACCTCATTGTACAAGGTAGGCTGCACCTGAGCTCTAGTCTCAGTGGGCAAACCACCTCTAGGGGGTGGGCCGCACCTAAGGTCAAGGTGAAATGGGCCAGACCACAGTCCAACATTTGGCAGCACGACTGGGCCGAACTGGGCCCAGCCTAACCCATTTTTTGGGTGGTAAGTGGGCTGCCAAATTGGGCCACATCACTGGCCCAACCCAGATCAGATTTGGGCCACAAATCTGGGCCGATCAAGACCCAAAAGTGGGCTGAAAATAGCCCAGTCCGGGCTTGGGTTGTGGGTGGTTTCAGGCCCAGTCCAAGCCACGCCAGTTGAGCCATGTCTGGTGGCCGTATTCATGTTGAGGCCCAAATTGCCCTTATTCATGGGCCCTTACAAATCCCATTCAGTCCAGGGACTTGAACACCTTCTAACACGAGGTTCTATATTGGGAATGACTCTAGGCGACTACTTGCGTAATTTGGGCCGCGAGGCGACCATAGGAACATTGAATAAGATAAAATACTACAACTCTCCAGGTGATGACTTTCCCCCCGGGCTTTCCATCTCTAAGTTAACCAAACATAGTTTACATCAATTTGTAATCATTAGCTTAAGGTCCTAATAACTATCGTGAATTTCTAAGTTCTATTAATTGCCCTATCTCAAATCCATGATTGATGTATTATGTTCATACTACATGCTAGGCTCATATGCTAGTAATATCATTCATGAATGATGATCGTTATTCTTATGTTTGTTATTATGTTGCTTGATAGTTGGCACTATAGTCTCACAATGACACATTGAAGATTTTACCACCACTATGCAATTCTATGCATTTTCATATTTGAACTTATGGTTGTGAGTCACCTTAATATCTAACTCACAACACTACGCGTGGAAGAACTCCACTATTGTATGTGATCAACTCTCGGGATGTAACTAAATGGATTGTGTAAAAAATAGGGCCCTTGGCTTAGTGTCATTTCGATCAAAGGGTTTTATTTAACATCCCAAGGTAGAAAAACCTCATGAGCCGAGGATGGTGGTCATGGGACACTATGCCCGAGTTGTCGGCCTACGCTTAGTGACGAGCCCCCTATAGTGACCATTGAGTTACTTAAAAGGGCTGATTGTAATTGGAATAATAATGATTTGGCTAATCATACATCCATAACATATTGACGATGACGGGTGGCTAATTCTGGATGCTGTATCACGTACCCTTAGGATCATTGGGGTTTCGTTTCGCTAGCTCCCAGACCACCGACTATCGACCTATTTGTCTGACTGGATGAGCATTCCCAGGTCAATGATTGCATGGGTGATGAGCCCAAGTTCGACTGGATGAGCATCCCCAAGTCAATGTGCATTCATACATTCATGCATTATAATAAGATCGCATCCTGTTTGTTTTATATGTATCCTTTTTTTTTCTTTTACTATGTTTGCTAAGACAACGGTGTGTAATCTTAAGGGGAATTCACACTGAGTTGGCCACTCATTCATCGAATATCCAACCATACAGAGTATGCAGGCATAGATGGAGAGGATAGTAGCACTGGCCTTGAAGGCGCGACAACAGACCCCGATGAAGGATATTATGACGACGAGCCGCAGCAAGAAGCGGCCGATATTTTGGACTCAACCAACATGAGTAGTATTTCTTATGTTTAATTAATACATTGGCACTCTTAAGATTTTGTACTATGGCCCGCAGCTGAGTGGGCCGAATATTCAGAATTTATGTTATTATCCATGCTTACTTACCCTATTGCACTCTGATTTTGATACTTCTCTAGTTCTCTAATTTAATAACTCTCAGGTTTTCTGGAATGAGTCTCGTACTCGGGTTCTGAAAACCGGGGCGTTACAAGTTGGTATCAGTGCGGAGTCTGAGATAGGCTGGCTGTGGGATCCATATACAAAATCCTTAAGTGATTAACTCAGAAGAAACCTAGGAACTTCCCCTTAGGAAGTAGCCAGGATGAACAAATATAGATGACAAAATACTTAGGATCCCTTAGGAGGCAGTGAATTATGTCGTCTGAATCTAGAAACAGAAACCTTAGTTTCCCTAAAATTTGACCATAAGTGTCAGCTAGACCTAAGGGCGAAAGTAGTACGCTCTGAAAGGGCGAATGCCCATCATGACGTGAATACGGTAAGTTATATAGCAGGCCCCTGTATTATTTCACCATATGACTACAACCAACTTTTACTAAGTCATGAATTGTGAAATGTTAATCCCACAGGGAGCCACGCCGCCTGTATTATGGTCCTAGCGGACCAACACGATTGATATTCATCCCATCCCATCAACCGAGCGTCGAAGAGAGCGCAACCCCGAATACACGTCGGGCCTCCCTCCTGGAGTTGCAAACATGGACAACGGATCGGAAGCAGTAGGAGATTCTCCTTCCCCCCAGATCTTCACATTAGGGTTATCGTCACGATATTTCGAATAAAGAACGCCTACCGCTGAGGCATCCGCAAGGGGTCAGATCGGGGCTGCAGCTTTTGCAGCCGTTGAGCAAATGGTTACGGCCATGTAGCAGTAATAAGATATGTTCATGCGACAGCAGCAGGACATGCATGCGCTTGTGATGGAATCCTTGTGGAGTAGGGACCATGGGGAGACGTCTCGAGAGAGAGATGGTAGGGGGTGTGGATATCTTCGAACGATTCCAGAGGCTTCGACCACCAACGTTCGAAGGGGCGCCAGATCCGGTACAGGCAAAATATTGGCTGGCAAGAATCACCAAGTTAATGTGGCCTCTGGAGTGTTCTGATGCGCAGATGGTAACCTTGGCTACCTACCTATTAGAGGGCGAAGCAGAAAACTAGTGACAGAGTATACAGCGAGGCGTCCCAGCCACGTACGCTTGGACATGGGCGGGCTTCCGAGCAAAGTTCCTGGAAAAGTACTTTCCTCGGTCATGCAGGAATGAGAAAATAACCCAATTTTTAAAGCTGAAATAGGGCGGTATGACCGTCGCCAAATATGAGGCCCAATTTGACGAACTCTCGCGATTCATGCCCAAGGCGCTGGAGGATAAGGAATACAAGCTACAAAATTCAAGGGCTTAGGTAGGGAATTCAGTCACGGCTGTGCACCTGGGATTTCGAAGACTTTAAGGAGCTGGTAGACAAGGCCATGAGGGTGGAAAAAGAATTCGAGCGCATCATGAGGGCTCGCCCTCTAGCAAGGGACACCCTAACCAGGCCTAGACAGGCACTTCTTGCCCCACCAGTACCAGAGAAAAGAGCTAGGGTCACACCTGCCAGTGCTCCACCCATGCCTCCCATGAGGAATTACGACTACTGCCACAAAGCTGGACATTTTGCGAGAAATTGTTTCAAGAAAATGAGAGACGAAGGCATCACTCCACCAGCAAATCACCCCCAGCCGGGTCCAGTAGCAGCCAGGGTAGCACCTAGGCTGTAACTACCTAGATCGGGACCTCCAATTCAGCAGAGGGCCCCCGCCTGCATATTTGCAATAGCCATTGCCGAGGCTGAGGAGGACCCTCATCAGATGATTCATGGTACAACTCACATCAACGGTACCCCTGTACTCCTCTTATTTGATTCTGGCGCAACTTTATCTTTCATAGACTCTGTCATTGCAAACAAACTAGAATTGAACATAACTCGAATGCATACCCCCTTAGTCGTTGCATCCCCCATGGGTAATTTTATCGAAACAGACAAATTTTGCGAAGCTTGTCCCCTAACTCTAGCAAACCACGAAGTGGCTGTGAATCTAGTCCTCATGCCCATAAAACAGTTCGACGTCATCTTAGGTATGGATTGACTTTCTCAAGTCCGGGTAGATATGGACTGCCGCGACAAAACGGTCACTATAACAGTCCCTGCACAGGCCTCCTTCATAGTGAAAGGAAGAAATAGGCAAGGTACGCTCGAAAGCTTACAAGCCCTAGACGAATCAGAATCAGTCGAGTCCACCATCAGCCCAATCCCACCAATCCCAGTAGTGCGGGACTTTCCCGAAGTGTTTCGAGAGATACCGGGGCTACCCCTAAGACGAGTAGTAGATTTCTGGATAGATCTTAAACCATGAACTGCTCCCATATCATTGCCCCCGTTTCGCATGCCCCCTTGCAAAATGGAAGAACTTAGGAGCCAAATAGACGAGCTGTTGACCCAAGGCTTCATCCGCCCCAGCGTCTCTCCCTGGGGGGCACCAGTCCTCTTTGTGAAGAAGAATGATGGGTCAATGCGTCTTTGTATAGATTACAGGAGGCTGAATGAAGTGACGATAAAGAACAGATAACCCCTGTAGCGTATCGACGACCTGTTCGACCAGCTCAAGGGCGCCAGATACTTCTCCAAGATTGATCTGCGATCGGGGTACCACCAGCTGAGAATCAAGGATGATGATATCCCTAAGACGACATTCTGGACTCGTTATGGGTACTACGAGTTCTTGGTAATGTCCTTCGGCCTCACAAATGCTCTTGCAGTATTCATGGACATATTCATGAACCTAATGAACCGAGTTTTCATGCCATACCTAGACTGGTTTGTGATCGTGTTCATTGACGACATCTTGGTTTACTCTAAAAGTCAGGAAGAGAATGAATAACACCTACGCATGGTCCCGAGTACGCTGAAGGATAATCAGTTGTATGCTAAGTTGTCCAAGTGCGAGTTTTGGGAAGAAGAAGTGAAGTTTTTATGACACTTGGTGAAGGCGGAAGGTATAGCGGTTGATCTCATTAAGGTAGAAACGGTGTCTAAGTGGGAACAACCCACTATAGTTACTGAGGTCTGAAGCTTTCTGGGCATAGCAGGATACTGCAAGCGCTTCATCAAGGAGTTCTCCAGGATCGCATGGCCGCTCACCCAACTGACGAAGAAGAACAACCGGTTTACGTGGGATGAGGGCACCGAAGTGGCTTTCCAAGAGCTGAAGATGAGACTAGCTTATGCGCCAGTACTTACTCTTTCACAAGAAGGAGAAACGTTCGTAGTATATAGCGATGCCTCGAAGTTGGGTCTAGGCTGCGTTCTGATACAGAACGACAGGGTGATCGCTTACGCTTCTCGCCAGTTGAAGAAGCATGAAGATAATTACCAGACTTATGACCTAGAGTTGGCAACTGTGGTCCTCGCTCTAAAAATATGGAGGCACTATCTCTACGGAGAGGACTTCCAGTTATTCTGCGACCACAAGAGTCTGAAATATATATTCACGCAGAAGGATTTGAATATGCGTCAGCGTCGGTGGATGGAGACGCTTAAGGACTTCCGTTTTTATATATCTTACCATCCTGGTAAGGCAAACTCTATGGTCGATGCTCTGAGTCGGAAGAAGAAGCATGAATGATAGCCAATCTGATGATTAAGGAATGGGAGATGATGAAATTTGTCCAAGACTTTGACATCCATCTCACCCTCGACGAGCCTGATGCTTATGTGACTCTTTTAACTGCAGAGCCAATCCTGGTTCATCAAATAATTGTTGCCCAAGACCAGGATGAGTGGCTTATCAAGATGAAGGAGAGGTGCAAGAGCAAGGAGGTGCCCGGTGGGAGAATTGGTAATGATGGCGGCCTTCGTTATCAAGGGCGAGTATGCGTACCTAACAATGCAGATTTGAGGAAAGAAGTAATGGTAGAGGCACATCACTCCAGAATGGCCATACACCTGGGGAGTAAAAAGATGTACAATAACGTGAAGAGGCAGTATTGGTGGGGCAACATGAAGAGGGACATAACTGGTTTTGTAGCAAGATGTATGGTGTGCCAGAAGATAAAGGCCGAGCATCGCAAGCCTGCAGACCTTCTTCAGCCACTACCAGTGGCAAAATGGAAGTGGGACAGTATTTCTATGGACTTCGTTGTTGGACTTCCTAGGACCCAGAGGAAACATGACTCGATATGGGTCATTGTGGATAGGCTGACAAAGTCTGCTCGATTCCTTCCTATTCGGACGACAGATTCGACTGACAATCTGGCAAGGCTCTACGTCCGTGAAGTCGTTCGGTCCTACGGGGTTCCTCGAGAGATCATATCAGATCGTGACTCCCAGTTCACATCCACCTTTTGGAGGAGGTTGCAAGAGGAACTTGGCACGGAACTCAAGTTCAGTACAGCTTTTCACCCCCAGACAGATGGGCAGACAGAGAGAGTAAATCAGGTCCTGGAAGACATGCTGAGGGCGTGTGTCTTCGACTTTAGGAGAAATTGGGATGACCATTTGGTCATCGCAGAGTTCGCTTACAATAACAGTTTTCAATCCAGCATAGACATGATACCTTACGAAGCTCTTTATGGTCGACCTTGCCAAGCTCCACAGTGTTGGGCAGAAGTGAGAGAACGAAATTTGTTAGGACCTGAGCTCGTCCAGGTAACCACTCAGGTTATCAATGTTATTCAAAAGCATTTGCGCACATCCCAGAGCAGGTAGAAAATCTATGTGGACAATCGACGGCGCGATCTAGAGTTTGGGATTGGCGATCACGTATTTCTGAAGGTTTCGCCTATGAAGGGTTTGATGAGGTTCGGACAGAAAGGAAAGCTAACACCTTGTTTCATTGGACCTTTCAAAATCTTGGATCGCGGGGGAGCCGTAGCATACTGCCTTACGCTACCTACTGCACTGATAGGTATCCACTACGTCTTCCACGTATCCATGTCGAAGAAGTACACACTGGACGAGTCACACATTGTTAGGTGGGAGCAGATTGAACTTACAGATGACGCTTCTTACACCGAGAAACCTATCAGCATCCCGGACCACAAGGAACAAGTCCTGCGGATAAAGACTACACCATTGGTCAAGGTCCTTTGGTCGCATCACGGAGAAGAAGAAGCAACTTGGGAACGAGAAGCAGAAGTCATGGAAAAGTACCCTCACTTGTTCAACAACATGCCACAGGTAATTTCGAAGGCGATTTTTTTTTATAAAGGGGGGCAGACTGTAACACCCCGTACCTCTGGTACATGGGTGTTACCTCATTAAAACAACATCAGTGAAAATCAGGATCGATTAACTAGATAACCTGAAGTCAACGTGTGTAGGATAGGACTTCCAGTCAACGTTGAGGCCATCCGCCAGATTTCCTAGGCACTCGATTTGCACTCTACATCAGTCAGGAAGGTAACCTTGGTTAAACACCTTAAGCCAGAACAGTTACTAGATCAACTAGTTGTAGCTAGGGGTGCACACGGTTCAGTTTGGTCCAGTTTTGGGGTGAAACCGGAACCGAACTGTTCCTAACGGGTCTACAATTTTTGGAACCGGAACCGGACTGTTAGCACCCTAGAACCGAATCGGAACCGGACCGTGAAAAACGGTTCAGTTCTGGATTGGTTCCACGGTTCTGGGCTTTTAAAAATCCAGCCCAATTAAATAATATTTTGTCATTTCATCCCCCTCCCCTTGAAACTGATTTCCCATGTCAGAGAAGAAGATTGGATTTTCTTTTTCTTTTTCTTTTAGGTTAAATTTCCACTGAAGAAGGAAAGGAAGTCATGATTCATAGGAACTTTTCAATATAAGTATAAGCTTTCCATCATACCAGGCATTCCAAGCGAATCCATAGAGGGTATCTATCGGCACTGCAATAACTTTCCCAGCTTTGACAACAATAATTGCTTCTTCAACGTGATTTTTTGTCGTAGGAAGAACAGGCCCTGCCTTATTCTCGACACCTGAATCGTATCTCTTCAAATTCCACGCCATTTGCCTATACTTCGAATCCCTTCTTTCAGTCAAAAGACCAAAAAAATCCCAACTTGGGCAATCCTGAAATTCAAAAAAGAATAGCATGAAAAATGGGTTTTGAAGTAGAGAGAGAGAGAGAGAGAGAGAGAGAGAGAGAGAGAGATGGCGCCTGTAGTGCAGAGCTCTCAGCCATGGGTCGAGAAATAGTAATGCATCTTCTCTCTTCAATCCCCATCTCCAAACTCTCTTCCTCTCTTTCTCCATCTATCTAATATCTAATTCTTGATTTTATTTTCCATTGCTTGAATTGAATAAATCAGTCGGCCCAAGAAAGTGAAGGACGTTGCTCACTAGGACGAGGTCGTCCGCGTCCTCTCCAACACCCTCGAAACCGCTAACGGCCCAAGCATGAAATCGTCTGTGTTTTTCTTTTTGCAAGGGCGAGAGGGGAGAGAGGCAGGGCCGCAGGGGGGCGCTAAAGCTAAAGGAGGAACTTTAGGTTTTTTTTTTTAATGAATGCTCGGATCCACGGTTCGGTTCTACGGTTCGTGGCACGGTTCGGATTAACGGTTCGGTTCAACGGTTCAAATCGGTTCTACAGGGCCCTAAACCGGAACCGATCCGTAATCAACGGTTTTGGAAATTTTGGAACTAGAACCGAACCGTTAACATCCTAGAACTGGACCAAACCAGACCGATCCAACGGTTTCAGTCCGGTTACACGGATCCAACGGTTTGATGTGCACCCCTAGTTGTAGCAACACTCTAAACATCGATCTTTGAAGGCCAGTGGGTAGCTAACCAAGCACCACTGTGTCGTAAATCCATACTTAGCCATTGAAAATAAGTGTCGAACCAATCCGGCCATCGGATCAGCATATCCTAGGCTAAATAAAGCCTGAGATGTGTGATACGGCCCACCTGGGCCCCAGCCTTGCCCCAAACTGGGCCAGGACCTCTAAGTAGGGCCCCAAGCCGATTAGACGTGGTAGATTTATCATAAACATTACAGTGGACCCCCCCACGGAAAGCGTGCGCACTCCATGCCACCCGTGCACGATGTACACCAGACTAACCAAGGAGGTCAAACGACCTTTGACCGCCCGTTGAAATTTGAAAACTGAAGGACATCAGCCTCCAAAGTGGCCCACCCTGGCCACTATCTGGACGATCCAAACCGTCCATCTTGCTTGTGAGATCCGTCCGACCAAAACTGTATAAGGTTTCGGTCCTGTGCATAGGAATGTGGGAGTTAAGTCGGAGTCGTTAAATCATTCACAAACGGCCAGGATCCTTGGATGAAGGGCCACCAGAGGAACTATTGTGCAAGCTAGCGTCGATTTGTCCAGAGGATCACCGCCACCCACTCGCCAGCTAAGGTATGGTCCTCTCACAGCCAAAAATGGTCGGGCAACCCAAAGAGGAGAAGCAAGTGTTTTTTCTTTTCTGGATAGAGGAAGCTGGTGCACCAATGTCCGTCCCTTGGGGCCACGTGGAACGAATCCCAACCGTTGGTAGTCCCTCTCCCCTGCCTATAAATGAGGGCACCATTGCCCTCAGGATTTACACCAGAAAGAGAGGAAAGAAAAGGGAGAAGGAAGGGAATGAAAGAGAGAGTGAGAGGAGAGAGGTCGAGTAAGGGAGAGTGAGTTGAGTGGGTGACTCGGTGCCGCCCTGCACCAACTTGGCCCGCACAAATCAGACCAAGTTGGGTCAGTGCTGACCAGTAGTACACCTGCTGAGAGAGAGAGAGAGAGAGAGAGAGAGAGAGAGAGAGAGTTGTGGGCCACCTTACAGATCAGGCCAGGTAATGGCCTAACCGCCCCTGTTTTCCTTCCTTTCATCCAAACGCCACTTTGTATGGAAAATTCCAGCCACATGGACCGAAACCAAACTGATATCGGCCTTCAAATGGACCTTGGACCGAGCTAAGAACAGACCCTTAACTGGGCTCTATTTTAGGCTGAGAACAGGCCTTCATCAGGCCTTGATTCGAACAAGGATCGGCCTGCTGATAGGCCGCGTATTAAAGACCGGTAAGCACCTCTGATGAGCCGTGTTGGAGTTGAAACTGAGCTCCAACTGGGCCGTGAATCCGGACCAAAACCAAGCTTTCATCGGGCCTGGATTCGAACTATATATGTCCCTCATTTGAGACTTAGAATAGTGCTGAAAATACCCGTTACTTGGGCCGAAATTGGGCATTCAGCAAGTCGTCGTTCTCAGCAGAACACGCCCTTCAACTGACCCACCATTTGGGCCGAAGATGGGCAATATATGGTGCTGAAACAGGCCTATAAACTGACCTTAAATACAAGCTGAAAGTAGCCCTCAAATGAGCCGGGGTTCAGGATGAAAAACAGGCCATGATCAGCTAAAAATATCCTTTAACCGGCCTTGTAACATGCTAAAAACAGTCCTCCTGGCTGGGCCGTTAACTGGACTGAAACAGGGTCGGAATCGATCCAGAAAATGGGCCTCTATGAGGGCTCTAAACAGACTGAAATCAGACCTGCAACGTGGGCCGATGTAGCCCTTGAATTGCACCATGGTTTGGGGCCCAGAAATGGCCACTGTTTAGGCCAAGTGATGGCTGAGGTATGGGCCAAAAAACAGACCGTGCATAGGTTGAGAGATGAGCTGAAAGTGGCCGTAGATGGCACTGAAGACGACTCTGAAGCAGGGCCGTAATATAGGCCGAAACCAGCCTTCAACTAATCCCAGGGAACTAAGGTAAACACTAGCTCCAAGCTGGGCTGAACCCAGCCCGAGTTCAGGCCAAAGTCAGGCCACATAAAGCTTGATAGTGGGTCTCATTTCAATTACTAGGTGGGCCTCACATCAATTCCCAGTGGGCCGCACCTCATTGTACAAAGTGGGCTGCACCTGAGCTCCAGCCTCAGCGGGCCGCACCACCTCTAGGGGGTGGGCCGCACCTAAGGTCAAGGTGAAATGGGCTAGACCACAGTCCAGCGTTTGGCAGCACGACTGGGCTGAACTGGGCCCAACCTAACCCATTTTCTAGGCGGTAAGTGGGCTGCCAAATTGGGCCACATCACTGGCTCAGCCCAGATCAGATTTGGGCCACAAATCTGGGCCGATCAAGACGCAAAAGTGGGCCGAAAATAACCCAGTTCGGGCTTGGATTGCAGGTGGTTTCAGGCCCAGTCCAGGCCATGCCAATTGAGCCATGTTTGGTGGCCCTGTTCACTCTAGTTTAGGCCCAAATTGCCCTTATTCATGGGCCCTTACAAATCCCATTCAGTCCAAGGAATTGAACGCCTTCTAACACGAGGTTCTATATTGGGAATGACTCTAGGTGACTGCTTGCGTAATTTGGGCCGCGAGGCAACCACAGGAACATTGAATAAGATAAAATACTACAACTCTCCAGGTGATGACTTTTCCCTTGGGCTTTCCATCTCTAAGTTAACCAAACATATTTTACATCAAATTGCTATAATTAGCTTAAGGTCCTAATAACTGTCGTGAATTTCTAAGTTCTATTAACTGCCCTATCTCAAATCCATGATTGATGTATTATGTTCATACTACATGCTAGACTCATATGCTAGTAATACCATTCATGAATGATGATCGTTATTCTTATGTTTAGTATTATGTTGCTTGATAGTTGACACTATAGTCTCACAATGACACATTGAAGATTTTACCACACTATGCAATTCTATGCACTTTCATATTTGAACTTATGGTTGTGAATCGCCTTAATATCTAACTCACAACACTACGCGTGGAAGAACTCCACTATTATATGTGAGTCACTCTTGGGATGTAACTTGACGGATTGTGTAAAAAATAGGGCCCTTGGCTTAGTGTCATTTCGATTAAAGGGTTTTATTTAACATCCCAAGGTGGAAAAGCCTCATGAGCCGAGGATAGTGGTCATGGGACACTATGCCCGAGCTGTCGGCTTACGTTGAGTGATGAGCCCCCCGTAGCGACCATTGAGTTACTTAAAATGGCCGCTTATAATTGGAATAGTAATAGTTTGGCTAATCATACATCCATAACATATTGGCGATGACGGGTGGCTAATTATAGATGTTGTAGCATATACCCTTAGGATCATTGGGGTATCGTTTCGCTAGCTCCTAGACCACCGACTATCGACCTATTTGTTCGACTGGATGAGTGTTCCCAGGTCGATGATTGCGTGGGTGACGAGCCCAAGTCCGACTGGATGAGCATCCCCAGGTCGATGTGCATTCATACATCCATGCATTATAATAAGATTGCATCCTGTTTGTTTTGTATGTATCCTTTGTAACAACTCCAAAATTTTACGGTTTCTTAAATTTTAAAATTTTAAAATTTTATTTTTTTAAAAGAGATTAAAACAGTTACAACCTCTCTCATCGTTATCTTATCCGAACGATTCTATTTTCTTTATAAGGAGGGACACTTCTCGCCGATTAAAAACAAAACAGAGAGAGAGAGAGAGAAATTAGTGGAAGGACGGCTTGCAGAGGTTAGTACTTACTGTATTTTAATTTAATTTTTTTCTCTTTATGTTATTATATCTTGGGTCTACGTGATGGACGGTGTGGATCTACCATTGGTGCAATGCATGTGCACATATATCATATGTGTGCATATGCACGATGCACTATGGAACGCCTTACGCATGTAACAAGAAATCAAAGGAAACACGTAACTCTTTTTGTTTATTTTACTTGAATCACATATTTTACTTATTTTGCATATATGGCCCGATCAATTCCGTCCATTAGGTTCCAAGGACCAAAATATGAGAAACCTCCAATAATTAGGCTAAATTAAGGTTTTGGTAAGCCACAATATGCAAAATAAGATTCATTAGGCAGTCACCATTGGAATATCCATCGGGGCCAAAGGGAGTTCCGATGGAGATACCAATTATTTTGACCATTAAAATATAATTGCGTGGACCAATGAACAAATTTGATTTTACATAGAAAGTTAGGAGGGTTTGAAATCAGAAATGCATATGTTTTAATGATGGAAGAACGGTTAGTGTTGGTTCATGGTAGTATGATCCATCAGAATAACGAATCTACCTCATTTTTCTACAAATGTCCTAAAACTATGTTAGTAAAGTGGTGAATGGATTGGATCTTAGGCACACATATTATGTATAGGTCATCATGATAAAAGTGTAACAATATAGAGTGAGTGTAAAAAACACTCCAGCGTGCAAAAGTGAAATTGGGTTATTTACGTTACCGAAATTAGTCCTGATTTATGGGCCTTATATACGGGGCTTTCTTGATGTATATATCAAATCCGTACCGTCTAATAATCTTGTCACTAATTAAAAGTCTTGGGGTTGAAAAATTTATTCGAAAGATAACTCATGTGGATCACATCGCCTTAAACTGTGAAAATTAAATGGGCACCTTTGAATATTCTTGTGGGCCACAAAAGTTTTATTTCGAGTAGATTTTTGGGCTCGTCCTTTATGAGGAGATTACCTATCTCATTCATGGTTTAGATTTTCATGGGACCTATCAAAAAAATTAAATAAATAAATAAGTACAAAAAATAAAGTTTGATTGTCAGCGTTGAAACTAAGTGCGGCTTTTAACGTTAGAAACCATCTTGGGTCATCAGATTGTGGACTTACAGTGATGTATACATTGTATCCAATCCATCCATTTGATTTGGAAGGTTATTATGAGTTAAGAGTGTAAATTTAGGACATATCTAAAATGTGTGTGACCCATACAAAAAGAAAATAATAGTAGTTGTACAATAATCATTTACGTTATAACAGGTCCCACATAGTTCAGATTAGATTGAAAATTTTTCTCAAAGGTCAATATAGTAATGGTAACTATATAGTCAATCCAGATCCCTGTAAGTAGGACCCACATAAAAATAAATGTGTGTTAGATATATATATATATCATATAATGTAACTCCACCTTCTGATGCACGGTAAAACTTAAATAAGTTGCATGCATGTTTATGACAAAATATACATAGGCTAAATTATGTATCAATATGACATGCTATTAAAAGATCCAAGCCATCCATGTGTCTTTTGGGCCGAGATAGATACGATGAACCCTATCTATTACGTATGTTACTTGAGTATCACTCCCATGTAAGACCTTAATTTGTAATCAAAACAAATCAAATACTTTATGAGTTTAATATATATTTTTTAATATTATGGTGTATTGCATATGGATTATTTATAGGTAATTTCTGATATACTCCATTGGATTCCTCTTTAAATCATCAGGTGAGTAATCCCAACATGTTTCCTCTCCATATGATTAAAATAACTTGTTGTTGTGAATGACTTGATTAAATTGTTATAAAACTGATTTGTGTTGAGATATTGTGGATTATGAACATGTGATAGGCCTCTCATAAGGAGAGATGTATTTGACTGCTGATGTGATTACTGCTGCATCAAACATTCATGCCTAGCATCATTAATACTCTTGTGCGATTACCTAAGGGACAGCCCATTGTACCCACTAGAAGCCCACTATATGTGGAAGCCTGCCCAATGGGGGGGATGCGGGCCTTTCCCATGCCTACCAACGGTAGAAGCCTGCCAAGTGCAGATGTGGGTTGTCGATATCCAACTCAAGCAAGTTGACAGTTTCTATTATACCCACTTGATGCATCATCAATACCATTCATAGCATACACTTTAATTATTTGTATTGTATTTCTGATTTTTTTATGCTTTAATTGTATATATTATTTTAATTGTACTGTGCACGAACCATGATGGGTTCACTCACTGGGCCTGGCCAGCTGACGGTTTATTGATGAAAAAACCGTACAGATGGAATTGAAGCAGATAGAACGACTCCAGAGCAAGAATATGAAGCCAAACCAGTGGATAATCCACAGGATCAGTGGCCGTATTTAACTGAAGACGAGCTTACATTGTTGGACCAGTAGAATAATTAAATGAGACATTGGTTTCCCATTTATTATTTTATTTCTGTTTTAGAATAACTTTAAATTAAATTTTGTTTTATTTTCTTAATAACTTGATGATTCCAATGATTTAAATAAAAGTCTCATTTTATTTTATTATTTTATTTATTTTTATTTTCTTTTGATGTGTGGTGATAAATGTTTGAGACTAGATCAAGTTGATATGAATGTATTGATAGAGGTTAATGAGAACATATAATTCAGATTTTATTGTACCTCTAGTAAATAATGTGACCCACTGATTTAAGTACATTAAGTGTACGAGTTGTGGTCCGTAACTCATGTTTGAGGGTGCACACTCAGTATGTGAATTTCGGGGCGTGACATCCTTGCTTTTTTTTTTTTTTTTCTTTTACTATGTTTGTTGAGACAACGGTGTGTAATCTTGAGAGGAAATCATATTGAGTTGACCACTCACTCATTGAATATCCAACCGTACAAAGTATGCGGGCATAGATGGAGAGGATGGTAGCACTGGCCTTGAAGGCGCGACAGTAGACCCTGAGGAAGGATATTATGATGACGAGCCGCAACAAGAAGCGACCGATTATTTCAAACTCAACCAGTAGTAGTAGTATTTATTATGTTTGATTGATACATTGACACTTTTAAGATTTTGTACTATGGTCCCCAACTGAGTGGGCCGAATATTCAGAATTTATGCTATTATCCATGCTTACTTACACCATTGCACTCTGATTTTGATACTTTCGCTAGTTCTCTGATTTAATAACTCTCGGGTTTTTTGGAACGACTCTCATACTCGGGTTCTGAAAACCGGGGTGTTACATTATCCCTGTTGTTTATTCATTTTTCAAGATTATTATAGGGCATGAGCCCAAAATTGAAGCAGATCAAAGTCCCAGGTTAACCACACCACATAAAAACAACAGTGATTAGCACCTATCATTGAAAACTTACTAAGGCCCGCTGTAATCTTTATTTGCCATCTAACCAGTTGATGAAAGGAAAACACAAATATCAACTTGATGCAAAACTTTTGTGGCCCCTAATATTTTTTAATGGTGGACATTCAATCACCAGGGTTCTTGTAGTGTGGTCCACCTGAGATTTTTATCTGCCTCATTTATGGGTTCATGCCCTAATATGAACTTGAAAAAAATGTTTGAACGACTTGAATTAAACACAAACATCATAGTATGGCATATAGAGAACCATGAGTGGTTAGTAGGCAGAAGTCCGTGTGTTGAAAGTTAGGTGGGGTCCACCGTGATGTTTGTAAGGGAACTTACATGCGAGCTCATTTTAAGACATGCGGCAGAAAAATTAGGTGGATAGAAAACTCATGATGCCATGTGAAAGGGAAAAGTGAAGAAAGAAATGCCTACATTGAAGTCATCTTGGCTCCATCTTGATGTTTATATGCCATCCAAATCATTTATAATGTTGTTTTGCTTAGATGAATTTAATTACTAAATCAACTTTAATATCTAACATATGTAATGTTTGAAACAATTGTTGTAATAAGCCCACTAAAATATATATTTTGCCATACAATGATGAAATTTCAAGTCTCAAATAGGCCACACGCATGATATCATGTTCGATTGACTAACCAATGATTTTAAACCGTTGATTATATGGAAAATGTTTGTATGGTTATCATATTAAAGTAATTATAGCGATGCAATTGATAATCTAATTGTTTTGGAATATCATTAATGGGCCATGTGCCCAATAGAATAATAGCATAGTGACACACATGTTTCACATGCAACTCTTGAAAGGATTTTATACTTGATCTAAGCTTTCATGGTAGATTAAAGAGGACGCGGATTGCGTCCTACCCTACCGGGAAGGTAATCAGTCTGGGTAGGGCTCTGTGGGGCCCACCAAGATGTAAGTGTTTTATCCTCGGATAATTATAATATGTTAAGCAAAAAATGAGGCATGTCTAAGCTTAGATGGACCACATTGTGGAGACTGAACGTCTCATTAAAAATTTATTGGGAGCTGGAGAAGTTTTGGATCAAGCTGATATTTGTGATTTCACTTCATCCACGTCTACATGACATTATTAATAGGTTGGATGGTAAAAAAACATCACGTTGGCCCTTAGAAAGGTTTCAACAGTGGGTATCATTATCAATGCAGCTTCCTTTGGTGTGGTCCATTGGAGCTGTGTACATGCCTAAGTTTTAGCGTCTTATCTTAAAATGATATACCAAAAGAGTTGAACGGCGTGGATAAAACACTTACATCACGGTGGGCCCCACATAGCCCTGCCCGGACCGATTACCGTCCGGGCGGGGGTAGGACGCAGTCCCCGTCCGAGGGGATTTGAAACCACCGATTATGGTGTTCAGATTGCGTATGACACTGCCACTAAGCCAGTGGCCATTGGACGGTGCTATGTGGGCTCCAGCATGATGTATGTGGTTTATCTACACCGTTCATCCATTTTCCCAGATCAGTTTAGGGCATAAACAAAAAAGAATGAGGAATGTACAAGTCTGACTGGACCACACCACAGGGAAAAGTGGTGATTGAAGAGCCACCGTAAAAAGTTCTTTGGGCCACAGAAGTTTTGGATCCAGCTTATATTTGTATTTTACTTTCATCCAGGTATGTGTGACCTAATTAATAGGTTAGATGAAAACAAACAATACAGTGGACCTTAGGAAATTTTTAATGGTGACCGTTCAATCGCCACTTTTTCCTGTGGTGTGGTCCATTTGATATTTAGATCTGATTCATTTTTTCAGATCATGCTCTAAAATAATGATCCAAAATGGACGAAGGGAGTGGATAAAACACATACATAATGGTGGCGCCCACGGAGCACCATCCAGTAGCGAGGTCAGTAGTGGCAGTGTCGTATGCAATCAGATACTGACGGACGCGGATTGCGTCCTACCCCCGCCCGGACGGTAATCCGTCCAGGCAGGGCTCTGTGGAGCCCACCGTGATGTAACTGTTTCATCCTGCCGTCCAACAAATTTTTCAGAAGATTTTAATGTGTGAATCAAAAAATGAGCAGGTCCAAGGCTTGAGTGTACCACAAAGTGGGGATTGAACGTTCACCATTAAAAGCTTCTTGGGAGCCAGAGAAGTTTCGGATCAAGCAGATATTTGTGTTTTCACTTCATCCACGTCTACGTGACCTTATGAATAGGTTTTATGGTTTAAAAAAACATCACGTCGGCCCTTAGAAAGGTTTCAACAGTGGGTGTCATATCAGTGCAGGTTCCTTTGGTGTGGTCCACTCAAGCCTTGGACTTGTCTTTTTTTGATTCGCATATTAAAATCTTCTGAAAATTCGTTGGACGGCAGGATGAAACAGTTACATCACGGTAGGCTCCACAGAGCCCTGCCCGGACGGATTACCGGGGTAGGACGCAATCCGCGTCCAGATAGTTAGTATCCAAATCCCTACTGAAGTTACGTCACCAAGCTCCATAGACCTCACTATGATGCATGTGTTGTATCCACACTGTCCATCCATTTGGAGAGATCGTTTTATGGCATGAGAAAAATAATGAAATAAATGTAAAGTTCAACTGGACCCCACCATAGAAAACAGTGGGGATAATGACATCCACCGTTCAAAACTTCTTAGGGGCCACAGAAGTTTCCGATCAATCTTATATATATATTTTTTCCATTTCTTCTATCTCTATGTTAACTTATGAATAGGTTGGATCTAAAAAATACATCATGGTGGGCCTTATAAATGTTTCAATGGTGGGTGTGACTGATCCCACAGTTTTCTGTGGTGGGTCCACTTGAACTTTGTATCTATATAATTATTTTCCTCGTGCCATAAAATAATCTCTACAAATGGTTGGATGGTATGGATACAACACACGCATCACGGTGGGATCCACAGAGCTTGGTGACGTCACTTCGGTAGCGATTTGGCTACTGACCTTTTCAGTATCTAATCCGCGCACCGTTCTCTCTGTACACTTCGGAAACGGATTGGCTACTCCCCTGCCACCGCGCAATGGCGGGCGGTCGGTGATCTGAGGGATCCATAATAATGTATGTGTTTCATCCATGCCGTCCATCTATTTTATCATTTTATGTTATAAACTAAAAATGAAGTATATTCTAATCTCAAGTGGACCACATTACTGGGGGCCATAAAAGTTTTGAATCTTTGTTTTTTCCCTTCATCTGGATCTGTTTGACCTAATCAACAGATTGGATGTCAAATAAACAGTACAGTGGACCTTAGGAGGATTTTAATGGTGGATATCCAATCAATATTGTTTTCCTGTGGTGTGGTACACTTGAGATTTATATACCTCTTATTTTTGGGATGAAGCCCTAAAGTGATATGTAAAAATGGATTAACGGCATGGATGAAACACATACACCATGGTTGGGCCCACGGAGCACTGACCATCAGCCACCGGGCTAGTGGCAGGGGGGAAAGGAATAGCCAATCCGTTTCCGTGCACTTCCCTCCTAAAATAAGGAAAAAGAAAAAAAAAAACCCGATTACTGTATACCATTGAGACTCGGGAGTTCGTTCGGACGGGGGCAACCCGAACCCGATGTGACCTCAAGAGGACCGAACCCACTATCCCACCCGACTCGAATTTCAAACCGAGGTTCCCGACAGAACCCGATCTAACTCCGATTCATTTCACTCACTGGCACACGCCCCAGCCAGACCTCCACGGTTGCTGTCGATCAGATCCTCGCTGCCGAAGGCCGGTATCTCTCTCTCTCTCTCTCTCTCTAGGTTTTGATGGTTGGGAAAGCTGTTAGAGGGTCCAGGTCACAAGCACGTATTGTTCCATTCCACGACAAGTGGAATTATCGACCGTTGATACAATCAGCCCCATCTGGTACCGAGGATACCCCAAAAATCTCTTCAGATTGGAAGATCTGAAATCGTGTCGGGTCCTTTTTTTTTTCTGATGGATATGGTATCTTCCGGGTTTCTTTGGTTACAGTCCACAGTACCAATTCGTTAGGCTTTTGATCGGGTGGGGCCCATTAGCTCAACGGTCCAGATTACTGAATTATGGACTGGCACTGTACAGAGAGTTCTGTGCATCGACAAACTGGAGGTCTGCTGAGTCCGAGATCAGACCTGTTACATGCATGATGATGGGTGGGTGGGAAGGTTTTCCATAGGCAGATGGGTCAAATTGCCAATTTGATGCTATTTAATGGGCCCATAAGGGATTGCTTATGGTTCTAGAAAATCACTTTTATTAGAAAATTCTAGCGGAAGGCACGATCCTTCGATTCAACTTGCGGTTTGGACATTCTTTTGTTAATTCAGATGGTATGGGAAATATCCGAACAATAATAAATAATCAATAGAGATATGGGAGGTCATACCTGATATCTGCTTGCTGGCTATTTATACTTGCTAACATTTTGAGACAGATGTCTATGACACTATGTGCCAATGAGAAGAGGTGATCTTGACATGGTGAACGGTCTAGATTGGGATTTTATTGACTTTTTACGTGCCAACAAGACGCTTTCCTGCTCCTGCACCCAAATTTATTGCGATTGTATGCTTTTTGCAAACTATATGCTGGCTAGTATTGGAGAATTTGGTTTTCAGTGGCTGGCTTATAGTTGCTAATGTTTTGAAACAGATGTCTATGGCACTATCTGCATATGAAAAGAGGTGATCTAGACATGGTGAACGGTCAGGATCAGGATTTAATTGACTTTTATGTGCTAACAAGATGCTTCTCCAGTTCTACTCCCGAAATTATTGCCACTTCGCTTCATGCTTTGTCCAACTATATACTGGCTAGGATGGGGGAATTTGGTATACAGTGGCTAGTTTAATGCCCAAGTGTTAGCACTGGGTGCTTTATGATATTTGAATTTGTTGGTGGTGATTTCAAGTGTATCAAATGCAACTTCTTTGTAAAAAAAAGTGCTAAGGGACAGGCAATGGACATGTGTAATAGCTATCTAGATAAGATAATTGATGAGTATGGGTGATGCAAACACATTTGCAATGTTGTCAAATTACATATGCCATTCTATGTGATTGGCATATGTTGTTCACATATTGATCTGGCTTTTAAAAAAAAAAAAAAAAAAAAAAAATTTTAATTTTATTAAAATTTAAAAATATATAAAAAAGGGAAAAAATAGAAAAAAATCTAAAAAATTAGAAAAAACTATGCCACTACAAGTGATTGGATTTTATTTATTTATTTATTTTTTTTTATTATTTTAAAAAAAAAACCTATTTCATTGTAGTTTAGTGTTTAAGACTATTAGACCATCTATAAAATAAGTTATATATTTAATTACTTATATTATATTTACTTAGAATTTAATAAAACAAATAACATGTTACATTAAGAGGGAATTGACTATTAAAAATTTCAAATTTAGAAATTTTATTATAAATGATAACTTGAACAACTTCTAAGTTACAAGTTACAACTTAATTTACAAATACAATTTACAATTCACAAAAAAAAGCACAACATGCAAAGTATGCTATCACATATGGAGTTTGCCATCGGATACTTGCATATGCGATCACATATGTATCGCACAAAAAAGTATGCCATCGCATGCTATCTTGGATCGCATATGCCAAAAAATGGCATATGCAATCGCACATGACAACAATTTTTTTTTTTTTTTTTTTTTTTTTTTTTTTTAATTTTTATTTATAAGAAAAAGCCCACACATGACAACAATGCACGTGCGTGCACAACAAAGGCCCAAATATCTTTTTTAGATCGGTTTTAGTTTCCTTCCTTTAATATTTCTTTGTTGGGAAATGTATTTCTACTCTAAGAAACATATGTTGTTACTTGAGTAGATTGAGAAGTAGAAAGAGAGAGAATATGAGAAGAAGCAAGAGAAGAGAGAAGGTGTAGAAGTTGTGAAACCCCTAGCCTCTCTTCTTATTATCATTAGGGCTTCCATAATATATGTTAAAGTACAAAAATACTCCCATGCTTAAGTTAGTCCATAACCTAAGCCCACATGCTTAAACTTTATGCTAACACATCACCTTAAGGACTAAACAAAAGGAATAATGAAATGAAACAATGTAAACCATAATCTCTATGTGAAGTGGGCCACATAGAGATTGGAGCATATAAATCATGAATACCCAGCTTGACAATGAGACGATCCAAATGAGTACGAACAAGATACTTAGTGAACGCATCTGCCAATTGATCTTTAGACTTGACAAAATGGCATGCAAATTTTCTTACTTACAACTTTTTCTCTAATGAAGTAACAATTGAAATTGTGTTAAGTCACCTAAGTTCTTGGTCCTGGTGAAAGGATCTCCGAAATGTTTTTTTTTTTTTTCTGCATTAAGAGGACGCTCAAGGGGTACCCGCTTTCTCCCTACCTATTCATGGTGGTGGCTGAAGCTTTAAGCAAGATGTTGGATAAAGGGTTAGCCGTGGAGCTTATTGAAGGTTTTAGGGTGGATAAGTCATATTTCCAAGTTTCTTGTTTTCAATATGCAGACAATGTTATTCTATTTTGTGATGTGGAAGGGGCAAAAGTGGATAGTCTAAGGAATATTTAGATGCTTTGAAGTTGTTTCGGGATTAAGCATAAAATCCTCAAGAGTGTTCTTGGGCATTCGTCTCTCTAAGGAGGAAGTGGTCGAGTTTGCAGAAGTATTCGACTGTTGTGCGGGTTCATTTCTTTCTTCTTATCTCAGCCACTGCTATGCGTAGGGAACCGACCAAGCATTTGTGGGATAAAGTCATTGAGAGATTTGAAGGAAATATCTCAAGATGGAAGAGCATACATCTTTCCTTAGGAGGAAGGTTGACATGTTCATCAATTCCTTCTTTATTTCTTTCATCATTGTAAATGTCTTTGTCGATAATTTTTTTGTTGATCCAAGGAAAAGTTGTGCATTTATTCTGGGAATATTAATGGTACATAGAAAGATATCCATGTGTATTCTTTCAATGAAAGATTTATATTAATAGTGTCATTTACATATTAATTGGGCACTTATTTTTAATATCGACCAAATATGTTTACTGTAATTCCGATCTTTTATCATCACAAACTGTCTCGTTAGGACTAATCTAATAAAGGCAGCAATGTCGAATCTTTCAATTTAATTAAGTCTCTTTTCAGATGTCGGAAATTCGTTTTGGATAGATTGGAGCGGCTTAGGAAGGATTTCTTATGGCATGGAGCTGAAGAGAAGCATAAGTTTTATTTAATGAAATGAGATGACGTGTGTGAACCTTTTGATGAAGGGGAAGCTGGTTTAAGGAAATTGGAGGTTATGAACTCCTCCAATATGCTCTTTTAGGAAAATGGCTATGTTCGGGTTGGAGGATGACAATCTCTGGAAAGAGGTTATAGCAAGGAAGTATGGGTTTCAGGTAAAGGGCTGGTGGACTCAATGCTTTAAATATCGACGATATCAACTGATATATCCCACGATATATCTTGTATCCCACCTGTGTGATACGAAATGCACAGGTAGTGCCGATATATCCCACATGTTCGATTCAATGAGCATTTTCAATTTCCGATCCTTTTTTTTTTTTTTTTTTTTTGAAATTATGTTAAATCAGTCTAAAATGGTTATAAATCCATTGGTTCTTCATGTTTTGCATGGAAAATCATGGAGTTGGAGCTTTGATTTCGATATCCATTGGTTATACATGTTCTCCATGTTTTTTTTTTTTTTTTTCGAAAATTTCCTTCAACCAGGTATCAATTGAGACTAATTTCGAAGTATGTAGGAGTATTTGATGAAATGATCATCACCTACACTCTAATTTTGAAATTTGAGTGTAGGTGGTCTAAATTGGGAAAAAAATGGAGAAATTCGAAAATTTCCCAATTTCTCCCAAATTGCTTGCAATTTTGCACTTCAAACATGAAATCGAGTATGTATGAGGGCTGATCTACTGATTTGTTAATTCCTTGTCAATTTTCGAAAAATAAAAACATCTTTAATTAAAAATAATAATTTTTTAAAATTAAAATATTAATCTTTTTTCAAAAATTTCCTTCAACCAGCTGTCAATTGAGACTAATTTCTAAGTATTTAGGAGTGTTTGATGAAATGATCATCACATAGACTCTAAATGTCATGCATTCAATTTGAATATAGTTGCATTAGTTCAGACAGACAATGCATAGCTTAGGACCTTATGCAAAGGAAACCTATTATGTGCACTCCTTTCTCGAGATGTGATGATTTAAAAGTGTATGTTAAGGTTTTTTTAAAACAATTCTTGAAGTTTCATTGAAAAATTCAATCATTTTCCCAATGTTTCCCCATGTTTCCCAAAAAGTGCGATAAATTACCCGATACAAACGATACATCCCATGAGATAACCAATACTTATCTGTATCCCAAGGATGTGATACATAACGCGATACCAATATTTTGAACATTGGGTGGACTAGGGACTCATCTCTATATATGGCATCGTCTTTATGCATGTCTATGGCTGGGTTGGGGCTAAAGTTTTTGGAGGGGGTGGTTTTTTCTCTGAATGATGGTAAGAGGATACATTTCTGGGAGACTGTTTGGTTGGGTGAGAAAGCATTGCAGGAAGACTTTCCAAGGCTAGCTAAAATTGTATTAGAGGCGAATATCTCGGTTGTGCGATGTTTCACATTTTCAGGAGATGGAGGTGCTTTGAGCTTCCCCTTGACGTAGGAGTCTAACATACAAAATAGTTGTCAGATTTCGTTAAACTCTTAGAGCGGCCGATGGAACATTATTCCTTCGGCGGGAGACATGGACGCAATGGTGTGGAACAAAGAGAAGTCCGACCATTTCTTTGTTAATTCCTTATAAAAAGTAATCATCGTGTCTTTGATAGAAGTGCAGTTTCATCACACTGATGTTGTGTGGCAATATGGTGCCTCTCCCAAGGTTGCCACTCATGTTTGGCCTGTGGGACGGAGCAATGTGCTCACTATTGATAATCTTCGAAAGAGGATGATGGTGCTACTGAATGTTTGTGTGATGTGTATGGTAAATGAGGAATCGGTTGATCATCTTTGCATCCATTGCTCTTTCGCCAAGGAATTTCTTTATCCATTACTCTTTCTCCAAGGAAGTTTGGGATAGCTCATTCGTCTTGTTTGGTGGGTCGTGGGTGATGTTGGATTCAATTGAGAATTTCCTTTTAGCTTGGCATGGGTGAGGAGTGGGAAAGATAGGGGGACAATATGGGGACTTTGAAGTAGTTCGGGCCTTAATGTTAATATCTCTAAAACCGAATTGCTAGGTATTCACGTTTCAAGTGAGGATTTATTGCAATTGGTGGATGTTTTCAGTTGTAAGCAATGATCTTTTCTTTCATCTTATCTTGGTTTGCCTTTATGCATAGGAAAACCAACGAAACACCTTTGGGATTAAGTTATTGAAAGCGTTGAAAGTAAGATATCAAGTTGGAAGCCCCGTTACCTCTCCTTGGGAGGTTGTTTAACTCTCATCAAGGTACACCCAGATCCATAGCTCAAGTGGTAGATTGAGTGAAAGATACCTCGTTTCAACACTGAGGTCTTGGTATCAATTCCCTAGTGGGGGTGGCTAACACTGAAGTGTGAACTGACAGTGGGTGTACTAACAAGCTAACAAAAAAAAAAAAAAAACTCTCATCAAGGTGGCTTTTTCCAACACGCCGGTATACTTCATGTCCCTCTTCAAATGTTCAAAATTGGTGTTAGATAGGCTTGCTAAATTAAGAAGAGATTTATTGTGGAAAGGGGCTGCGGATAGCAAGAAATTTATTTTGCTTAGATGGGAAGAAGTTCGTAAACTTCTCAATGAAGGAGGAGCCCGTTTGAAAGATTTGGGTCTTATGAATATTGCTCTTCTTGGCAAATGGCATTGGAGGTTTGGCTCCAAGGCGGGCAAATTTTGGTGGCATCTCTTTTTTTCCAAATACGACACTTAGATGGGTGATTGGAGCATAAGATCTTCTCTTCTTTATCGTGCCTCATACATTTGGAAGGCGATTGTTTCCACCGAGCATAGGTTTCAAGAAGGCATTTCTTTCTCTCTCTGGGAGAGCGAACCATATTCGGTTTTGGGTTGATATTTGGTGTGGGTATCAGCCCTTTCAAGGTCTTTTCTTGAGGATTGCTCATCCCGCCATGGAGATGTCTATTCTTGTGAGTCGATGTGTTTCCCTAAGCGGCGGTGTGGCGGTTTGGTCTCCTCCGTGTCATAAAAATCTATGGATGAAGAATTGGAGGATTTTTTTTTTAGCTTGCTCAATCATTTAAAGCTTTACGTTCCTTTGCCCTCCGAAGTAGATGCGATGGTTTGGAGATCCCACAGTTCGGGTATTGTCTTGGTTCGTTCGTTCTACCGATTGATCTCTAAGTCATCCTCCCCTTCTTCCTTTCCATTCATCAGTGGTCTTATGGAGCTCCCCCAAGAGTTGCAACTTTTGTTTGGCTTGTGGGTAGGAAGAGAGTGTTGACCATCGATAATCTTCCAAGGTGATCTCTTATTCATATATATATATACATACACGGAAACGCTCACCTGCGAACCAGTTCGTACGTACTACGTACGAACTTTTTTGAGAACCCATCATACGTGATGGGGATCCAAAATCTGAACTGTTCATGTGAAGCAGCACCTCGTGAAACCCCCCGGGCCCAAGTTTTACTTTGATCTAAAACTTTGATGGGCCATGAAAAATGAAAACACTTTCCTCCCTTGATTTGCATTTCTCTTTGCTATGGCCCACCAGAATTTTAGATCGGGTGAAAATTTATTACATGGGGTTTCATGGGATTCCGCATCACATGGATGGTTCAGATTAGACACCCATGGCACGTGTGCAAAGGTACGCACGTGCGTAGGTGCGCAGGGGAGCATGACTCTCTCTCTCTCTCTCTCTCTCTATATATATATATATATATATATATAGGTTCCAAACATATGTTTGATGTGCATGATGTTGAAACAATTGACCATCTTTTTATCCATTGCCCTTTTACTCATCAAGTTTGGGAGTACTTTCTTCTCCTTTTTCCTGTATCCTGGGTGATGCCGATGTCAGTTGATCATCTTTTGTGGTCTTGACATGTGGGTATTGCCGGTAAATCTCACAAAATAGTTTGGATGTTGAGTCCAATGGGAATCTTTTGGGTTATTTGGAAGATTCAAAATGACCGGTGCTTTCAGTACAAGCTGTCTTCAATTAACGAGGCCATATGTTTAGTAGAAAGTGTTTGTTTCGAAGTGGGCTTCCTTTGTAAAATTAGTCAGTCTTGTTGATCTTGATGCCTTGCTTTTGTAGTAGTGCTGTTGTATTCTTTTCAACAAAGTTTTTGTCATCTCTCTCTCTCTCTCAAAACAAAAGAAGAAGAAGGAGACTTTCATTGTTGCTTGGCATTTGTTCATTTGGGGGGAAAGGAAAAATCGTTGTTTTAGGAACCATATTAGGTAGGTATTGAGGATTTTTAGCAATGGCTAAATTGAATGTAATGGGGTGGGCCTTAGCCTTAAAGGTTTTAGGCAAGGGTTCTTATCCCCTTTTTTGGTTTGATTTATAATTCTTTCAGCTTTGGCCTTGCATTAAAATCACCACCTTAAAAAAAAAAAAAACTTTGATGTGCTTAGTTCTCTTGTGATAAATTAGATTAATCAACAATTAATCCCAATTTACTCGTCGACGTGTTCTGCCAAACAAGCTTACATGTTGCCTTATACTTTGCCTCTACACTTGAATGGGCCACACACTTTATTTCTTACATCTCCACGTAACCAGGTTATCTCATGCAAAGGTATAATAGCCCACAATAGATCATTTGACAAATGGAGAATAAGCCCAGTCTACATCTGAATACCCGTCTACTTGAATTTGATCATTGGGCTTGTATAGAATATGGTACCATGACCATGAGCTCCCTTTATGTATTCGAGTACATGGAACATGACTTCCATATGAGGAACACAATGAGCTTGCATAAACAAGCCGACCACGCTTACAACAAAAGTGATATTAGGTTGGGTGATTGTTAAATAAATCAATTTTATCCAACAAGTCAATGATATTTTCTCAGATCATCAATAAATTCTCCTTGGTCCATGCTAAACTCCTGATTTGGGTTCACAGGCATTTTAGCTGGTTTGGCTCCCAGAAGGCCAGTCTCGGCCATTAAATCCATCACATATTTTCGTTGCAATAAATTATTGCTCACCTTAGATCTTGTTACTTCAATACATAAGTATCGAGGATGGCCCAAGTCTTTGTATAGAAGTGTTGCTGCAAAAAATGTCTTCAACTTGTCAATACTCGCATTGTCACTGGCATCATCTACATACACTACCAAGACAACGACACCTGCCTCACTTCGCCTCATAAAGACGGAATGGTCAGCTTGATTCCATTCCATTCCATATTCAAACACCACTGTATTGAATTTGTCGAACCAAACTATTGGGGATTGTTTTGTACCACAAATGGACTTAAGATGACGAACTTTCTCCCTTTGAGCAATAAAGCCAGAGAGTTGCTTCACATAGACTTGTTCAGCAAGATTACCATCAAGAAACACATTTTTCACATCAAGCTGGGGTATAACTACCAATCCAAATTTATGGCAACCGAAATGATTACTTGCATAGAATTAAGCTTTACTGTCAGAGAAAATGCTTCAAGATGGTCGATTCCTTGGGTTTGAAAGTACCCTTTAGCAACTAACTGAGCTTTTAAGTGTTCCACTTTATCATTAGGATTGTACTTAACTGTATACATCCATCGACACACAACTGTGTGTTTTCCAGCAGTTAAGATCAATTTCAATCCAAGTTTGATTGTGATGGAGAGTAACCATCTCATCTTCCATAGCTCCTTTGTATCCATCACGATTGGAAGCATTTTGGAAAGAATGAGGAAAAACACAAATGGCAAGACCAAACCAAATTTGCGGAAAGAGGGAGATACCCAGCGGAAAGAAACAAAATGAGAAAGAAGAAGTTGAGTGCAAGAATGTCTACCCTTGCAAAGAGCGATGGGTAAGCTGTCTTCATTAGATGCTAAAGATGTCAGGTACATTCAGATTATTGGTGGAAGCCTCAATTGGATGAATTCCATTACTGCACTTGGGACATTTGGAGTATACTCGCAATGGCGAAACTAAACATTTTACAAATATTTCTTTCGATGTAAGTTCTGTGTCAGGCACAATGGGAAGAGTAACAGACATTCTTCAAATTGCTATGACTTGCCATCTTCAGAAAACTAAGGGGTACTTTCATAGAATGTGACATTAACTGAGACATGATCAATAGGTATAATAGTACACCTTGAGAAGAAATATGGTCTTTCATGCTTTCTGGTTCTCCGGTGCACCTCCTAAGGTGGTGTCATTTGCTTGGTTGGTGGGAAGAAAGAGGATTCTTACCATAGATAATCTTCAGAAAAGGGCAATGATTTTCCCCAATGTATGTCTTATCTGTATGAACGATGCAGAATCAATTGATCATCTTTTCATTCATTGTCCCTTAGCGTGACAGGTATGGTATGTGATTTTTTGCTTCTTTGAAGTGGATTGGGTGATGCCAAAGTCAGTTGAAGAGCTTTTTTGGGTTTGGCATGGCATGTTTCTTCCTAAAGAAAAATTAGTCTTTTGGTGCCTGCTTTTGCTAGCTGTTTTATGGAATATTTGGGGGGAGCGTTATAGGTGCTGTTATATGAACAAAGAAGGGCCTTGGGAAGAAGTCCTTTGGAAGTCCAAGAGAGATGTTCTAGAATGGGCAGTTGGAATTAAAAATGTAGATGTGTCTGCAGTTGCATCCATGATTGGGTTGTAGTTTTTGTATTCTTCATTGCTTTGATTTTCTTAGCAGCTTTCTTAATAGAGTAAATCTATTATCCTTGAAAAAAAAAAGGGAAGCATAATCAAAGGTACTGCTTGGCCTGCTGGTAAACACTACTGCCTTAGTGGTTGGGGTTTTGAGTTCTAATCCCACCTATCACCAAACATATTTTTATTTAATGACGCATCAACTTGGCTAGTGACTCGCAAGCGAGTTTCATAGTAACTTGGCTCGTTTTTTGGCGGAGTTGAGTTGATTTGGCCAAGTTTCGAGTCGAGTCACCAAGTTTTGAACTATGTTGTGAACAGTTAGAGGGGCCATGGAACAGTTGGATTGATATGTATACATGGAACAAGGCAAATGGTGTAACAATCCAAACCTTTAGTCTGTTGGGGCTGATGGTGGAGGGCCCATGCCCAACACTGCTAGGTTCCAAGATCCTTGGCACCCATTTTGAACCCCTTTTTCAGTTGAATGCTGACTGCTGTTTTATCTCTCTCCTTGACCATCTATTTGCAGGTCATGAATTGAAACGTTAGGATTGTCTTTTCATTGAGATTTTCAGGGCATGGTCTACTTTCACTTTTGGAGACATGGTTTAAGAGGTATAATTCATATTCAGTTATGTAAATTGGAAATTCATAGTGGTTTCTTTTTTGCTTGCAAACTCGAAATCTTCTAAGAGGAATTACATGGTCCTGACATAGTCTGTGATCCTGTCCATTGAGAAAATGGGCCCACCACAAATGGGGGATGCCCTGAAAATCTCCCTTATGGAATTGCCGGATCCCTTCAATCGGTGGGCTGCAATAAACAGAAAGGAAAAGAATACAGTGATGCCTACATTCAACAGAAAAAAACTATAAATTGTATGGGTTGGAAGGATCTTCCAGTATGGGTGCAATTTTTTTGGTAATGGTCGACATTCATTGTGGCCCATCTCATCAATGTGTCGGGATTTCGGTGCCATGGGTCCCACTTGGAGGGCTCAAGGCTTGAGGATTCTATGCAGATCTTTGGGTCAATGGTTATGTATCTCCCATCAACATGTGTTTCTCCTTCCTCTACTAGCTAGTTTCATTGTAGAACTAATCCATCATTAAGGATTAATGAAGAAAAAAGATTGGATTCTACAGTATTTGTAAATAGTTTTTGGTAAATACTTTTAGGAGGATTTTGAAGACACATTCATCTGGAATTTGGGAGGATTATCTTTCCCAATAGTTTGTTGTTTCCTCTGTTGATTCTCATCTCATGTATGCATCACCTACCCTTTTATTTTCTCTGATCAAAAGATAACTGCATTTAAGTACTGAGGAATGCTACTATGCTGCCACTTCATTGTGGAGTTCCTTAATGCAAGACCAAAACATTTCTGTTAGATATGTAGCAGTTGTGGATGGTAATCAGGCCTATTGATTTTGTAGCATAGCTTGTGGATAGGTCATATCCAAAATCAAAGGGATTGGACTGTGCTAGGCATCTGATCGGTGGTCTGAAAAATTATCATTTTGTGCACTCCTTGCAATGGTCCACATTAAACCTACAACTTGATGGCCCGTGCCATCTTGGCCTGTATGAATGTATCCAACCACATGGTGGCCCACCAGATTCACGAGTCCCAGTCACCTTACATGAGTGTCACATGTACGGTGAGGCATGAACTGCATTTGATATCCATGGTATGAACATCTTAATGGCACTCATGTTAAAGTAGATTCATGCTCGTTGCAGGAACTTTGTGTCTTTGAACACAATGGTAGAACAGGAAAGGCAAAGCATTTTGATGGTGTCCGATTTTTTCTACCCCAACTTTGGTGGTGTGGAGAATCACATCTACTATCTATCACAATGCTTGCTTAAGCTTGGTCACAAGGTTAGAGGAGATACTACCTTTTTTTTGTTGCTGATAAAACTCTATTTGTTGCATTTCATTACATGCAGATTCTATTGCTACTTCTTTTTCGGAGGTTTTGGGGATGGTTTAGGTCTGTTTGGATGCAGAATTGACTTGCATTTCAATAACAAAGGACGTGTTTGGAAGTGGGGCCTCAAACCATGTTTTCAGTAGAAACCTTTTGAGGTTATCTGCAGTTGAAAAGGTGAATAAGGATGGAAAACGACTATGTATTGATAGGGTATCTGTTTTCCATTAAAGAGACTCAGAATAATGAATCTGCAGTACAGCAAAATGGATCGTCTGTTTTGTGTGGTTACTGGCAGAAAATGGTCCTCTCCAACCTGCCTTTTGAAGACATCCAAACACTCTATAAGTTGCAAGAAAGTGAAAATGAATGATCACAATATATATTTTTTAAAAAATAGAAATGTGACTTGTCTCAATGTTGTTGCAACTTTGAACTTTCAAGTCCAACTTAAAAAGATTGTAATCAGAATATGGGACTAACTGCCATAATATTACTTTCTTGCAACATAATTATTGCAACTTAAATCAATTGTGCATCCAAGTGCAGCCAAATATAAGAAAGGGTGCTGTAATATAAACATGAGTTTTAGTAATCCCACATCCACTTTTATATGTGGGCATCAGGTGCGCACTACCTTTTGGATGACCTGGCCATAAAATCTGGCTGATCAACTTATCAGGTGAGGGTCACATGTACAAAAATGATTGATGGTTACAAAAAAGTTGCAAACAGTCCATACTGAACGCATGTCCCTGAATTCATGCTGGGTCATCTGTTAGTGGGGTCAACTGGATGCATGATTTGGATGGTCCCTATTCATGTCAGGTTGGCACGTGGTGTCACATGTAAAGGTGTATGTGGTCCCAGCAGAGCTTTAAAATATTGCTCAATTATTCACGGAAATGCATGCATTAAAATATATTTATTTTTTAAATTTCTCTTAGCTTTTGATTATATGGTAGCTCAGGTGATAGTTATGACGCATGCCTATGGGAAACGTTCTGGAGTACGATACATGACTGGTGGTTTGAAAGTCTATTATGTACCGTGGAGGCCATTCATCATGCAGAATACATTGCCAACCTTCTATGGAACACTTCCGATTATACGAACAATTCTAATTCGGGAGAGAATATCATTGGTGCACGGACACCAAGCTTTCTCCACTCTTTGTCATGAAGCTTTAATGCATGCACGGACTATGGGATATAAAGTTGTATTCACCGATCATTCACTCTATGGTTTTGCTGACATTGGAAGCATCCACATGAATAAGGTGCTGCAATTTACTCTAGCGGATGTGAATCAAGCAATATGTGTTTCTCATACAAGCAAGGAGAACACGGTCCTCCGGTCAGGGTTACCTCCAGAAAAGGTCTTCGTAATACCAAACGCTGTGGACACTGCTATGTTTAAGCCTGCTCCGAAGCGAGTTAGCTATGATGAAATTGTTATAGTTGTGATAAGTAGATTGGTTTACCGTAAGGGTGCAGATCTTCTGGTTGAAGTCATTCCTGAAGTGTGCCGCTTGTTCCCCAATGTGAGTGCTTTGGAGCTAGAAAATTAAATCAGTGTAAATTCTGGTTTTTAAAAAAAATCCATCTTAGGGCCCATGATCTGGATGGTTCCATTTGAATTACTTCCATTTCAACTGCACAATTATCTAGTGCCTGCATATTATCCGTTACGGTATACCAGAATATCAAAGCTTTTCTTGTTATAGATGCAATGCACCAGTGAGAGGAGAGGGGCTGAAGAGGCTGTTCCCAGTGGGTACAAATTTTCTGCAACAGTGGTTGTATGGAGTCCGTGCAAGAGAAAACTCTATGGGGCCCCTTATGTCGTGTGTATGACATTCACTCAATCCATCATGTGTGGAGGTTCGTGATATGACAAAAATCAGGCCAATCCAAAACTCAAGTGGACCATACCACTGAGAACAGTGGGGATAGGAACGCCCACCATTAAAACTTTCCCGGTGCCCCAGTGTGATGTTTATATGCTGACCCAATGTTTGCAGTTTTATTAATTTTGTTGGAATTATTTAAAGAGGATGCTTGATATGAGCAAGGGAAAAGTTGGAAATATCATTAGGGTGATGCATCTCATCTGCTTTACCTGTGGCATTCATGTATTCTATCCTAGGACTGTCCAAATCTTGGGCCACAACATGGATGGCGTGTAGCTCGAAGATTGCTCTAACTCAATGATCCTAACCACCCAGTTTATGACCTGTCAAGTGGACTGTTAGAGAGAAAATGATCAGTGTTCCAAATTCTATGGTAAAATGAACTGTTTGCGCATTATGTCCTTTTGTCACTTTTTCTCTCATGAAATTGATATTCATCTCTCATGAAAATGAACTGATGAGGAGCATGGAAAGATCACATAGTTTTAGCAAGCTGCTGACTGACTATTTCGAGTTCAGTCATCTAATAGTTTTGGGGAACTTCTTTAAGGTACGTTTCATTGTTGGAGGAGATGGTCCAAAACGAGTGCGATTGGAAGAGATGAGGGAAAAACACACCCTTCAAGACAGGGTTGAAATGTTGGGGGCTGTTCCACATGCTCAAGTGCGTTCTGTCTTAATTTCTGGCCATATATTTTTGAACAGGTATTTTCACGGTAATCTTGCTTTTAGTTCATTATTCCAGTTTAACCTTTTTTGGGGATGCTTTTATCACTATTTACAAGAGATAGCAGGGAGGCTTGCTACATTCTGCCCCATTGCATGGTGATCTGGGCTGTTCTTCTAGAAGGCCCCATGTAGATGCTCCATGTGGCAATAATCTCACTGACCAGAGATCCTCAGCATCCATTCAGAAGTGAGTTAGAAACAACACTCCAAGTTTCAGCGCATTAGACAACAAGGATCACTATTCAGCTGGATTATTGCTTTTATTTTTTTGCCTCGTAGGCCATCCACGGCTGGACCTGCTACGAACAGCCTGGATGGCTGTCTGGAAGGTTAAGTCTCCCTAGCTAATCTTCATGAATTGCTCATAGTTTCTAAGTGACATGTTTGTAAACACAGTTTCAGGTATAATGCTTACATTGCTTTGTGAAATTTGTAAATTATGTTTACATTCATATAAATCGTGCTTACATTTTGTGCTTTGTTCTCTTTTAAGCTAATAAATATGTATACACTGACCGGTACAAATTTATATTATTTATCATCATCATCTTAGCCTTTCTCCTAGCAATTTGGTATTACTTTTCAAATTGTGTATCGGGAAAGTTTTCAGACTAGCTGCGACTGGACATCACTACTAGCATGGTGGACTCAGCTCACCTTGACAACCCTAGCTTATGAACTTGTTTCCACCCAATACTAACCCCCAGTGCAACCAATACCTGCACATGCCAAAGGGTAGCAAGCAAAGAAAGGTCATGGAGTGCAGTTGCCAGGCTTACCACCGAGCACAAGTCACACACACACACACACACACACACACACACACACACACACACACACACACACACAACTCCTTGTTCATGCAGAAAAAAAGAGTTGCATAGGTCGGTAGCTGGTATGTGAAATTTGCAGTCAAAGTATTACCCTTGTATAGGATTCTTTTTTTATTTAGACGATGAGATTTGTTGCTATAGTATAACTTCCATCACATATTATTCTTGCTATTAGCTTCAGAGACTTTCCCCAACACAGATGACCACAACTTAGTTACAAAGTGCTTTTCTCACTCATATGTCATAATCCATCCTTGCATTGAGAAGGAAATATCGATTTCCATGCCTCAGCAAGTATCGTCATTTGTGTACATATGCTGTCTATGTTCAGTGATCCAGACCGTGGATCTGATGGGCCTTGTGGTGGACAGGGGATGCCCAAAAACTTCCCAGATTGGGAAGATCATGACACAAATCTTTGGCAGTTTCGCTGTTGAACGTGCACTGCCGCTGTATATTTTTTTTTCAACGATGTATTTGCTGCCGGCAGCTTAAAGTGTTGATAGCTTTCAATCAGTATATCACTACTCCAGAGTCCAGGTTGCTGGACCATAACCCCACATGTACAGAAGTAGGCAGCTCAACAAATTATACACTTGCTGATATGAAGGACCAGATACATTGTGATGCAGCTCATTGCTTTTTGTGATTTGAGGTGTTTGATTTGATTCAAGGCTCTTGAATTGCATCACATATGAAAGAGTGGAATATACATGACTCGTTTGACACTATAATCTGCAGATTTTGATGTCTCTATGTATGTAACCATATGGTATTTGTCTTGTTCATAACAATATATTGTTCTGTACATATACATCTATACTATACCTAACACAAGTAGCGTTTGGCCAGTTGTAGCCCTGCAATAAGTCATGGGGAGGGGCGTTAACAATAGTTTTTGGGTGTGTTTGGCTCTTCGACCATGGGGGTATTTCTGTCTTTTCAATTCATCGATGAGAGTAGCCCGCTCCACTTCTCTTGCTGTCTGCACGTCGTCTGCGCGTAAGCATAGTATGAGGGGACTGTGCAACAAAGGCTCCGTGGCTCCTACTGTGATGATTATGTACATCCACTACATCCACACTGTACATTTGTGGCGCTGGCTCATGTAAAATGTCAGCCCATAAAAGAGGATAGATCTAAAGTTGGAGTGGGCCGCAACACCGGCAAAAGTGGGCAGGGGTCCCCACCATTGAAACCTTTCTCTCTTTCTCTCTCTGCGTGTATCCCACATCTGTTTAGCTGCACCCCTTCTTTCAGTCTCTTTATTTTCTCTCCCCTACTCTCTTCACTTGTGTTGTTCATGCCATAACCCCCAATATACATATGGTTTGCATGGATACATGTATGGATGCAGGTAGTGTTCAAAATATTGGTATCGCGTTATGTATCACATTCTTGGGATATGGATATGTATCGGTTATTGCATGGGATATATCGGTTGTATCGTGTAATGTATTGCTGTTGTTGGAAACATTAGGAAATTGGTTGAATTTTTCAATGAAACTGTGATTGTTAAAAAAGACATCAATACAAGTATATTCACTTATAAATCAAAACATTATAAAAAACAAGTACAGATAATAGGTTTTCTTTATATGGGGTCCTAATTTATGCGTTGTCTAACTGAATTGATGCAAGTATATTCAATGTCGATTCATATAATTTATAAATGTAAGAAGACATGTGGAAACACAAGCAATACATTCAAAAGCAAAAGAAGAATCACTAGATTAGGTTACATGTTTGGACACAGATTGCAAACGATTTATGAGAAATTGGGAAATTTTGATTTTTTTCAATTTTTCGCAACTTAGCTATCTCCTCCAAAACTTGAAATTGAAGCTTCCAATCCATGATTTTTCATGCAAAACGTGAAAAATCATGGATTTGTAACAATTTGACACTAATTTAACATGATTTATAGAAAATAAAAGGATTGAAATTCGAAAATGCTCACCAGATCGAACATGTGGGATATATTGCACTACTTGTGCATTTCGTATCACACTGGTGGGATACAAGATATATCGTAGGATATATTGGCCGATATCGTCGATATTTAAAACATTGGATGCAGGCTTGCGTCCATATGTACATTGATAGAATACAAAATGTTTTATTGCTTTGAGAAAAGCCAAATTTATGTTTGGCAGGTCTTAATTGAGTTACTTGTCCTTGCAGTTCTCTTACAGAAGCGTTTTGTATAGCCATATTGGAGGCTGCCAGTTGTGGATTGCTTACTGTCAGTACACGAGTTGGAGGTGTCCCAGAGGCATGTGTTTTGAGATATTTTCTCTGCTTTGTTCATTTGATTATTTTTACTGGTTTTTTATCTACCTTTTTTCTTTTTTCTTTTTTTTTTTTTTTTTCTTTTATTCTCTTTTATCTACCTTATTTACAAGGAATCTTGGGTGAGAAATGTTTGTAAAGAATGATCTGTGCTGTTGTTTTAGTGATGTGATAGTCTCCATCTTTCTTATCAGTTTGGTGCGCTCTCTCTCTCTCTCTCTCTCTCTCTCTCTCTCTCTCTCTCTCTCTCTCTCTCTCTCTCTCTCTCTCTCTCTCTCCTTTATCAGGTTCTACCAGATGACATGATTGTACTTGCTGAGCCTGTGCCAAGTGATATGGTACAAGCAATCAAGAAAGCGATACACATACTTCCGACAGTTGACCCCCATGTTATGCACCTTCGTGTGAGTTCACCAAAATGAGCATGGTGGTTAATGTTACTAGATTTGAATGGAAGTTTTATATAATTTGCACCATTTGATATCATTCTTCGCCGCGGTCTCTTGCTAGTTGCTACTCACATACCTTGTGGGGAAAAGGAACTAGTTGATGCTTTGGAAGAGTATGACATTTCCATGCATGCAAGTGCCACTGTCCATTTGCTTACATGCACACATCATTCAAATCTTCCAAATTGTGGACCCCAATCTAGATGGTGTCATAACCAAAAAGTTACATTGAAGGGATGACCTAAATATCCAATTTGTGGCCATCAAATGGATGGTTACAATTAGAAATGGTAAATGATCCCAATTCAACAAAATTCCGTATGATTTAATGCTATGTACTGTCTAAAATGGGGTCCCCAATTTAGATGATTTTGATTGTGTGTACACATATGCCATGTTTGTTGGATCTGCTTGCATGCGTATGAGACAGGTCTTTGCCAGTCAAGGTATTCGGTAACGGTATTGGTGGCCAACCACTGTTATCTTTACAATACTGATCATAACGGTCTCTTCTTTTATTGAAAAAAAAAAAAAAAAAACTCGAAAACCTATGTTTGTCCCGTAATGTTGAAAAAAAAAAACTGAAAAACCTGTATCTGCCCTGTAAGAGATCATTACGGGGTTGTTACCACCTTTACAGGGGGCATAATAGGCTGTTAATGGCGGTTATGGGTCATGTTTTCCATAAGGGCCATTACGACCCTATAACGTGTAACGGGTGCTATCATTACCTTTACGTAACGGCCTTTACGGCCCCAAAACAGCCTTTACGGCCCCATAATAGCCTTTACGGCACACCATGCTGCCAATGTATCAAATAGCTTCTTTTGGACATGTTAATAATGTGGCCATTTGACAGATGCCAATGACTGCTGTTTCTTAGTTGGCATTCAAGTTTGCTTTTCTACCAATAATCTTAAATTGGGTTTCTTCTTCCGTTTGCTGCCAGATGAAAAACCTGTATAGTTGGCATGATGTGGCCAAAAGAACAGAGATTGTGTATGACCGTGCATTGAGATGCTCAAACGAGAATCTTCTAGAGCGCCTTTCACGGTAACGTTCCTGTAAATTGCTGTTTCCAATAAATGTCAGGGTGCCTTCATAGTTGAGCTTCCTATATTTTGTTGTCGAAGGGTCATAGTTTTTCTATTAGCTTCAAAAATATATTAGTCGGGGTTGTTGCAGTATTCTTTATTGAATTGGGTGCTGAGGGTGAGTAAATATATAGTCTGCTGAGGTGCAGGATTCTGTACCTGTGCAGTCGGGGTTTGGCAATCGTTATTGTTGACCCAATGGGCTCCAACATGGATGGGGGATGCCACAAAGATTGGAAGATCCTAACCCTTCCATATTTGACCTATTTTTGTTGAATTTGGACTGTTATTATTATTAACTTAAGCATCGGGGGGATTTTCAAGGGATCCCCAATTGATGATTGATTTCATCTGGTACATGTGTGGATCATATTTCTAAAACTCACTGGCTCGACTGGAAACTCAGCCATGTCGACTCGAATTGGTGAGATTTTGAGCCGAGTCTCTAAGAAACTTAGTCCTGAGCGTGGCTTAGTACGGACTCAAAAAGACTCGTCGAGTTGGCTTGATAACTTTGCCTACCCGATACAGCTTGGCTGAGAGATTCGAACCCCCCAACCTCTTAAGTAGAATCACAAGCCTGTTACAAGTAATCCACAAGCATCATTCGGGATTTTCTTTGACTATTTAATATATGTAATGATCATGAGGATTTTAAAAATTCATTATCAGTTTAAAAACTCATCATTTAAATTTACATAGTAATGAGTTGAGTCAGCTTAAGACTTGTTCGAGTCTTTGAGTTGATTCAACCAATGGGACATTGAGTTGAGTTTTTGGAGTTCTGAACCATGGTCTAGATCATCGAGCCATGAGTTGCACGGGCATGGAATCCTGTTCCTCGGCAACTATATATCTGCTCAGTCTTACTACCCTATGTTTCCCCTTCTCTCTATCTGTATAAATTGGTAATTCTATTCAAGTGGCTTGCAAAATAGCTAGCTGACATTGTCTTCAACAAGTTCATTTCATCTTGGTGCAGCTTCCTTCTACCAAGTTTAACTGGCTTTGGCTTGTTTACCAGTCTCAAACTTGTGCTTTTATCTTCAAAGTTCATCAGTTTGGATCATAACCAACTTAAAAGGACCCTGTTGTGTACTCATTTTCAATAGATGCCTTGTTCTTTCAATCCGTCTGGCAGAAGTGGCTGCAAATTCAAAGGCATTCTGGAGACTTGTTGATGACTTCATTTCAATCTTATATTTTATAGGTATCTCACATGCGGTGCTTGGGCAGGCAAGCTTTTTTGCATAGTGATGATCTTGGATTTCTTGCTATGGCATCTTATACAACTATGGCAGGTAATATGTTTGATCTATTCTTAATGGGCTTCTTTTTCATTTTTGTTCTTCAGTCGTGAAGATCATATGAGGAATGCGATGTTAGAATATGGATACCATTTTTTGAAATCTTCACTAACTGTACTTATTCTACATTGCTACTTGGATTTCCTGTTAGCCTTCGGAGGATATTGAGGAGGTACCAGATTTTGTGTTTCCTCAGCATCAACATGAAGAGATGTTTCAGAATTTCGGCGAGGGTCAAAGCCAGAGCTGATTTTTTTAGATTTAGGAAGTTTATTTGATTGGTATGGTGGTTGAACTCGTTTATATGAATAAGAACCAAAGAAAGAGCTTGCCGAGGAACAATTTATTTTTTGTTTGCTTTTTTTTTTTTTTTTTTTTTTTTTTTGTAATTCTCATGTCATCCTGCAGTTGCTTATGATATTGTTTGTCAATTGGAAGAATTTGAATTTTCGTTTGCTTTTTTGTTTGTTTTTTTGTTTTTTTATTTGTTTATTTTTTGTTTTAATGCAGTATGAGAGAATTCTTATTTGCCTGTTGGATACATGGTTTTAAATAGTGAGTGCGACTCTTATTTGCATGGAATTTTGTTAAATAGGGAGTGGGGCCTTCTTATTTCAGGAAATCTGTAACGACTCTTGTTTCCTGCTAGTTTGAGGGTCTGTTGTTGCTTTCTTTCTTCTGGGGGGGGGGGGGGGGGGGGGGGGGGGGGGGGGGGGAGGGGTGTGTTCCCTTCTATATCTATTTGCTTGTCCTTTGGGGAGAGATGATTCTCATAATCTCTTTTCACCCATTTTCCTTTTGCTTATCCTGATTTTTAACAAATTTTTAGTTGCCATGCAGTAAAACACTGAGTAATAACAACTTGGTTTGGGGTTGGGTCCTGGGACAATTTAATGTGGCATGGACCATGCCTAGAACCACCCAACAATTGTTTGGAACCTGGAGGATTCGACATTCCTGAAAGAAAGAGCAATTTTTTTTGGGAGTTGTGCTTTGTCATTATCCTTTGGATGAACATAACAATCACTAACGCAATGTTTAATGGAATTTGTATGTAAGTGGCTGATGTTATCTTTAGGACCTGTTTGGGGAACCAGGAAAAGAAAATGTTGGAAAACTCATGGAAATGGAAATGTGTTTTATATGGAAAATTGTTTTTCTGTATTTGTTTTGTAATGAGTTTTTCCATGGAAATCTGTTTGTATTCTCGTCCGCTAAGAGTACACCTTTGATTTGGACCCTCTGTCATATGGAGCCCACCTTTGCTCACTATCCATCCTAAAAAACTCACTTTGATCAGATGAGCCTTACCATAGGATCAATGTCTGTGAAAATGGATGGTCCATATTTATTACAATAGGGAATTTGGTCAGTGATTTGGATTGTCCATCACGTGGAGCTAGCTCTGATTATAGGTCCCTCCCTGCAAATCAGTTCGATTAGATTACACAGCTGAAAAGCTTATTACTAAGGTAAAATGCACTAGCGCACGTTTTACCTTAGTGGGGTGCACATGCACCTTTGATTGCATGTACATCTTAAAAGTTACTTTGATTAGATGATGGTAACTGTCTGATTGATGGGTAGGAAAATGGATGGTCCATGTTTAGTACAAAAGAAAATGTCTAATCAATGATCTAGACCATCCATCATGTGGAACCCATCTTTGATTGTCAATCCCTGCTAAAAAATCACTTTGATTAGATAATCCTAACATCGGATCAGTGGCTAGGATGAAGGGGTAATACTGATTATAATGGAAATAGTCTGGTCACTTATTTGGACTGTCCATGATGTGGCCCCATCTTTGATTGCTAACATTTTTATTTTTTGAAAGGAATCTTTGATTGCCAACATTAAGATAAGATGAGAGAGAAATAAAGAGATGGGAAAGGAGGCTGCTTACCTTTGTGAGTTTACCAACATTGAGAATTTGAGATAAGATGAGAGAGAAATAAAGAGATGGGAAAGGAGGCGGTTTACCTTTGTGAGTTTACCCTGTGATTTGGAGATCTAATTTCTAATGGTTTTGTCGAGGAAAACTTAGGGGATTTCTATAAAAAAAAACTGTAGTTTTCCACCATTTCTGGAAATATGTTTTCCACACTCGCTAACAGTGGAAATGCTGTTCCTATGGAAAACTGTTTTCCACAAAACAGTTTCCTGCTTCCCAAACAGGCCCTTAAGAGTTAAACATCTTGTTTGTTCTTTGTCAGAATCGATGGATTATGTTCTTCCTTCTGCAAGTAGCATCATCCACCTCAATCCTCATTTGATCAGCTTTCTTATGTATTATCCTCCTGTTTGTATTGAACTTCATGCCCCCTTTCTTAATAATGATGATGATGATGATGATGATGATAATTGAATAAAATTAAATAAAACTAGTTTGTCAATAAAAAAAGATTTCTTGGTGAGAGTTTTATGACCGACTGCTCGTGTTACATCAGCCTTATTCCTTTATCTGGACTTGGACCATCTTGGGCATTGTGTTTAGGGAGAGTTCCCAATTTCATACTAAACATTTTGTAAAACATAGATGAATTAGACATATTCAGTAGATGGCATTTCATATTCATAGATTGAGTGCTTTTGCACGGGACCATTTTTTCACTGTATTTTGAAAGACCTTTTTTTTTTGGTCATTTGTACCCTTTTGATTCAATGTGAATAAAACTCATTTCGATACTAATCCATTTCTACCAATGTTATTCTTCTTTTGTGCTTTTGTGTACTATGTTTGTGCTATGTGGCTGCATCTTAGGTGGAAAACCACAAGGGGTGGAGCAAGTGGTAACGGACACGTAAAAAAGACATGTATTCTGTCTTGACAAATGAAGTGAGAACCAGAAAGCTCTTCCCGTAAATGGGTTACAACTCATTTCGTTTATACTAGAATCACTTGATCTTATGCTCATCTAAAAGTTAACTCAAGATGCTATCTGGTAGGATAAATGTCATATCATTCAGACATCATTTGGTAAAGTGGCCCAGAAAATGGGTTACGAAAATATTAAAGGGAAACTTTTTTTACAAGGCATGACTTACTCTAGCAACTAAATAATAAACTCTGCTAACTGATTGACCACTCATGTAATGCCCACAGATTGATCAAACGGTTATCAAGGCCTGTAAAACTGCCTGATAACTCTCGGGCCAGATCTCTGATAAGAAGGATGGTGGGGCCAACTCCTAGGCTGCATCAAATATATGTGCAACTTAGACAATTGAATTTTGAGATAACTAGCTCTAAGGGGAGGGAAGAGGGGAAAAAAAAAAAAAAAATTTTGAGATAGCTACCACTAATGATTAGTAAAACTGTCGTATGACCCCCTTCGGACATCCCTAAAAAAAAAAAAAAGAAAAAAAAAGAAAGACGGAAAAATCGCTACGGAAGGGAAAAGGTATATGCGAAGCATGAACAATATTTTTAACACCATTCTAATCATGCTTTAAATTATACGGAGTCATAACACTCAAGATGCATATAAGCATAAATCATACGAAGTTATAACACTTGATATCTGATATGTGGGCAATAGGCTCACATGATATTAAATTATTTCTTGTGTGGGGAGTGCCCACCACAGTAGCTTGCTACTGGGGTCCTTGAGCATCACCCTTGCATTGCACTATTGCCTGGCACACACCCCCCCCCCCCCCCCCCCCCCCCCCCCCCCCCAAAAAAAAAAAAAAAAAAAAGAAAAAGAACAAAAGGATGCATATAAGCATATCGAAGGTTCAAGGAGCAAGTTTTATGATCTAAATTGAGTGGTTAGGGGGAAAGGTTTAGGTACACGTATATCTTATTTAATGGGGAATTTTGCGAAAGGAACTGGTTAGGCGGTGATTGGACATATTATTCAATTTTTGGAAGGTTATTTGGCGTGATGATTCTCCCTTGGCTGAAGGGCTCCCTTTGCATCATTCTATCCAAGAATTGTGAAGATTTCTGGTTATGCTGAGAGGAGACAAGAACAAGCATGTGATGTCCAAAGTTGGGCACTAGATGCAACCAAGCTCCCCTCATGTGTGTAATGAAAGAGGTCATCTATGGGCCCTGGAGGATCACATGTGTGGGTTGGCAACAGTTTTTTGTTTTTTGTTTTTTTCAAATGTCGATTGAACTAATGACTATAGGTGAATTGCCCCCACTAACGGTTTATTATTGGATGTGTGAAGGCATCTTGCTTGGCTATTAAATAAAGAAACGAAGTTCTTTGGAGTTTTTCTCCCCTTGTTAATGGTAGGAGAGGGGGTAAAGATCACTAGTTTCAAGACTAGTGGGGTTGTAGTATTCATCCCCACCCTTGATTGGTGCAATCCAGTTTTCCCTGCTGTATCACAATGAACTTAGAGGAGAGAATGGCATTGAGCAAGTCTTGTGCTAGTTGTTGTATGGTTGCATGAAGCATGGAGCAAAGTGGCGATGGTCAAGTGCAAGTGTTGGGAAGTTTCTGTTTAAAAATGTTAGCAAGTTTAAACAACTTGGAAGTGGGTGTGGGCAATGTTTTAAATATCGACAATATCGGCCGATATATCCCACGATATATCTTGTATCCCACTTGCGCGATACGAAATGCACAGGTAGTGTCGATATATCCCATATGTTCGATCCGGTGAGCATTTCAATTTCCATTCAATTTTTTTGTTGAAATTATGTTAAATCAGTGTCAAATGGTTATAAATATATTGGTTCTTTTCTCGCTTTTTGCGAGTTTCTCAATAAAATGTTTGTTATCTCTCTCTCTTAAAAATAAATAAATAAATCTATTGGTTCTTCATGTTTTGAATGAAAAATCATGGAGTTGGAGCTTTGATTTCAACATCCGTTGGTTCTTCATGTTCTCCATGTTCTTTTCGAAATTTTCCTTCAACCAGCCGTCAATTGAGACTAATTTCGAAGTATTTGATAAAATGATCGTCACATACAGTCTAATTTCGAAATTAGAGTCTAGGTGGTCTGATTAGGCAAAATTTGGGAAAAATTCAGAAATTTCCCAATTTCTCTCAAATTGCTTGCAATGTTGCACTCCAAACATGAAGTCAAGCATGTGTGAGGGCTGATCTACTAATTTGTTAAGTCCTTGTCAATTTTTAGAAAATAAAGATCATTTTTAATTAAAAATTAACAAAATATTATTAAAATGTTATATATATTTTTTTGCAAAATTTCCCTTTAACCAGTTGTCAATTGAGTCTAATTTCGAAGTATTTAGGATTGTTTGATGAAATGATCATCACATACACTCTAAATGTTATGCATTCAATTTGAATATAGTTGCATTAGTTCTGTTAGACAATGCATAGTTAAGGGCCCTATACAAAGGAAACCTATTATGTGCACTTGTCTTTTGAGATGTTATGATTTAGAAGTGTACATTAAGGTTTTTTTAGCAATCCCTGAAGTTCTATTGAAAAATTCAACCATTTTCCTAATGTTTCTCTATGTTTCCCAAAAAGTACTATAAATTACCTGATACAAACGATATATCCCGTGCGATAACTGATATGTATCTGTATCTCAAGGATGTGATACCTAACGTGATACCGATATTTCAAACACTGGGTGTGGGAATGCGAGTCTGAGGTGTTATTCGTATTGCGAGCAACGCCTGGTTGGAAGGATTGTGCAACTAAGACTTGTTGCTTTGGAAACAGAAAAATCTATATTCAAAGGGCTAAATTGGATAAAGAAATTATGATTAGAGAAACTTTCCTCAAGTTCCAAGTTAAATGTTTCTATTAGATTTGGGATCATTGTTAACACCTCCCATCCGCTTTATGACAGTTGTAAACACCTCCCTCTGGTTTGGATTATTTCAAGTACCTCCGTCCCATTAGAGATGTTATAGGGATCACTACCAAATGACAAAAATACCCTCATATGAGGAGTTTGTTTTGCCTGTGTGGAGCACACTGTTATGTATAAATGGCATCCAACTCATCCACAGGGTCCTTGCACCATAAATCTTGGACACCCAAAAATCAGGCTAATTCAATCATCAGGTGTGCCACACCATAGAAACAATGAGAACCACCCAAAATCCTCCAAATTCATGCGGTGGGCCACCTCATGGTTGGATCAAGTCTGAATTTTGGCATATCCCATTTTCATGGTGGAGTGACTGTGCTGAATGGGTTGGATGACATATGCAATAGGCATGCATGTCTAAAACTAGTTGTGACGTTGCATATGAGATAGGGTTAAAGCAGTCAATTGTTCAGAGATAACAGTGTTAACGGACAATGTGAGGGAATCTGCAACAAATCTGTAAAGAGGGGAGGTGTTTACAACTGTCCCATAAGATATATTTTTTTGTGTGAGACTTGGTCCAACTCCTTGTAATCAAGTATTGCATGTTTTGGCACCTAAGATGTGCAAGATTTCTGCTGGATGGCAATATCTAACAAGATTTTGGCCAGCAACCATCTTCATCTTTTTTTAATCCATTTTGTAATCTGTAGCCTATATGTTGCTTGTCAGAGGAATCCATGAACCATTTGTTTATCTTTTGTCATTTTCAGAGCACATTTGGGAGTTTGTTGTCTCATTCTGAGGTAAGTTGGGTTTTCCGATTCTGATTGAGGATTTTCTTAGTTGCTGGAAGTTATATCCATTATCAGATGGAGGCAGCTTCTACGGCATTTGTGCATTTTGAATCTATGCAAGGTCCATAGTGGCTGTATTTTTTAAGCCAGGGAGTTGGGAGTTCAAATAGTGTTTTTTATAGGAATCAAAGGTCAGTCATTGGCTCATTGCTTTCTCTTATTGGTAAATGTTTTTGCAGTGGACTTGATTTAGAGCTGTACACGAACCGAGTTAGCTCGGTTAACTCGCTTGTTTCGACTCGAAAAAGCTCGATTCGACTTGGTTCGAAACTGAGTTAGAGCCGTGTCGAGCTAATTTTTGGAGCTAAAAAAAATTTCGAGACGAGTTCGAACTTGTCTGTGCTCGATTCGACTCGGATCGAACCTCGGCTCGAATCAAACTTGGATCGAACCAATTCGGTGACTCGGTTATTTTGATATTGATGTTGCTCACCTAGTGTTTGATGAAATGACTCAACGAAGTGTTATTTCGGGTGCTTACATTCTCTATGGGATCGGCTGGTGGCGAGGAAGGTATGGATATGAAACAAATCACTAAAAAAAAAAAAAAAAAAAAACATTACACGATAAAACTACCACTGCATTTTGATTTTGATGCTGCCTACTGAGTGTTTAATGAAATACCTATAAACTGTTGCTGCTGTTTTGCATACTGTGAGTAATTGAAAGCGCACTCCATGTGTTTGAGAAAATGCCGCACAGGCTCGAACTTGGCTCGAATTGGCCCGAGCTGCTGACCGAACCGAGCCAAGCCAAGCCGAGTTCGAGCTGGGGTCAGCTTTCGAGTCGAGCTGTGCCAAGCTCGATTCGGTTCGACTCGTGTACAACTCTAACTTGATTGTGAGAATTACGTTGAAAAGGGAAAGGGTAGGGGCAAGTTAGGTTTTGATGGAGACAACTGCTGGGTGGCTTAAATTAAATTCCAGCAGTAGTTCTATGTGCAACTTGAGCACAATGTGTTTTGGATCATGTTGGCAAATGTTCATCCTCTTGTTGAGGGTGAATGATTCTTCCCATTCTCTTTCTGATCCCTGTTGGTGGTGGTTGGTTCAATGATCCCCAGTTACTAGGAATGGCTATGATGATGCTGTTGGTGGTGGTTTATTCATTACTCATTTGGCGAAAAGGGATGATTCCTTCCTTGTTATTGAGTGGACATAGATCACTCAACATCACAGCTTACAGTAGGTCATCCCAACATACTGCATTTTCACGAAAGAATGGTCCGATACACTATTTGATACATGTTCAACACACAAATAATAATAATAATAATAATAATAAAAAAAAGATAGATTCTTGGGTATTTCACTTTTCTGTGTTTTTTTGGCTTTAAAAAAAATCTGCCCAATATGATTATTGGGTTGATACCGATACGCAACGCTGTGTTGTATCGATTTTTTCCAGGCTGATATGCTCACCGATATCAATATTCCAAGTGATGGCTTGTGATCCTCTTACTGCACTTTTTTCATAATCCAAGGAAGGTGGTTTGGACCTCAGATATTGCAACATTTTTTTCATATATGCGTGAATGCAATGCCTTCCGGATGAAATCCTTTTCCTTGCCAGAGTTTCTTCATGCTGATTGCATTACCTCCATTTTATATTTTATTGCTACTGTACTTAAATCTTGACACATTTGATTGGCATAATTGTGCGCAAGATCATGGTCTTAACAGTGAACTAAATTCTTTTATAGGCATTTGATGATGAGAAAGTATTGGGTGCTGAGCCTCTGAAATGTACAGTTCTCTGAAGTACAATTATGTCCATGTTGAGCCCGTGGTTTGGTGATACAGGCTGTTAATCTTGTGGGCCACACCACGGATGGGGAATGCCGCAAAAGTTTCCCTGATTGGAAGAACCAAACATTTAAACTTGGGGCCTGAAAATGGTCCTCTTCCAACGGAAAATAGGCCCAAAGCTAAGAGAGTTAGGATCTCCTAATGTGGGAAATTTCTCTGTCATCTCCTATCAATGGCGGTGCTTGCTAAATCAGTGTTCTCAATCACGAAACCATGGGCCCAACATCAATAAAATCATGCACCAACTATGCGTTTCTGAAACTCCGCACCCCATCTTTCCCCTTTGCTGACATTGCGTGCATACTGAAAATACAATGTCTGCACTTATGGAACCAGCAGGCATAGTGATAGCTTGGAAACATACATTTCAAGTTCACTATTTCTAAACAGAAGTTGCCTCCATAACATGCTGTTTCCTATCATACCTTGGCCATTGTTAATCATTAACAAGACACTTGAGCATAGAAACTTGATCAGTGATTCCTTTCTAGTGCTGTAAGGCATTCATCCAACATTCAATTTTCTCACTAAGTCTGTTGCTATAAATTCTAGAATCATTGATCCCGGTAGTAGGTTGGCAAATAAGTGGGCATGTGCACTTATATGATTTTGTTGCTTGAGCAGGGCTAGCTATATGCTTCATTTGGTTGAGAGGGCTAAGAAGTGCTTAGATTTTTCGGCCACCCTCTACATAATCCATCTTTTTATATGCATCATATATGGAGGCTGGCCATCCTCTATCACATGGTGGATTGTAAATGGTACAGGTCTTGCAGTGATGGCTTTGCTTGGTGAATGGTTGTGCATAAGACGTGAATTGCGAGATATTCCTATGCCACGATTTCGTTCAAGTAAGCACAATTTCCCGCTTTTCCATTGGTTGTTTATATTAAAATCCTTCTATGGAAGTCTGGCATAATCCTTCTTTGAATATTTTGAAAGAAAAAACTGATTAATGTCTTTTTTTCAAACATGGGATTTTCCCATATTAACCCGTCTTTTGGTCCAATTCCACCAAAACCCCTCCCTTATTGGTATTCCCAAAAAGACTCCTATCTTTTCGAGATACGGTAAAAAAACACCCTCATTTTGACTTTTGACTAACGGAGAAGTAACAAAATGACCTTTGGAAATTACTGTTTTTCCGTCATGGAAATGATCGTTTGGGCACTGTTTCCTGTTGTGTGGTCCACTCCAATATTGGATCTGCCTCATTTTTGGGTTCAGATCTTAACATGAGCTGGAAAAGATGTTGGATGGAGTGGATTTCACACAGACAAAGCAGTGGGTCCATAGAGCTTTTATTTTATGTCCACCATTGAAACCATTTTTGGACCCTCAAAAGTTTTGGATCAGGCTGATCTTTGTATTTTCCTTTCATCCTAGTGGGAGTAGCCTTATGAATAGGGCGTCAATGGGCTGGGCTCAGGCTTGCTAAAATGGGAATTTTGAGTAGGGCCGGCCCAAAACAGTTCAAAATCTGGGCCGAGACCACTCCCAGGTGTAACACCCCGGATTTTTGTCACTTGGAATTAGACGTCCTTAAGCAATGAGTCGATCCTAGCACCTTATTAATTTCTTAAAACTCAATCCCAAAGGTCAAAATCCTTTTTTAACCCATTTCCTTCCAAATCTCCCATTTCACTTTCACCACCTTGTTCTTTAAATGTTTTTAAGTACTTTCATATTAGGCAGGAATCCTAAAGTTTAGGTGATGAAGAACAATACTTTAAAAAGCCGTACAAAAACCCAAGTATCACCTCAGGCGGAAACCACTCAGGATCAAATCCTTTAGGAATTTGACAAAATTAACTAAGTGCTAACCTAGATTAGCTATGAAATCCGCCTGATCTACTTTAAATACGATCTGCAAGACCCAAAACTTGTAGAATCAGTGACGCTAGGATACCCTAAAATCTAGGATCAATCTCATTACCCAGTTGCTCTCTGGAGCACATTGAAACTCCGTATCGGATCTGAACCGCACGTCGAAAGTCCGATTACTACGAAATTATATATTCAGGACCGCCTTACTGGACTTGACAACCATCTCGGAAATCAACTCCAGATAGTGTCCTGAGGCTATTCGCTTGAACCCGGAGCGAAGAGTGTGAGAAAACGTGATTTCCTTTAAAAATTAATTTGAATCTGAGACTTGTCGCTTGCGGGCCGAATATAAGCAATCAGACCGTCAAAATCTGACCCAAATACACCCTCGGATCAGGAGAAATTTCATACACAGGTCAGTGTACTTGTGGCCCTGTTCGAGTTTCGGTGACCGTTGAACTGAAACTGGTCCGTCACGTGTGATCTGGAAACCCGACTAGAACGAAAACTTAACTCGACCTAGATCCAAGGTTAGTGAACTTAAGTCCGACCTTTGGCTCAAGGGGGGGCTCCGGAAATGCTCCGTTGAGTCGAAACAGATTAGTTTTGGACATAACCTAAGTATACCTTGGCCCTGGGGCCATTCCCATCAGTTTTGGGCCTATATAAGGGCCTTAAGCCCTTACTCTCTCATCCCATACGAATTTGGGAAACCCTAGGAGAGAGAAGAAAGAAAAGAGAGAGAAAGAGAGACAGAGAAGTGGGGATTCTTCCCTGCTAATCCACTGTTGAAACACCACTCCCGTGTAGTTCTTCCGGTGTTTCCAATGCCGTATTTGGGTAAGAAATCCTAACCCTAACCTGTTGTAGAGATTCAAATAGAACAGATGGTGGAATAGCTAACCTATTCCCTGTTGTAGGTTGTTGTGGTGCCGTTGACAAAGACTTAATGTCTAAACTGATTTCGATTCGCGTCTACGGCGTAAGGTGCGGACTTTAAACGTATAGGTTATGGTTTTCAAGGCTTTCAATGTCAGTTAATGATATATTACTGACGTGGATGCTATTACACATGTACAAAGTGCTGTCCGTTTCATTTTTCAGATATACATTAACTATGTTGAATATACTGTATTTCTCGTATTTGTAGAAAATACTGTATACGTATGAAATACGGATTTGTGCTTGCCATGATTAATTGTTGTCTATGTATGTTAGATGCATGTGTATCAACTTCTGTGTGAACGGATTAGCCTAATACATGTTATCCCAACATACGTTGTGTATGTTATAACGTGTAGCCTGAGTGTTTGTAGAAATGTTCGAATGAATATGGAACTATGATTTATGCTTGCCATGACTATTGGTCGTGAATGCATGATCGTGGTTCATGTGGCAAATCCTTTGTGAAAGGATTCGCTACGACAGGTATTTTAACTAGCATATTACAGGTATGTTGGAAAGTGTAGTCTAAATGTTTGTAAAATTGTCTGAATGAGTAGGTAGTTAGTGAATTGAAATATATAAGGGTGTTGAGATATGATTCTCAACTACTTTAACTATGTGTATGATTTCCTCCATGTATCGTATATTATAGTGTCTGTTTATCTACGTAATGCATATGTATAAATCCATGTTTAAGTTGTGCCGTGAAGGGTGATGGGGGAGTGGTGTAACGATTCCGTGCAACAGCCCTGGCAGCCCTAAAGCGGACATTATTGGACCTTTGATTATATGATTTGCAATCTTGATTCATAACTGCTTTAACTATCTTCTAGGATATTTTGTTGTAATTGAATGTGATTGGGGCTATTGTATAGTCCAGGCAATCGGTAACAGGCCTTGATTTTGTGGCTGAGGTCATTTCGCCACAAAAGACACGTTCGATGAGTCCGAGTCGTACGATGGTTGTCGACAGTGGTACCTTGTCGGTTACTTCAGCGTACGCTCGTACCAATCGAACTTGTCTAATAACCCGATTGGCCATTGTATGTTCACCATGTTTGGACGCTACTGCTTGAACCTAAGGTACCAAACTTACCAGTAAAACCCCGTTAACCTTGGTACCTCGATCCGCTAAGAGTCATGAGCCGGACATGGTGGTATGGGACACCGTGGTCGAGCTGTCGACCTACGCTGGGGCGACGAGCCTCCCCGTAGTGACCAGTGAGTAACCCAGACTCGTGAGCCGAATACGGTGGTATGAGACACTGTATTCGAGTTGTCGGCCTACACTGATTTGGTGACGAGCCCTTTGTAGTGACCTCAAGCATACTCTGAACCCGCGTAGAGGCGACGAACCTTTCCGTAGTAATCAGAGTATACACTAGGCCTGTACTGATTTGGCAACGAGCCCATTGCAGCAACCTAGAACCGCAATATCGTATGAGATTTACTAGGACTGACGACCCTAGAATGGATCCTTGTTTGGGAAGTGATATAAGGGAGGTACCTTAGTTTTCCAATCCTGCCGTATGAAAATGACTAATAAGGAACTTAGTAATTACGTTCATGCACCGCATTACGTGTGCGTTTGGCGTTGATGGTCAAGCACTGAGGGAGTGTAGCATGCCGCAATCGTAAGGAGTCGCTGAGGGAGCGTAGGCGATGGCATGCATCATACATACATACCATACTTGCATTAATAAGAGTACTTAGGGATGTGTGATTTACTGCTTTATCATTACCGCTTGATTGAATTGATAATATGTTAACCTTTGCTTTATTGTTCCACTGAGTTGATCACTCACTCCCACGTTACGGGACGGTGTTTTACACACCAACTAGACCCTGTTTGAGTTTCAGATGATGGCGATGCTTGCGAAGCGAAGCCGGACTTTTATGATGATGAGGAGGGTTTCTCCTTATACAGCTATCAGGCGGGTCTATGTAGACCATCTTCTGATCGACGGGAGTACAGGGATTACTTTAGTTTGCACTTTTGGAACACCCATGTATATTCCTTTTGTTCATTTTTGGTGTATACATGTCTATCTTTAACCTGGTAACATGTTCATACTCTGGAGACGTACAACAGTTTATATTTTATATATCTATCACAGTCTTCCGCTTGTGTAATTTAACTGTCTCTGGAGTATGATATGCTGTTTTGGTATAATCTCACTCATGTTTATTGCATTAATATGAACAACATTCAATCATCATTATCTATGTTGCATAAGTGATGCGCTGGAACTCGGAAGTGGAGTTTATGCTCGACCCCCGATTTTCAGGACGTTATACTAGGCCTGGCCCGTTGACAGCCCTACTTATGAATGGGTTGGATCACATATAAACTTAATGGTGGCCCTAGAAAGGTTAGGTAAGTAACTATGGGTGTTTCGGTCATACACAAAATACAGTGTATGTTGTTCATATGGAAGGCTGTGATGGTAGGGGCTTTTTGACCTAATGGTCTAAAAGATGGGGGTTTATTTGGGAATGCCAATAAGGGAAGGTTTTTTTTATGGAATTGGACCAAAAGGCGGGTTTATATGGAAAAATCTGTTCAAACATTGCTGCACTGCTTATAAGCACCTTTCATAATCAATTACGGCAGTAAATTTTGTTGTCTAATGTGATATGACTGCTTGACCTCGTTATTGCTGATTGTGCGGCTGTGGTGCCTTTGTCTGTGCATGCTTTACTGTTGATGTTTGAAACTAACATGAAGTTCCAACTTTGGGGGATTTTTTATTTTTGAGGGTAGAGATTCTGGTGATGGGGAATGCATTCCGATGAAGGGGATTGGATTCCAGTGAAATCAAGGACTCAGGCTGGGAGGAAGGAAGGTCCATTCATTGCTTTCGTTGTGCTCCTGTCTGTGATGGAGAGCCAATATAGTCATGCTATTTGAAGGTTATGAGAAGATTATGGAGACAGTCGTTCCAAGAAACAGAGATACCAGCAAGGTTAGAAGATTTGCTTTTTTTAGATCTATGTATCTTGACAATGCTCAAAAGTCATTTAGAGGTTGGAGGCAAAAAGGTTGGAGGATGATCACGACTCACTCATGGTGAACTTAGCAAAATATGGTAAGGATGAAGGTAAACATGAAGGGGCTCTCGGTTGTTTTGGATTGACGGATGGTTGCTTGAGGGAATCTGTTACCATCATCTAGCAATGCTATTTCCAAGCCTTGTCTACCCATCACGGCAATTTCCAGGTTGGAATTATCATCGTTTTAGCAGGGAATTCGTCCTTTTTGGCCAGTGCCATGGTCCAAGAAAGTGAAGATGAAGTGGGTTGAAAGGCAGGTAGTATCGGTTCAATTTAAGAAGGCTGCTATGTAGGGGGAGAAGAATCTTAGGAAGAAAGTGGAGGAAGCCTCAGTGATGACAAACGACATTGGAGAGAAACTGTTAAGCGAAATTAGCATCTTACTTGGGCTGTGGTTCCAAGGGGATAAAAAGGAGATGGGCAGCTTGTTTCTGGAACTGGATGAACGAGATGAAATTCAAGAAGGTGAGTTGGAGCTTGCAACAGCGGAAAAGAAAGAGGCAGCTGGCGCAATCAGATTTTCTTACAAAAAACTGGGAGCAGCCACATCGATAACTACATGAGAAATTTTGTGGAGTTTGTTGCATCAGTAATTTGATCAATCTGCCTTTATGTGAGGACTTGTATACTTAGGTCTTATAATCTAGATACTATCATGTGTAAGCTGGACAATATTTTTCATAACGGCGGGCTTGGAAAGAAACTTCTAGGGGTGGTGCAATTGGTGCTTCCGAGGCCTGCTTCTGACCATGTTCTCATATGCTTGGAGTCATCAGGTATATCTGCAAGGCCAGTTCCCTTAGATTTGAAAGTTAGTGGTGGGAGGAAAAGGTTTGCGTTCAACAAATTTCTAAATGGTGGGGGGTGTGAGGTGGACCATCAGGCGGGCTATAGGTGTTTGAAAATGCTCCATATGATTAAGGGTGACGATGGGCTGGGCAGCCCATCAGGCCTGGCTTTGGACTGGGCTTGGACATATTAGCTTGGCCCATTGGCTGGATTTGGGCCTGATGTGTATGGGCTGATCAGCATTTTGGCCAGGCTTGGGCTTGGGTCATTTTAGCCCGACCTTACCCAACCTGACACACATACACACTCACGCACACACTCACACTCCTCCCTCTTATAACCTAACTCTAGTTCATGAGATTTTGGCATGCCTACATGTTGAGGACTTCGAAGCATTTAGCTGTGAAAATATCTGATCTTTTATGAACATGCATAAAACAGACATCAGAGATTTACTGATTCAATCAGTCTCTCAGGTGTGATTTCTCTAAAATCAAGTGGTGTTTTTGAACTTGCACATTAGTTCTACTGGTTATCCTCGTAAATATTTCACATTGTTATCCTTATTGCTTTCAAGATGTTAAATATTGGATTGCTTTGTCAGTCATTTTTAGAATTTCTTCACTTTTACAAACCCGACGAAATTGATTTCAGTAACTTCCATGCAGGTGTTTGACCAGAGAAACTTGATTGTTTTTGTCATGGCTGACCTTTGCTTCTCCTTGGGGTCATGAGATAGCCCAAGTCAATCTGCTGATTATAATGGTCATTACTAAAGCTTTAATCAGATCTGATTCCATTGCCATTGTCCGTGGAAAACTATGACAGTTGTGGAGGAGTCTAGATGATCAAGAGCAGGACCCGTCTCAAAGGGGTGTTTGATTTATGGTTGCAGAAGGGAATCATCGCACGTGTAACATGGTATTCTAACTTTCCTTAGGTTTTTTGTTCTTGTTTTAGAAGGCTTAAAAGGCTGGTTGTAGCTTCCAATTCCACAGATTCAATCACAACCAATATTGATATTAGATTTGGCTGTTTCTATTCATGTCCATTTATATGATAAACATGTGAAAGGCTTTTTATTTTTAGTTATTTTTTGGTTTTTTATGGTGCTGCTCTTGTAGCTTCTGTTGCAGAGTTGGGGATCACGTCTGAGGGGAATTTGTTTGTATATTGCATTTGGACAGTTTGAGAAATGAAGAATGCTAGGTGCAGTTGGGCACTTGGGAGAAGCAACCCAAGCTTGTGCCAATCGGTCCACCTAAGGGTCCCGCCTATGCAAAGTCGTTGAGGTATTTGGTTGGGACCGGTAGCATCCCTGCTTAGGTGGACTAACTGGTGCATGCTTTGGTTAGTTCCTGCAAATGCACAGCTGTGCTTTCTTTTGAAATCTTCAAGTTCACAGCTGGAGCTTCAGGCTCTGGACGTTTCATTAGACGATGCCCCACTGTCTGCTGATTTGTGGAATAGAAGGGCCCACTTGATCCACAACTACTCTTCGAGGGTGAGCGAAGCTGAGATTTCGTGGAGGCAGAAATCTCGGCATAAATGGATTGCTGAGGGGGACAAGAATACAAAATTTTTTCACATTATGGCCACCGCGTGTGCTAAAGTCAACAGGATCAACTGCTTGGAGATTGAGGGTGAGCGGACTGAGGATCAACAGCGCATAACTGAGGAGGTTGTAGGGTATTTCAGTAAGTTATTCTGTAAAGAAGATTGGAGCAGACCGAAACTTGATTTTCTCCCCTTCAATCAGATTTCTCCAGAAGAAGCGCTCGCCCTGGAAGCCAAATTCTCGGTTGATGAAGGCTTTGAAGCTGTTAAAGATATGGAAGGAGATAAAGCCCCTGACCCTGATGGTTTTCCGATTGCGTTTTTTCAGTTTTATTTAGGAGATGCTGCAAGGAGACATCATGGACTTTTTTTCGGAATTTTATGAACGAGGCAGGTTGTCCAAGGCTCTGGGAGCGTCCTTCGTTGCTCGTATTCCTAAAATCCAAGGTGCTGTCTCTCTCAAGGATTTCGGGCCAATAAGTCTATTGGGTGGCCCTTATAAGATCCGGGCTAAACTCCTAGCGTCTAGGTTGAGAAAGGTTATGGGAAGATTATATCGGAGAATCAAAGTGCATTCATAGCGGGAAGGCAGATTATCAATAGCGCTCTGATTGCGAACGAATGCCTTCATTCCATCCACAAATCGGGGTCCAAATCCTTACTTTGCAAGCTTGATCTTGAAAAGGCATATGATCATGTTGATTGGGAATTTCCTCCAACGGATGGGTTTTGGGGCTAAATGGTGTCTCTGGATTAAGGAATGTGTTAGCTCTGCCATATTCTCGGTTATCTTAAATGGGTCCCCCAAAAGTTTTTTTGGGAGTTCAAGGGGGTTGCGGCAAGGGGATCCTCTATCTCCTTTTCTCTTCCTTATTGTCAGGGAGGCTCTCTCTAGAATGCTGAAAAGAGGTCAGGAAATCTGGTATCATAGGAGGTTGTGCAATCAGAGGGATGGATGTTCTAATATCTCACGTCCAATTTGCAGATGATACCCTCCTTTTTTGCGAAGCTAATCAGTCTAAAATCAGCAATTTGCTGTAACGCCCTGAAAATCGGAGGTCGAGCAAAGCTCAGCTCCCGAGTTCCAACGCATCACTTATGCAACACAGATGATGATGATTATGATGAAAGCATTGAAACATGAATGAGATTATACCAAAACAGCATATCATACTCCAGAGACAGTTAAATTGCAAGCGGAAGACTGTGATAGATATATAAAATATAAAATATATAAACTGTGGTGAGTCTCCAGAGTGTGATAACATTACCAGGTTGATAATTACAAGTACAATTTCAAAATATACCAAATGTATAAGGTCCTCTAGTCAACATCCTTGTAACCCCGTCGATCAAGGCACGACTCACATGAAGCCGCCAGAAAACAGCGTATACGAGAAAACATTCTCGTCGTCACAAAAGTCCGGCTCCGCCTCAAGAGTAACGTCACCATCTGCAATCAGACAAAGTCTGGTGGGTGTTCGGAACACCATCCTATAACGTGGGAGTGAGTGATTAACTCAGTGGAACAGTAAAGCATAGGTTAACATGTTATCAAAACAGTCAAGCAGTAATGATAAAGTAGTACAATCAACAATCCTAAGTACTCTTGTTAATGCAAGTATGAAATGCTGTCATGATGCATGCCCTCACCAACATACTCCCTCATGCGACACCATCTTACGTCCGCGGCATGCGTTCATCCCTCAGTGCTCCACATCTTCCAGGCACATGCAGTGCGATGATGAGCATGATTATCGAGTTGTTATTAGTTATTTTCATACAGCAGTATTGGAAAACTAAGGTACCTTCCTTATATCATTCCCAAACAATGATCCATTCTAGGGTCGTCAATCCTAGATAATCTCATACGATAGTGTGGTTCTAGGTCGCTGCAAGGGCTGCCAAGGCTGTTACACGGAATCGTTGCACCACTCCCTCATCACCTTATCAATACATGCCTAGTTTATACTCTGTTTACTACGGGAAGGCTCGTCGCCTCTCCGCAGATTCAAAGTATGCTCGAGGTCACTACACCGGGTACGGTCAGGGCTGCCAGGCTGTTACACGGAATTGTTACACCACTCCCCCATCACCCATCAAAGCAGTGTAGGTCGACAGCTCGAATACAGTGTCCCATACCACCGTATTCGGCTCACGAGTCTGGGTTGCTCACTGGTCACTACGGAGAGGCATATCGACCCAGTGTAGGCTGACAGCTCGAACACGGTGTCCCATACCACCATGCCCGGCTCATGAGTCTTAGCGGATCGAGGTACCAAGGTTAACGGGGTTGCACTGGTAAGTTCGGTACCTTAGGTTCAAGCAGTAGCGTCCAAACATGGTGAACATACATTAGACAGATCGGATTACTTGACGAGCTCGGCTAGCTCGAGCGCACGACAAGTTGAACGACATGAAGTGCATAAGCACTTCGCGTGGCCAACCACTATCGCCAACCGAAGTACGACTCGGGTTCGTCGAACACATCTCACGTGGCGAATGAATCTCAGCCACGAATTCAATCCCGTTACCGATTGCCTGGACTATATAATAGCCCCAATCACATTCAATTACGGAACAGTTAAAGCAGTAACGGATCAAGATTTCAAATCATACAATCAAATATCCAATATTGTCCGCTTAGGGCTGCTAGGGCTGTTGCACGGAATAGATAAACATACATCATAATCTACGGTTCATGGAGGAAAGCATACACATAGTTAAAGGAGTGAGAATCATACCTCAACACCCTTATACATTACAATGGACTAACTACTTACTCATTCAGATATTTCATCAAACACTTTAGACTACATACATCAACATACATGACGTATGTTGATTACATAGGTATTAGGCCAAATCCTTTCACTAAGGAGTTACCCCATTTATAACACGTGTGCCCCCACGACGAATAGTCATAGCAAGCATGAATCCAAGTTCCATATTCATTCGGATATTTTCACAAACACTTGGACTACACACTTTAACATACATAACGTGCATTGGTCGTGGCGTGATTTAGGGCAAATCCTTTCGCTAAGGGGTTGTCTAGTACACTTCAATCATGATCTTGCATTCAATACACATGGCAGACACAAATCATGAATCCATATTCATTCAGGCATTTCAACAAACACTTAGGCTACATAATATAACATACTCAACGTATGTTGATAAAACATGTATTAGGCTAATCCGTTCACCCAGAAGTTGATACACATGTATCTAGCATATATAGACAACAATTAATCATGGCAAGCACAAATCCATATTTCATACGTATACGGTATTTTCTACAAATACGAGGAATACAGTATATTCAACATAGTTAACGTATATCTGAAAAACAAAACGGACAACACTTTGTACATGTGTAATAGCATCCAGATCATGAATCTATCATTATCTGACATTGAAAGCGTTGAAAACCATAACTTATACGTCTAAAGTCCGCACCTTATGCCGTAGAATCGTAACGGAGTTGATAGAATCTTTACGCTTTCGTCAACGTCGATATGACGACCTAAATCACAAGTTACGTTAGCTATTTCGTTACTTGAATCAATCCAAACCCTAAAACAGGTTAGGGTTAGGGTTTTCTTACCTAGAAACGAAGCTGGAATCGCCGGGAAAGCGATTAGAACGGGATGGTTATGCTTGTATAGCGGCAGGGTAGAATGGCAGGGAGATGCTCCCACTTCTCTCACACTTTCTCTCTCTTTTCTCTCTTCTCTCTCCTAGGGTTTCTCTCAAATTCATATAGGCTGAATGAGAGAGGGTTGAAGGTCCTTATATAGGCTAAAAACTCTCCAAAATAGACTCAGGAACAAGGTATACTTAGGTTATGTCCAAAGCGGGTCCGTTTCGATCCAACGGAGCACTTCTGGCGGCCCCTTTTCTGTGTGCGGTTGGACTTAAGCTCACTAACATTGGATCTAGGCTTAGTTAAGTTTTCGTTTTGGTCGGATTCCCAGATCACGCGTGGCGGACCAGTTTCAGTTCAACGGTCAGTGAAACTCGATCAGAGATTTCAAGTACATTGACACGTAGGGGCAAATATCCCTGATCCGAGGGTGTAATCTGGTCTGATTCCGACGGTCTGGTTGCTTATAACTGATCCACAAGCGACACGTCTCAGATTACATAAATTTGTATTTTATTTTTAATTAATTTCACATTTCTCACACTCCTCGCTCCGGGCTCAAGCGAATAGCACTGGGACACTATCTAGATTTGATTTCCCAGATGGTTGTCAAGCCCAGCAAGGCGGTCCTAATTCTATAACTTCGCGTTAATCGGACTTTCGATGGGCGGTCCAGATCTGATACGGAGTTTCGTGATGCTCTCGAGAGCAGCCGGGTAATGAGATTGATCCTAGATTTTAAGGTAACCTAGCGTCAATGATTCTACAAGTTCTGGGTCTTGCAGATTGTATTTAAAGTGAATCAAGCGGATTTCGTAGCTAATCTAATTTAACACTTAGTTACTTTTGAAGGATAAGGTAGTGAAAGGTGAGATTTGTGAAGGAAAAGGGTTAAAAAGCGATTTTAGACTGTGAGATTGAGTTCTGACAAGTTAATAAGGTGTTAGGAGCGACCCATTGCCTAAGGACGTCTAATTCCAGGTTGGCAAAAATCCGGGATGTTACATTTGCGTACAGTGATTCGATGCTTCGAAGTGGTATCGGGCCTAAAAGTCAATCTCTCCAAGTCTAAAATGTTCGGCGTTAACATGGAAGAGGTTGAGACCTCTTTCTTTGCGGATTCTTTCGATTGTCCGACCAGTATCCTTTCGTCTACTTTTGTTGGTCTTCCGCTATGCTTAGGAAAGCCTCCTAAGTCTTTGTAGGACAAAGTTATTGACAAATTTGATCATTTCCTAGCCAGATGGAAATGCAAGTACTTATCTTTGGGGGGGTGTCTCACCATGATCAAAGCGGTCATCTCAAATTTGCCCTTATACTTCATGTCCTTGTTCAAGTGTCTAAATGTGATCTTGGGCAAACTCGAAAAGCTCAGACAGGACTTCCTTTGGCATGGTAAGGAAGATATGGAGATATTTCATATGGTGAAGTGGAAGACGGTGTGTCAAAATGTGCATAAGGGTGGGGCAGGTGTTAGGGATCTCAGAAGCATGAACCGTGCTCCCCTAGGAAAGTGGATTTGGAGGCTTGGAAATGAACCAAATACTCTTTGGAATCGTTTGATTAAGAGTAAATATGGTCAGTCTACAGGGGGATGGTGGATGAGAGACAATTCAGTGTATAGGGCTTCGGCCCTATGGAAAGAGATCTTAGGCATGAAGAAAGAGATTCAACAAGGGATTCGATTCTCCATTGGCAAAGGAGATAAAATTCAGTTTTGGGAAGATGTGTGGGTTGGGGATCAACCACTCAAATGTGCGTTCCCAAACATGCATCGTCTTGCTCCTAATAGATTCATATGGGTGGCTGATAGTTATGGCATTCATGGGAATGATGTTGTGTGGAATCCTCCTTTAAGAAGGAATCTACAAGATTGGGAGATAGAAGAGTACACGGCTCTCCTTTTGCGCATTAGTGAGGGCAAGCCTAATTAGGAAGATACTGACAGATTGGTGTGGACCCATGACAAATCGGGCCTTTTTTCGGTTAAATCTGTCTATAATTTTTGCTCCTGGATCACTCAGGCGACTGAAGAAGTGTGGACCGACAAGCTATGGAAATATAAGATCCCCCTAAAGATTGCAGTCTTCACGTGGTTGGTAGGCAGGGGCAAAGTCTTGGCAGTAGATAATTTGAGGAAAAAAGGTATGATCCTTTCCAACATCTGCCTTTGCTGCATGGCAGATGCAGAATCAGTCAATGACCTGTCTATTCACTGCCCCCTCATTGACCAGATTTGGTCTTGTATCCTTTCCTGGTTCAATCTTTCTTGGGTTCCTCCCAATTCAACGGGTCAGCTGTTAAAGGCCTGGCATGGCGTTTCTTTTGGAAAACAAAAATGTATAATTTAGAGATTATCTCTTGCGGCTATTTGGTGGGCGACGTGGGAAGAGAGAAATGGGAGATGCTTTAGAGGGGAATCAAAAGGGCGGGATTCCATTGTGCAAAGGGTTCAGTCATATATTTTCTAATGGGCTTCTATTGTTATCCTATAAAAAATTGTAACGTGATTTTGTATGAGAATATCTGATTCGACAGCTGTGCTTTCTACCCTTGTCATCACAATTGAATAGTGGGACACTGATTGGGTGGGTCCAACACTGCCCATACCAGGCGGCAGGTCTCATTCCCCATAATATGCATTTTCTTTCGAAAAGATTTCTAGGGGTTTAAAATAAACAAATAAAATTATACCATTGCTACCCTTTTTTCATCTCCGGTTTTCATGTCACTTGCAAACAACTCCAAACGAGTTTCTACTGTGTGAGATCATTCAAGTGGAATTTTCAACTGATTTTGTTCTTCATTAAAACCATTGGCAGTTTAGGTAGCTCTCTTCTTAATTTCTAGTTACCCCATTGTTAATATCATTCCCAGTTTTAGGTCAGTTGAAAATCTTTGTATTGTTGGAAAGCACAGGATTCGACCTATATACAATTGAAGGGGTAAATATTATTGTTGGAAAGCACAGGTTTCAATGTATACAATTGAAGGGGTAAATATCTGGCATTTGCCATGTTCCCTTGATCTCGCTGCCAGAAATGTTGGGGTGGAACAGAAAAACTCTGTTCTCGGAGGAATGTCATCCGTCCATCATGGGGATATGGACATTACACTATTTAGTTTTTTCAGTTGTCCGGGCATAGGACCTGCCGTGGATGCGCAAAAATCTCTCATATTTGAAGATTCTAGCTTCTTTAGTTGAATGTAGTCCGTTGCTGTCTTTCTCATCATGGACTGCTAGTTTCTTCTACTAACTGAAAGGATATGATAGCTGATCGAAGAGGTTTTGGACATAGTCTGCAGTTTGGTAGGGCGTGACAATGGAGGACCCAAATGTACTGTGCAGATCTTGATATTTACATCACAGGAGAAACTCCTTCTTGCAAGTGGAAGACTTGCCTGGGCTGCATTCAGGGCCTTGTGCCTGGTTTCAGGTTCTATGCCAAGAGGGGCCTGTGGTTCAGCAATCCTTTCTTTTTCTTCTTCTTCTTCTTCTTTTTTGTTCTTCTTTGGCCTACACATCAATGGTAAATACCTATAGTTTAACCGAGGATATGTTCCTTGATATGGTAGAACAGCGGAACAGGATTTCATGCAGCCAACTTGAATTAGTTGGGGTAATAGGATTTCATGCAGCCAACTTGAATTAGTTGGGGTAATAAGTGATGATGACTGGGATGGTTAACAAGAGAGAAAATATAATTTCAACTGAAAAAAATAAAAAATTAAAAAAATCCCCGGATTGGTGGTTAAGATCTGCTGCTGTTTTTGGGAATAGGTAATCTAGGATGGGACGTAAATCTACTGATTAAACTGTGAGGCCCACCGTGATATATGTCTTATGCACGCGGTCCATCCATTTTACCAGCTTATATTAGGGCATTAGCCCAAAATTGAAGCATATCCAATGCTCAAGTGGACCATACCACGGTAAACAGTGTGAGTTGAATGCCTAATGTTGCAAATTTCTTGGGGCCAAGAAGTTTTGGATCACGGTGCTATTTGTGTTTTCCCTTCATCCATGGCTGTGTGACCTTATGAACAGGTTGGATGAGAAATAAACATCGCTGTGGGCCCTTGGAAGGTTTCAATGGTGGACATCATTATCACCACTGTTTCCTGTGGTGTGGTCCACTTGAGCTTTGGATATGCTTCAATTTTGGGCTCATGCTTTAAAATGAGCTGGTAAAATGGATGGACAGAATGGATAGGACACATACATCACGGTGGGCACTGCAGAGTTGACTAGCATCCTGAATTACTCAGCACGCAATCCGCTTCAATCGGACCCAACAGATGAATGAGATAAAGGGTATTGAACCCTCGGCCAGTGGTCAAATTTGAGAACTTGATACTACAATCCTCCTCTTGCATAACATCAAGTTACAATAGCAACAACATAAATGGAATTCAAGTAATTAACGTAACATCGGTTGGCTGAAAAAATAGTGAGTCCTTAGGTTGATTTATTGAATGGACTAACTCTACCAAACAACATGGACCCTTTTGAGATCTGAGCCCTAAGGGGCATCTACATCCAATAAGCCGACCTTCTAGGACGTCTTATAAGGATGCTCAAAGAAGATACAGTTGTAAGTCCACTTAAATGGCCAATTGCCGACCTAACCTATAGGTCGGCCATAGCTCGGCTATAGGTCGACCTTAGCTTGATCATAGCTCAGCCATAGCTCGGGACACCTCTACGGAACAAGCTATCAGGCTCAACAAAAGCTATATGAACAATCTTTGAATCGACAATCCTAAGATCTCTCTAACGGCCCGAAGATCTCTTCAAGATCTTTGGAGGATCAGATCAGATCCCGAGAACATCGGGATCTGATAAGGATCCTGAACGGATTTCTAAATAGGATTCATCTCCAGCGTATCAGGAAAGACTCCCTATTACGTACGTCCTCCCTCTCCTATAAATAGAGGTACCCTTAACCAATGTAAGGTACGCACATTCATACCCTAGCACTCGACTGGTGACTTTTTTTTCAAAGAGATCTTACCCTACAAAAGACCCCGAAGACCTGACTTTGGCATTGAAGGGTCTCCTGCACTAGCTAGGGTCTGCTTTGTCTCTTGTTTTTCTCTGTATAGGTTTAGACAGATTAGTCAGGGAGGGTCTGCCGGAAAATTGCATCAACAACATCCTCAATGACTTCTCTCTTTTTCTTTGGGATTCGAGCAATTCATGGAATCTCTAGAAGTCATTGATCCGTTCTTATTATTAATCAACTATTTCTCATAGAATTAGAATGACCCTTATAATAAAATGCAGATACTAATTTGCTAAGAATCGATTGGCGATGCTAGATAAAAAGCCACATGATAGTGTTAGATATAAAGAATCTTGTACACAACAGAGGATAGAGGAAAAAGATAATGAGATGATCATACCAATAAAGTTCAAGGCTTGACTTGAACAGTCAATATCTCAAGATAGATTTGTTGCCCTTTTCTGTTAGTTCCAACAAGTGCAAACGAAGGAAATCTGCAAATTATCTTCGGGATACAATAAACTCTCAATCCGAATTTCAATATGAAAATTTGCACATTTAACTATTAAACAAATCTCTAGATTTGACACCGATATGCCTTTAAGACGTTCAAAAAAAACTTGGCAAGAGGTCAGATCGAGAGTACTTGCACAGAAGATGATATTATCTTAAGAATGAAGAGTATATCTTCTGAATTATAATATCCATGATTTATAGCAATTGAAGGGCTATTAAGTTCTTCCTAAAGAGATGTTAATGTGCCTCTTAAAGAAATCTATACCCATTCACAACAAACAATTGTCTTTCATGAAAGGACATAACTTGTTCTACTATGACAGTTATTTATGTACCCATTCAAACAGAAACAGTTATTCAACAGTATAAAACTGTAGCCACATGTTCTAATCATTTTAACTGTTGCCACATAAGCGACAGTGGCATAGGTGCCACGTGTACAACCATGTCACAATCACTCTTAATCAACACCTAGGTTAAAATACTTCATGGTAGATCCTAGTTCAATTCAAGTTGCATCGTGGCTCAAAAAGATCTGAACCAATGCCAAAGAGACTAAGGTTCTATTAGCTTTATGCACACGTGCGAAGTGCTAAGTGCACCTAATAAAGTGCCTAAGTAGCCCTACAGCCTACGCGAACCAAAAACCCCTTCTCTTACCATTTGACTACACACTCTATTTATGGAAAGTTTTAATTATCAATATATTTATTTACTTATTAATATAAACTTTTATTTTTGATTTTTTTTTTAAACACAACAAATATATCAGTATGAACATCATTAGTTGTCCTGAAATAAAATCAGTGGTTGGTTTGTACATCTCATAAATTCTTTTTTCCATTACTTGAGCTCGATGGCCATATATTATCGTCATGCATGAGATGATAAAGAGCTCAATCGAGAAGATGTCAAAATCATTACAAACTTTTCTTCTTCTTCTTTTTGGTCTTCCATTCAAAAAAGTTCATCCCATCTACCATGCAAGTTGTCTAAATGTTGGAAAAAGTATATTAGAAACTTAAAAATAAAAATATTTAAATTAACAGCATGCTGAATCACGTATAAATACGTTGTCCTTAAAGCTTGATTCATCCCTTTATCAATTGATAAAGAATTACATGAGAATTGCTTTCCAGATAAGACAAGCCTTCTCTCTAAGATCTTGTGTGCAGCAATCACGAAGGGATCTACTCAGGAACTCGGTTAACACAACTGATTGTTTGGTAAATTTGATGAGTGGTCAAACTCAGTGACTCAAACAATGTCCGAGCTACTCAACAATTTCTTAAAAGAAAAATATTTGGAGAGATCGGATTAATTTCTGATTGAATTTGTTAGACTTGGATGATTTTGGACCTGGATGATCCAGTTTATATAGTATCTGAGGTGTGTACAGTTGCTAGGTGGTCATCAATGGAGGCCATCTCACACTTCTCTTCTCGCATCGTGATCACATCGTCTCACGAAGGAGCAACCACTTTGTGACATAATGCGCACGTGCAGAGTGTAAAGTGCATCATCTAGCGCCACTACAACCACACTACCCACGCCCTTGCCCTCACCCATGCCCGTGCCCGAGCGCGCGCACATGCGCACAAACCAAGCATCTCATCCTTCATTTCTCCAAGTAAGAATATTACTCACTCTTATAAATAACAATTTTTCTCCCACTCTATCTGATGTGGGACTAAAGAAAATAAAAATTTTCTTTAATATTTCAAAAATCATTTTGGAGGGAAAACAAAAATTTTTAAATTTTATTTATTTTTAAACCAAAATTTCAATAATCCCTCACTTGGATTTTAAAATAAATAGTAAAAATTTTTGCTAGAGATAAAAGACAACTTTTATGCATAGAGAAAAATATATTACGATTGAATCTTTCATTAGTATAAGTATTTTAAAGTTTTGTCGAAATCCCTGGTAGCCGCAGCTCTGAACCAGTTATTCCTAAATGATACAACCGAAGATATCAAAACATAATATTATCTGCATTATGTGAGTTCCTTTATATTACTCACTTAACACTTTTAATGGTCAGGTGTTTATCTTGTTTCATGAACGATCCCGAGAGCTCTAACTCTTATGAGAAGCGACACCACTTCTACGTTCATATAGGTCAAATCATTTTGGTGTTTCCATTACTACTTAAAACACTTGTCTTATAGACTTGATTTCATTAAGAGTTCCAAGATTCAACCCTCTAGTTGTAACGGCCAGCACTGTTCATCCTTCAGCCCGGCTGTTGGCTGAACATGTCTGGTCCATGCTAGTTCCAATGCAGACTCCATCCATTTAGCGGCCCAGATCTCTCACATATGTGGGATGCTAGCACTATTACCGCTAATAACGTTCTCTATCCCATGTGCGTGAGTGCCATCAGAATGACTTGCGATCTCCTCATGAACGGGAGGCAACTGGCCATCCACCACATAGAATACCAAGGTATTTTGGTCATTCGAGAAATGGGTTTTTACAACAAGTACCTAGCAAAATCTTAAGAGTATTATACACTCCCCTCTTAAAAATAAAATTTAAACTACCTTAATTTGTAAAATCACAAACTACGTGCATCTCCTTGTGCATTCATTCAACATGTTTGGTCAATTTACTCAAACACGAGGTGACACGTGTGAACAAGGGCCTATATTTGGTTTTTGTGTGTGCATGTGATGTACGGGTGTGCTAAAGTCTACTTGACTCAAGGTTTGATTGAATTCTTGGTGTTGTCCCGCATTGAGATAAACAAATTGGAAACTAGACACATGATCCAAGTATCTGCTCAAACATCAATTGCGCTCTTCAGGCGATTTGTACAAGAGTGGGGATTAGCCATTTTGAATGGATTCTTTTTGCCTTATAACAATAGTCTTGCGTCTACGAATTTAAGCACTTGTTCTTTCGGCGTGATTGACTACCGTAGTTCAACAGTAAAAATAGAGAAAGAAAAAATAAGTTGAAAGTATTTTTCTATTAATGATTTTTACAATAATGGCAATCACGATCGACTTCAAGGATGACGATTCGTTCGTTACTGAATTGGGACTGAGCTTCGTAGCGGGACAATCATGATGTTCAGGATTATCGTTTGTTTGTCGCTCTATTGAAAACTGTGCCTCGTGGCAAGATGACTAGTGGCGGGTAGATCTTCAACAATCTATTTGTTATTCGGTCGGAACCGGACTCCATGGCAAGATGGTTAGTGATGTGACAGTATGCTTGTGGTCTTTGTAAGAACCAACTACATGACAAGACGGCCGTGAATTGATTATCTGTTTGTCGTCTAGTGTGGACCAAACTTCGTGGCAAGATGGTCGACAGAATATCTAGTACGTAGCAGGAAAGCTCCACAATCTTCCATTTGAAATTGAACGATATTCCTTGCAATACAGTGGAATAACGTAGATGAAAGGTGGAGAGATAAACTCCTAAGTAAAAAAACAGGGGCCTTATGTTATGAGCAGCGATGGGGTTGAAACTAAACTAAAATAAAAAGATATATGCCCATGGTGGATGGATAAGTAAGAGTTGTTTGATTGTATTGGAAGGAAGCCTAGAGCTATCCATGGAGTGTTGTTTATATAGGCATTTAGGAGGCCATGGCTTTGCATAGTCTTCAACATCATAAAGGATTTGGGTGATCAATTATGAAAATTTCCTTGACTCTTTCTCATTAGAGTAGCCTATCGCGTGCGGCCACATGTACCAGAGAGATATACTATCGCGTGTGTCGGCTGAAGTCCTCACGTCTCTAGACTCTTGCTTTAAAAAGCTATTATAGTCTTTACATCACTTGACTTTGGCATCCGTAAAGAGTAGCTTTTGGTAGGATTTTAGCATTTAATGCTATATAGATATATGCTTTGATTAGATACAGATATGCTTTGATAAGATTTTGGCATTTACTATTGAGAAAAGAAATATTTACTTTAATGAGATTCTTACTTTTTACAGAGAACACTTTTTTTTGTTATTATAAAACTCTAGCATTTAATACTCTCTCATGTGCACGTCTCTGACTCCTCTTGAAGTCATCTACGCCACATATAGCATGGTTGCCACATGGTGTCTCCTAAACTTTTTTATATAAGCATGTTAGGCTAGATGTGAATAATATTGTTGATATACGAGTAGGATTTTGTCCATCATTTAGTGCGTAGTACAGACACATGACATTATCTCATTGGTCCGTGAGGGTGTGAACAAAAAGGGTGTAAACACAATGTCAAGCAACTCTTATGACGGCTGAGATTTGCAAATGGTCATCTTCAAGCCTACAAAAAACTACCCTGTATGTGCCAGCAGGGGAACACTGGTGTAAACACCCCACCCCAGGCTGATAAGTTGATTGCGTTTGAATGGATGGTTGGTCAACCAAACCCCAATCCTAAACCCTAAACTTAGAAGCCTAAATCCTATGAAATCACAGTCCTAAATCCTAAAATCAGCCCATTTAACCTAGTAAACCCAGTCAGCCTAACCCTAAACCTTAAGAACTTAAAACCCTAGAACCTTGAGTTAAATCAGCATGTCAACTCATTGAATCAACTCATCCCATCAGCCTACCTAATCCAATAACCCAGTCAACTCACCTAGTTAAACCCAAAACCAAGTGCAAAGCTAAGCCCAACCAGAGAGATAGGTAAAACCTCGAAGTGGCAACCCTCATAGCAGATCCTCCACATGCTTGGAGGAGGCTTCTTGCTAAAGCAAGGAGTCCAAGTGAGGACCAGCGGCGACCAGGTTACTGCCGACCACGTGGCACTCCCCCTCTTTTGGGTGGCGTCCCTCAAGCATATGAAATTCTCCAATTTAAAACCCTAAGTGTGTGGTTGAAGTATATTTACTTTGATGCGCATCTTCTTATCCAAAATTACATTTTTACCACCTCATCCAACCCATGACATGATGTCATGTGACAATATCCAATCCTAGTCCTTCAACCGCCTTTTTCCTTTAGGATTATCAATAATTACCAAAAAACTAGGTTTGGAGGATATAAAAAGCCCCTTCTCCCTTCCCGTTTCACACTCACTCTCATTTCAATCCACTCCCATTTTCAAGTATCCCTCTTCATCCCTCAGGGCTTTATCCATCTAGTCATCTCTCCACCAAGGAGAGTGAGAGTGAGAGTGAGAGAGAGTTCAACCCTGGTCTAGCTTAGCCAGAGTCCAAGCCTCTTGAGTCACCTAATTTCAAATATGAGTCACTTGATTTAGCCTTGCGACCCTATCATTTATCCAACTATTCAAGCTTTAATCAATTTCATTAAACCAGAGCATTAACATCGGGCAACACGCATTCCCTTCTCAACTCCCTTGCTTCTCATATACATCAACATTACATTGCATTTTATTATTTTCTTGCATCTAATTGATGAACGTATGCTCTGAGGCTTGCCGATATAATCGGAGTAAGTCTACCATAAACCTTAGCTAGTTAGCCGTCGTTTTGTCATATACACTGTTTTCTATTGTTTTCTCATATCCGACTAGCAGGCGTATGCTCTGAGGTCTGCCGATATAATCGGAGCAGGTCCATAAAAAACCTTAACCAAATAATCATCGTTTTATCGTCAATACAACATTAAGCATCTCATACATACATACATACTTTGCACCCTGTACTCGATTGTTTTGAACGTATGCTCTGCAGCTTGCTAATATAATTGTATCCTGCATATCAGAAATTCGGATCGATCAATCATCATTGTCGTTGCATCGCATTACATCTTTTACACGCGAGAACATGCCCTATTCATCATAAATTAGTCAGATCTTATGAAGTAAAGACAGTACATCTTTACGGGCAGAATGAGTGCCTAACACATTCTCTTTCTGTAAACGAGTAATCTTAGGATTAAGTATCTTCGAGTTCTTAATCTTAAACATTTTTACGGGGTCTAACAAACTGTATGATCGTAATAATTAGTTAATAGCGACTCTGATCAAATATAACATCTATTTACCCAAACGAAAGTTCTCAAGCGAGACAACCAATGAAAAAAGAGAGTCGATCCTCCATCCCCTCGAAAAATTCACCTTCCAACATCCACAACTTGAAAATCCAGTCTATTCATATGGTAAGCCACATGCATGCATAGAAAGTATACAGTTTAAAAAATTATGGTTTTTAGGGCGCCTCCCCTCCTGTAATAGAGACATTCACTACAGGTACATGTTTTGCCCATATGAAGAGTGGACCCCTTAATTTTTGTACAGAGAACACGCACTGTGAGAACCGTCCATTGAAAACATCCACGATCTCATGGTGCTCAGGATTGCATATGTGCAATGCTTGTTATTGGTGTGCTTCAAGACGTAAGCAATCAATACACTTGTGTGCAGGATGTGAGCCACTCATGAGGTGGGGCCCACAAATATTCATAGCCGGTAAGCAAACTACCAGCAATCTATATTCAACCGGACGTATGGCCCACCTAAAGAGTGGGATAGCTTGACTTTGGTACCACTCGATGAATGGCATACTTGCTGGAGCATTTCAATTTTAGGACAGGCCATGAACATGCTTCCTCACACGTGCCCTGAATCTGGAACGTTCATTAAGATCCACATCATTACTGGACCACCCTAAATTTGGGCTGGGCAATGTTCATGATGGGCTCCACCAGATGAGTAGCCCATATCTTTCACACGTGTCTCAGTGGCATGTGTGCAACGAATCTACACCCATTTGCTTGTATCCTTCGGACGTATAGTAGTACGGATGAAGCTTTAGGGAGGTGAATGTGATTTGTTTTTGAATTAGGGAGATTTTTAATTTTTTTCTAGAACAAGCTCTCGTAGCTTCAAGGTTTATGGTAAACAGAAAATCCGATGTGAAAGGGTTCCTGCGCAAGGATGCTGAGTGGGGCCACATAGATGTTTGTGAGAAATCCACCCCGTCCATCCGTTTTTTTTCGAGATCATTTTACGTTTGTAGTAAAAAACTCGATGCATCCAACACTCGACGGGGCCACACAAGAGGAAATAGTGGGAATTCATCAAGCACCGTTGAAGCATTCCTATGGCCATAAAAAGTTTTGTATCAGGCTATCTTTCTGGATTTTTTACTTCATCCCATTGGGAATGACATTATAAACGGTTTGGATAGCATATAAACATCAAGGTGGAGGCCAGGAAGATTTCAACAGCAGGAATTTCTTTCCCCACAATTTCCTCTCGTGTGACCCACTTTAGTTTTTTATCCAGCTACATTTTGGTGGAACATCCTAAAATGATCTCGCAAAACAGATGGACGGAATAGATTTCTCGCATACATTCAAGTGGGCCCCGCCCAACATGCTTGCGCAGGAACTTCCTGCGAAAGGCTTTCACAGGAAATCCCCGTCCGCGTGAAAGCCAAGCGACAGCGAGCGACTCTCTCTCTCTGCACTGAGGGCGAGAAATCCCTTTCTCCCTCCACCTTTCTCTGCATATCTCAGCCGTTCGCTGCTCGCCTTCAGATTCAGATCTTCGTCAGTTTCTATCTCTTTCTCTCCTCTTGAAACTTACCCTTCAATGCTTGCAACCGTCATTGAAATCAATCAAAGCCGATGCCGTAATCAGAGAGATCGCATCGTCAGATCGTGATTTCTAGGTTTTTTTTTTTGTTCTCTCGAATTGGGAAATCCTATCTCCAAATCTCCATCCTGTTCTGGATCTCTATCATTTTTTCTCCGATCGATCAAACTCGATCGGTTTCCTGTTCTCACGGATTTCTGCTTTCCTGTATACAATTCTCTGCTGGAATGGAGGAATTCGGTTTTCTAAGCTAGCTGCCAGTGAGAGAATCATGAACTTGGGGACTCTTGTTCGAAAAATAAGATAAAAGAGGTAGAAATTCGGAGAATTGGGGAGTTTCCGGATCGGGCCTTTACGGGAATTCGAGCATTTTGAGGATCTGGGTTAGTGGAAAGAGATTATAGAAAGTCATGTTCTATGGGGCGGTGGTATGGGATCCTTGGCTCATTGTCGGCCAGATTGTTTGCCTTCAATGTCTATACTATCTTACTCTCGGCCTGTTTTTGTCAATCCTTGTTGGGTTCCGCGTGTCTCGGATGAGCCTCATATATTTCTTCGATTACTCAACCCTCACTGCTTCTACCATCACCGGCTGGTGTGCCATTGCTTCATTTATTCTCAGCGCTCTTGCAGGGTAAGCACTTGCATTCGAATTTTTTTCTTCTTTTAATTTCTATGGGTTTGAATTGACGACGAATTATAAGATTTGCAACCCTAGACTTTCCACAGTATATGTGGTGCCATGCTTTGGTTGCATCCCACTGTGGGTGGAGCACATGCAGAAGATCTCCTTGATAGGAAAATCAAAACATTTCAATTTGTGGCATACAAACGGATGGTTGAGAAGAGAAATACAGCAGCTGTCAGCATCCAAATGAAAAGAATCCAAGGATTGGTGGCTAGGATCTTCCAATGTAGGAGACTTTTGTGGCTTGATCCATTATGGTGGGAGGCAGCAGAACAATATTGTGCATTACCAAAGCATGGGTCCCACTTGTCAGAATTCAGAAAACCGGGTCACGTATCCTATATTTATTTGTAGTTGATATGTTTTATTGGATCGAATTATACTCTTCTTGACTTCATTTTAGCATTGAATTCAACGGGAGTTACTTTTGTTTGTTATGAATGAACTTTTTGGTCTGTCTCAGTTTCTTGTTTTTGGAAACCAAGTACGGAAATAGAACTGTTATATTAAACACATGCAATTATGCTTGAAAGGAAATTCCTTATTTCAAGTATTGATATCAATTAGTTCAGTTTCTCTAGCGTGAATTTCCCGCCAAACTTATGATCACCTGACTCAAAAAACAAAACACTCTGAACAACAAAAAAAGGTTATACTTGTCAAGATTTTCAGGTAATGAACTGTAGAATAATTTCTTCAGCAAAATTATAGCTGGTCCTAGATATTGTGCTTGACTTGGATCCAAACAAAATTTGGGAAAGCTCAAGGTATGGTGTAAGGTCATACAACCTTTTGCTATTGTTGACATGCGTCAATGACAAATATATTAAAAGTGATGGAAATTCAAGAAAAAACACAAGCCATTATTAAACACATAATTATATTATATGTAATTTTTCTTCTATGTTTTAGTATTGGATGTATTTGAGTTGCTTATATTGCACTATGCATAAACACATGCGTAATGGCCACCACCGTTGCCATTACGATACGGGCTGTAACGACTGTTACGGTTTTTTTTTTTTTTTGTGAGAAACTTGTGTTGGCCTTGTAACACGTCATTCTTTCCGTAATGGCCGTTACGAACCCATAACGCATAACGGTTGCCACTGTTACTGTTACATAATAGCCGTTATGGCACACCATATTATGGGGGTTTATTTGTTACACATATCATGCATAGCAATGTTGATGAGATGTCGTTAACAACATTGTGTATTGCTGTTGCATATGGTATGCCATTTAGCATTCCATGCTAAACATCATCTTCATCTTCATCATCATAACGGCCTTGTCCCAGCTGTTTGGGTTTGCCTCTGCGTATTTTCCCAATCATTCTAAACAAGAATTCTCATGATTTCCTAATCTGTACATGCCAATCTATTCTCCTCTATTTGTGGCAATCACTATGGACATGAAATGGGCTATAAATGGAAGATTCTCTGTTAGAACTTTCTTTGATCATACCAGTGTTTTAAGTAGTCGATATCAGCCGATATATCCCATGATATATCTTGTATCCCACCTATGCGATATGAAACACACAAGTAGTGGAATGTATCCCATATGTTCGATCCGATGAGCATTTTCAATTTTTGATCCTTTTTTTTTTCCTCTATAAATCATGTTAAATTAGTGTCAAATTGTTACAAATCATGAAAAATCATGGGTGGGAGTTTCAATTTCGAGATTTGGAGGAGATGGGCTAAGTTGCGGAAAATTAAATTTTTTTTTTTTTTTAAATTCCCAATTTCTTGCAAATCGGTAGCAATCTTTATATCCACTCATAAAATCAAACATTATTTAACCTGATCTAGTGATTCTTTTTGTGCTTTTGTATGTATTACTTGTGTTTCCACACATCTTCTTACATTTATAAATTATATGAATATATTTGCATCAATTCAGTTAGACAACACATAGATTAGGACCCTATACAAAGAAAACCTATTATGTGCACTTGTTTTTTGTAATGTTTTGATTTATAATGTATATCGATGTCTTTTTTAACAATCATTGAAGTTTCATTGAAAAATTTGACCTAATTCCCAATGTTTCCCCATGTTTCCAACAACAGCTATACATTATGTGATACAACCGATATATCCCATGTGATAACCATTACATATCTGTATCCCAAGGGTGCAATACGTAACGTGATACTGATATTTTGAACACTTGATCATATACCCAACGAGGTTTGGGCGAATGGTCTTCACTATAGGTTTGCTCCCTATAGGTGAGGGTTCGATTCCCCTCCTTGGCTTTACCCGATACACGTGGTTGTGGGTGATTGCGTGTATCCGCAGGGATTAGTCTCACTTTAAAAAAAGAGGTGGGGACACCCTGTGTCTTCAAAAAAGAAAAGAAAAGTTGAGAGGAGGTGAGTGCTCCATTAGCTTGATTGTGGGAAGTCAAAGTGCCCCATAGATTGGTTGGCTTTTCTTGGCTTGTGGGATGGATAAGGTGCTGACTATTGACTATCTGCTAAATAGATAGAAAATCATTGTTAATGGATGCTTTATATGTGTAAGAGACGATGAATTGGTGGATCACTTATTTTATACATTGCTTTCTATTTGGAATGCTGTGTGGCAACAGCGTTTCCTCTAGTTCTGCATGGCATGCTCAATGCCGGTTTTGATATCCTCACTTTTGGAAGTTGGGAAAGGTGGTCCCATGGAGAAGTTATGGAACTTTTGATTCTTAGCGGTTCTAGGGTCCATTTGGAAGGAAAGAAACAATAGAATTTAAAAAAAAATAATAATAAATTACATTTAGTGTTGTCATATGCGATTACATAAGCACTTATGCTATCGCATATGCCATTTTGGAGCATATACTGCATATACCATAGTAACATATGCAGTTTTATGACCATTGAAGATTATCTCATGGCATATGTGATTATGTGATGGGCTTATGTGGTTACGCGATTGTGTACGTGATTATGCCATCACTTATGTGATTAAAAAATGTAAATTTTTTTAGGGGCTGTGTGACGGCATATGCGCACAACCTGCTTGGGTCACATATGATCGCTTATGCTATTTGACAACAATGATTGCATACAATATCAAGGGTGATAGAAATGTTAGATGCTCTATCGATTAAGAAGAAAGAAGTTAGATGTGTGTTTCCTTTTGGGCAGGTACTCCTAAGGAATTTAAGGGGTGTAGTTCTAGCGATATTTGGAGTATGTTGGACACTGTACAACTGTAATGTAGGAATGGGTATGCGCTTTGTACTTTGCCCATTGGATGCTCTTAATAAAACTAATTCGCCCTTCAATGATTCTGGGATGGGGAGCCATTCAACCGCATGGTTACAGGACATGAATGTTGATTCTAGATGCTATTTTGTGGGGAATTTGGCTTGAGAGAAGCACGTGGATTTTTTAAGATAAGTTAGAGACGACAAAGAACCTCAAATGGTTGCCACCTGGGCTTCTTGCTTTCCTGAATATAGAGGAATTTCTAACCATTCTATTTTGTGGGACGGGGGCCTTATTTCAGGAAATCTGTAATGACTCTTGTTTCCTGCTTGTTCGAGGGTCTGTTGTTGCTTTCTTTGAGGTGTGTTCCCTTCTATATCTATTTGTTTGTCCTTTGGGGAGAGGTGATTCTCATAATCTCTTTTCACCCATTTTCCTTTTGCTTATCCTGGTTTTAAACAAATTTTTAGTTGCCATGCAGTAAAACACAGTAATAACAACTTGGTTTGGGGTTGGGTCCTGGGGCAATTTAATGTGGCATGGACCACGCCTAGAACCACCCAACAATTGTTTGAAACTTAGAGGATTCGACATTGCTGAAAGAAGAACAATTTTTTTGGGAGTTGTGCTTTGTCATTGTCCTTTGGATGAACATAACAATCACAAACGTAATGTTTAATGGAATTCGTATGTATGTCGCTGATGTTATCTTTAGGACCTGTTTGGGGAACCAGGAAAAGAAAATGTCGGAAAACTCACGGAAATGGAAATGTGTTTTATATGGAAAATTATTTTTCTGTATTTGTTTTGTAATGAGTTTTTCCATGGAAATCTGTTTGTATTCTCGCCCGCCAAGAGCACCCCTTTGATTTGGACCCTCTGTCATATGGAGCCCACCTTAGCTCACTATCCATACTAAAAAAATCACTTTGATCGGATGAGCCTCACCATAGGATCAATGTCTGGGAAAATGGATGGTCCATATTTATTACAATAGAGAATTTGGTCAGTGATTTGGATCGTCCATCACTTGGAGCTAGCTCTGGTTATAGATCCCCCCCAGAAAATCAGTTCGATTAGATTACATAGCTGAAAAGCTTATTACTAAGGTAAAACGCAGTGCACATGCACCATTGATCGCATGTACATATTAAAAGTTACTTTGATAAGATGATGGTTAACTGTCTGATCGATGGGTAGGAAAATGGATGGTCCATATTTAGTACAATAGAAAATGTCTAATCAGTGATCTAGACCATCCATCATGTGGAACCCATCATTGATTGTCAATCCCTGCTAAAAAATCACTTTGATTAGATAATCCTAACATCCAATCAGTGGCTAGGATGAAGGGGTGATACTGATTATAATGGAAATGGTCCGGTCACTTATTTGGACTGTCCATGATGTGGCCCCATCTTTGATTGCCAACATCTTTTTTTGAAAGGAATCTTTGATCTCCAACATTGAGATAAGATGAGAGAGAGATAAAGAGATGGGAAAGGAGGCAGCTTACCTTTGTCAGTTTACCCTGTGATTCGGAGATCTAATTTCTAATGGTTTTGTCAAGGAGAACTTAGGGTGTTTCTATAGAAAACTGTAGTTTTCCACCATTTCTAGAAATATGTTTTCCACACTCGCAAACAGTGGAAATGTAGTTCCTATGGAAAACTGTTTTCCACAAAACAGTTTCCTGCTTCCAAAACATGCCCTTAGAGTTAAACATCTTGTTTGTTCTTTGTCAGAATTGATGGATTATGTTCTTCCTTCTGCAAGTGGCTTCATCCACCTCAATCCTCATTTGATCGGCTTTCTTATGTATTAGCCTCCTGTTTGTATTCAACTTCATGACTGACTAGTTTGTCAATTAAAAAAGATTTCTTGGTGACAGTTTTATGACTGACTTCTTGTGTTACATCTGCCTTATTCCTTTATCTGGACTTGGACCATCTTGGGCATTGTGTTTAGGTAGAATTCCCAATTTCATACTAAACCTTTTGTAAAACATAGATGAATTAGACATATTCAATAGATGACGTTTCATATTCATAGATTGAGTGCTCTCGCACATGTTTGCTTTACAGGACCATTTTTTCACTGTATTTTGAGAGGCATTTTATTTTATTTTTTCCAATTCGTACCCTTTTGATTCAATGTGAATAAAAATCATTTTGATACCATCCATTTCTACCCAGTGTTCGAAATATCAGTATTGCATTATGTATCACATCCTTGGAATACAGATACACATCGGTTATTGCACGGGATATATCATTTGTATTGGGTAATTTATCACACTTTTTGGGAAACATAGGGAAACATTGGGGAAATGGTTGAATTTTTCAATGAAACTTCAAGGATTGTTAAAAAAAGACCTCAATACACTTTTAAATTATAAAATCTCAAAAAAGAAGTACACATAATAGGTTTCCTTTGCATAAGATCCTTAGATATGCGTTGTCTGATTGAACTAATTCAACTATATTCAAATTGAATGCATAACATTTAGAGCGTATGTGATAATCATTTCATCAAACACTCATGAATACTTTGAAATTAGTCAATTGATAGATGGTTGAAAGAAAATTTCGAAGAAAAAAACTTTTTATTAATTTTTAATTAAAAATAATTTTTATTTTTTGAAAATTGGCAAGGACTTGACAAATTAGTAGATCGGCCCTCATACATGCTTGATTTCATGTTTGGAGTGCAATATTGCAAGTAATTTGGGAGAAATTGGAAAATTTTTGATTTTTTTCCCAATTTTCACCAAATCAGACCACGTATACTCAAGTTTTGAAATTAGAATGTATGTGATGTTCATCTCATCAAATACTCCTAAATATTCCAAAATTAGTCTCCATTGATTGCTAGTTGAAGGAAAATTTCAAAAAAAAAAAAACCATGGAGAACATGAAGAACCAATGGATATCCAAATCAAAGCTCCAACTCTATGAGTATTCATGCAAAACATGAAAAACCAATGGATTTATAAGCATTTGACATTGATTTAACATAGTTTCAAAAAACAAAAAAAAAAAGGATCAGAAATTGAAAATGCTCACCGGCTCGAACATGTGGGATATATTGGCACTACCTGTACGTTTCGTATCACACTGGTGGGATACAAGATATATCGTGGGATATATCGGCCAATATTGTCGATATTTAAAACATTGTTTCTACCATCGTTATTCTTCTTTTGTGCTTTTGCGTACTATGTTTGTGCTATGTGGCTGCATCTTAGGTGGAAAACCACAAGGGGTGGTGCAAGTGGTAACGGACACGTAAAAAAGACATGTATTCTGTCTTGACAAATGAAGTGAGAAGTAGAAAGCTCTTCCCATAAATGGGTCATAAGGGTGACCACTCATTTCGTTTATACTAGAAGCACATGATCTTATGCTCATATAAAAGTTAACTCAAGATGCTTTCTGGTAGGATCAATGTCATATCATTCGGACATCATTTGGTAAGGTGGTCCTGAAAATGAGTTACGAAAATATTAAAGGGAAACTTGTTTAACAAGGCATGACTTACTCTAGCAACTAAATAATAGACTCTGCTAACTGATTGACCACTTATGTAATGCCCACAGATTGATCAAGCGGTTATCAAGGCCTGCAAAACTGCCCGGATAACTCTTGGGCCAGATCTCTGATAAGAAGGATGGTTGGGCCCACTCCTAGGCTGCATCAAATAAATGTGCAACTTAGACAATTGAATTTTGAGATAGCTACCACTAGATGATTAGTAAAACTGTCATATGACCCCCTTCAAACATCCCTAAAAATTTAAAAAGAAAGAAAAGAAAAGAAAATGAACAAAGAAAAGAAAAGAAAATGAACAAAGAAAAGAAAGACGGAAAAATCGCTACGGAAGGAAAAAGGTATATGCAAAGCACGAACAATATTTTTAACACTATAATCATGCTTGGAATCATATGAAGTCATAACACTAAAGATGCATGTGAGCATAAATCATACGAAGTCATAACACTTTATATCTGATATGTGGGCCATAGGCTCACATGATATTAAATTAATTTCTTGTGGGGGAGGGCCCACCACAGTAGCTTGCTACTGCGGTCCTTGAGCATTGCCCTTGCATTGCACTACTGCTTGTGACCCTTTAACCATCTGTCAATTGATACTAATTTCGAAGTATTTATGAGTGTTTGATGAAATGATTATCACGTACACTCTAAATGTTATGCATTCAATTTGAATATAGTTAGCATTAGTTCTGTTAGACAATGCATAGCTTCTCTTTTGAGATGTTATGATTTAGAAGTGTGTATTAAGGTCTTTGTTTAACAATCCCTGAAGTTTCATTGAAAAATTCAACCATTTCCCCAATGTTTTCTTATGTTTCCCAAAAAGTGTGATAAATTACTCGATACAGGTGATATATCTCGTGCGATAACTGATATGTATCTATATCCCAAGGATGCGATATGTAACGCGATACCAATATTTCGAACATTGGGTGTGGGAATGCGAGTCTGAAGTGTTATTTGTATTGGGAGCAACACCTGGTTGGAAGGATTGTGCAACTAAGACTTGTTGCTTTGGAAACAGAAAAATCTATATTCAAACGGCTAGATTGGATAAAGAAATTATGATTAGAGTAACTTTCCTCAAGTTCGAAGTTAAATGTTTCTATAAGATTTCAGATAATTGTTAACACTTCTGACGGAGGACAAGCCCTAATTATGATGCATGCTCATGAACATAATTAAACAGCGAAATAAAAGGAATAAATGATCTAAAATTCTAGCAGTAATCATCATAACTGAGAAGAAAATCAAAGGAAACATTCAATGGAGCAGGCCATCATCACAACCATGGAGTATGGCATTCAATTATACTTAGGTTGGATCCGGCGAGAGGATGAGACCTTCCAATCTTGCATGGTCACACCCAATCGATCAATGAAGATCACTAGTCCGAAGAACCAAGAAGTTTCTCGGATTAGGGATTTGAGAATTTGGGGGTTATGGTTTAGATCGGTTCTCAAGATATTTTGATCGAAGAAGGATTAGCCAAAACTGGAAAATAGAAAGAAGAAAAATAATTACTTGAAGAAGTTGGAGGGGCACAAGAAGAAATTAGAAGAAGAGGAAGATCAAGGGAAGAGAGAAGCACCATTAGAGAGAAGAGAGGAAGGAGGCAACCAAGGGTTTGCTTTCATTAATCAATAGTTAAAATTCGAGTTTAGGACTTTAGCCCACTTAAATAAGAAAATAAAGACATAAAATTACTAAAATACCCCTAGAATAAGCAAATAAAGACATAAAATTACTAAAAGACCCCTAACTAAGCAAAAACGCGCAAATAACATAAGTACGGGAAAGTTCGGGCGCTCGGTCTTCTTTCTCCAATCTTCCTTCACATGTGTCTCCCTGAGTGGGGTCTTCTATATGTTCAATCACATGTGAAAGGTCTTCAGCTCCTCAATAGTTGCCTATCCACAAGGACGACACTTGTGGTTGACACTTTCTTCGTTGGTACACCTTGAATGTGCTTGTGTCCGCATCAATTCCCTTCGGGTGAGAAAACTCGACTTCGACGAGTTGAAACTTTTGTAGCGTTCTAGTAGATCTGGATCAATACCCTGCAATGCGTCGCTCGACAGCCACGTAGATTCAAACGATGATTTGTTCTTCCACTTGACAAGATACCTTTGGAAACCTCCATCTCTCGTGGATACTATCTCGTCATCCAAGATTTCTTCAATTTCTTCTTTATGGGAAATGGGTGGAGGAGGGGGTGAAGGGGTTTGGGTAGCAAACTCAGAAAAAGGCCATGAAAGGGACGATGTATCAACAATGGGAGTATGGGCACGGATTAGATCCTTCCACATTAAAAGTTGGATTAATGCTCATTTCAGGTGGAAGGTCAATCCGATACGCGTTGGACCCAACTTTTTGTAATATCTTGAATGGTCCAGCACTACGCGCTTGTAATTTTTAGCAGATCCTTGAGAGAATCGCTCTGACCTTATTCGCACCATTACCTAGTTTCCTTCTTGAAATTCTTACACTCTACGATGAGAATCGGCTGAAACTTTATAATCATCATTGCTCTTATTTAACCACTGTCTAATATGGTATGCAAATCATGAATATGGCGTGCAAATGCATCGGCCTGACTCAGAAGACCTTTGGGTAACAGACATAGGTAAGAGATCTATGGCATTCTAGGTTTATAACCACTTACAATTTCAAAGGACTCAACCCTGTAGATATATTAACTGACCCATTATAAGCAAGTTCAACAGTTGGTAAAATTAGGTCCCAAGTCTTAACATGTTCACACCCCATTAGACAACGTAGAAGATTCCAAGGCTACAGTTTTACCACTTCAGGTTGACCATTTGTTTGTGGGTGGTAAGCAGTAGAAAATTGCAATGATGAGTTCCCATAATGTGCCACAGTGTATTCCAAAAATAGCTAGTAAATCGAACATCACGATCAGACACTATGGTTTTAGGTTACCCATGAAGACGCACCCACACCATAAAAAAAGAGACGAGCAACATGAGACGCATCTGACGTCTTCGAACATAGGAGGAAATGCGCCATTTTAGAAAAACGGTCCACAACAACACAAAAACGGAATCGTGCTTTTTTATTAGTTTTGGAAGCCCAAGCACGAAGTCCATACTAATGTCCTGCCACGGAGCATGTGGCATTGGCAATGGGTGTCAGCCCGGTATTTTGCTTTTGCTTTCATGCTTAACAGCTGACATGTTCGACACTGCCCTAAAACTTTGGTTACATCTCGCTTGAGACTTGGCCAATAGAAATGATCTTCCACGAGGGTAATGGTCTTTATCACGACCAAAATGACCAGCTATCTCTCCTGAATGAAGCTCCTATGAGGAATTCACGAAGGGACATATGGGGAATACAAAGTCTGTCTCCCTTGAAAAGGAAGCCATCTTTAAAAACATATTCACCCATAATATGCTGGTCACTAGCGAGCGACGCGTAAGTACCCCAAAATCAGGACATGGGGTATTCATCTTTCAGTTGCTCAAATAAGATAACCTCTACACTGAAGGAGTTGAGCAAGTCACCTCCCTACTAAGGGCATTCGCTGGTTTGTTTTCAACCCCGACCTTGTGTTTCAAAACAACGAATATTCCTGAAGAAATGCTACCCACTTGGCATGCCTTGGGTTGAGTTTCTTCTGAGGATACAAATATCTCAAAGCCTCATGGTCAGAAACAAAACGAATTCTTGCGGTAGGAGATAGTGTCGCCAATGTCTCAGGGATTGCACTACCGCAAAAATTCTTTGTCGAAGTGGAGTATTTTTGTTTTGCCTCATTCGTTTCTCATGGAAATAGGCCACTGGGTGTCCTTCTTTACTCAACACTCCACCTAACCGACCCAGACGCATCAAACGCTACTTTAAAGACTTTAGAAAAGTCAGGTAGACGTATGATAGGAGCTTCCACATCTTGCCTTAATTTATTTTAAAAGCTTGATGCGGTTTAGACCACACGAACTCTCCCTTTTCATGCACTCGGTAATGGGAGCCATGATCGTGACCTCATGAACCGACGATAAAAAGTGCTAGGCGTGAAAGCTTCGCACCTCATGAATGTTCCTGGTTCTGGCCACTCAACTATGGCTTGACTTTTTCAACCGCATCCTTCGCATGAAATGTGACAGCATAATCTCCAACAAAACGATCTTAAACTTGGTTTCAGCCGACTGAGAATAGGTGCAGCAGATCTTTCTCAAAGGTGACTTCCTACCTATAATACGACAAACTATTGCTATAGCCAAGTCCTACAGTGCACGTTCATTGGCTGTGTCTTGGTAATTCCATTGGTCTAGTATTAATACTCATTTAGGCATCCATCTCGAAGGTTCCATTCACATTGTAATCATGAGAGAAGCACTGCTCAAATGTTACACATCACCATCCTCTACCTCTAAGTCATTCACACTTGAAAGTACTTATACGAGAGCTAACCACCAATCATAGACGCAATTCCTTTCGTTTCATCAGTCTGTGTCCATTCCTGGGCTTCCATATACAGATAGACTCTCTCTTGAATACCTAGTCTTACATTCGGTAAGAGCCTGACCGATCATTGAAGCTGACACAAATCTAAGAAACTTGACGCTTAAACATCTAAAACTTGCTAATCGCCGTGATAGGCACACTCCATCGACCCTCGTCATTGAATTTCCTAGTGCTGCCACATCTTAGTCAAGCACTATGGCACAGGTCGACAGGCATAAGTATGGTACTTAGACATTTTCTTCTAGAATGCATGCAGACTCATCCCCCACTCTTCAGTCTCAGGTCTCACTTGCAAGGACACCTTGCTGACAGATGAATCCACTCTTAATGGATTCCCATGGATAAATCCTAAGAACACACTTGGCTTGACATGAATGCACAATTCTTAAGATTAGCATTCACTTTTCCTTCCTAAGGACACTACAGACTTCTTTAAATGTTCAAGGTGTGATTCCTTAGTGGTACTATAAATAAGAATCTCATCAAAGTACACCAATGGGATTTTTCCATGAACGCCTAAAGCTTGTGTCATCACTCGCATGATGAAGACTGGGTGTGTCAGCCGAAGGGCATGACCAACCTCATACAGCCTATCTTTCGTCTAAATGCCGTTCTTCACTCATCACTGGCGTATCGGATTTGGTGATATCACTCTTGAGGTCTATCTAGAGAATATAGAGACCTGGCCATCATGTAAGCATATCATCGAGTCTAGTATAGGAACCTATACTTGACAGTAATTTTGTATGGCACGCTATCCACACACATGCGCCACGTGCCTCTTTCTTTGGCGTCAACAATACAGGCACGGCACACGGGCTCATACTCTCTTGGATGAAACCCTTTGCAGAAGCTCATCAACTTGCTTCTTCAACTCTGCATGCTCTGTAGGGTTCATCCTGTAGTGAGGAAGGTTCGGTAGAGTAACCCTGAGACAAGATCAATGACATGCTGGATGTCCCTCATAGGTGGCCAACTCATTCGGTAAGTCTTCAGGAATACATCACTGTATTCCTCAGACCGAGGTCACCTCACGGGGCAACTCTGATGGAACCTCATGTGTAATCTCTCTAGCCACAAGGGCATACACCATAGAATCCTCCTTAGCTTCTTTTTCAAACTCTCTTGCGCTGATTATATGTAGAGACTCAGGTTTGGATTTCTCCATTCCTCTAGGCTTACTTGCGTTCCATCATCTTCTCTTCCCTAGTGTATTCTCAGGTGGCATGGATTAAGTTTGATCTTTCTACCGTTATACATAAAAGTACAACGCATTCGAACGGTCAAAGATCGTGACAATCATTATCGAATAGCCACGGTCTACCTAGGATAACATGTCCCACATCCATAGGTAAAACATCACACCACAGAGACTCTTTGTATGACCCAAACTTGATGGGGACTAGACATTGCTGGGTGACAGGTAGGGATGTCTTGTCAATCCAAGAAACTTTATACGGGTCTGGATGAGGTGTGGATTTCAGTTTTAAGCGATCTAAGGTGCTAGTGGAAATCACATTCTGACAACTTCCACTGTCCATTATCACCTTACAATTCTTTTCACCACACTTGACAATAGTGTAGAAGATAGTGCTTCGACGCCAGTCAACAATACTTCTAGACTGACTAGCACACGCCTGACTACTGCAAGCGTTGTTTCTCCATCCACTTCTTCTTCATCAGCAAGTCCTCCTTCAGGGTGATACTCTTCAACTTCATAATCACCCTGGTCATCTTCACCCTCGTGGAACTCGCCTATAACTAAAGCTCTCCCACGGCTCTTCGTAGGACACTGATTAGACATGTGACCAAGATTGCCACACTCATAACACCTCACTTGGCTCATGTTACTAGGACCGGCACCAAGAACCCCTTTGCCCTTGTCCTCCTTAGGCCTAGGCGGAATGGTCGCCTGTGCCCTAGGTTGACTACCAATATTAGGCTCAGTTCCCTGGGAACTAGATCTAGCACTGGAGTCTCGGGACTCAAAACGACGAACGACAGGAACCTTCAGATATTGCTCTAACTCCTGCACGAGTTGATATGTTTCATCAAAGTCCGTTAAGGGCCGAGTCATAAGCTCGCGCTGAAGATCCGCACGAAGGCCCGTCTTGAAAGGCGAGAGCGTTACTAGAGAGTCTTCTCGGATATCACATCGCATCACATTCTTCAAATTTAGCGATGTAGTCAGCGACAGACATTGACCCTTGACGTAAGGATTGCCATTGGTCAAGAGCTTCTGACGGTATGAGAGAAGAAGGTACTTCTCCTTCAACTTCTCTTTCATCTCATACCAATGTGTAATAGGGGCTCTACCAACTCTCTCTATCCTACGCTCGGTGTTGGTCCAAGAGAGCTTGACTTGACCCACAAGCTTCATCTTAGCAAACTGCATTTGACAGTTTTTCGACATGCCATACCACTCAAAGTAGTGGTCCATGTCAGCAACCCAGTCAAGGAATGCCTTGGGATCCAAGCGCCCATCAAAACTCGGGGCCTCAACTCTCACACTCTTCATTGCACGCTCATTTGGATCATAGCGGTCTTGATGATCACATGTGGCTCGTGCCTCTCGCCCACCCACACCATTACCACAATCTCTATCCTCACTACCACCACGTGTGGCAGCGCGCTCTTCAATGATTCTTCCTACTTGGGAGTGCACATCATCCCCTACAGCGGGGTTTTCCTTTTGGGACGCCTCTAGTTGCTCGACTTTAGTCATGGTAGTGGTAATGGTTCTCCAAGGCGGGCAAAACTCACGCCTTTGACCCGCTTCTAAGACGGTTATCTTTTGTATCAATTGAGCAAGTTGCTCAGATAACTGCTCGTTATTCATGGTAGGTTGAAGTCCGAACCCTCCACCTCTTCTCGTGGGCATACAATGAAGACTTGAACCAAACTCTACCCAACTAGACTACTAGGTGTTATGACTTTCAAGATGAATGCGATGAATGCAAACTACTATGAACTGACACAATTAAGTTGAAACAGGAAACAACTCAAATCTGGAAAATTTTCCAGATTAGGAATTTAAAAATTGGAAAGTTTCTAAAATTGAAAACTTTCTAAATCTGGAACTTTCCTAAATTAAACCTAGAAATCAAAACCTTAATTTGATAACTCGATCTAGACAAAAACCATGCAAGCCTATTCTCTGATACCAAATTTGACGCAGGACAACCCTACTTATGATGCATGCTCATGAACATAATTAAACAGCGGAAATAAAAGGAATAAATGATCTAAAATTCTAGCAGTAATCATCATAACTGAGAAAATCATAAAGGAAACATGCAATGGAGCGGGCCATCATTACAACCATGGAGTATGGCATTTAATTATTACTTAGGTTGGATCCGGCGAGGGATTAGACCTCCCGATCTTGCATGGTCACACCCAATCGATCAATGAAGATCACTAGTCCGAAGAACTAAGAAGTTTCTCGGATTAGGGATTTGAGAATTTGGGGGTTGGGGTTTAGGGTTTAGATCAGTTCTCAAGATTTTGATCGAAGAAGGATTAGCCAAAACTGGAAAATAGAAAGAAGAAAATAATTACCTTGAAGAAGTTGAAGGGGCACAAGAAGAAGAAATTAGAAGAGGAAGATCAAGGGAAGAGAAGAACACTTATAGAGAAAAGAGAGGAAGGAGGCAACCAAAGAGTTGGCTTTTCATTAATCAATAGTTAAAAATTCGAGTTTAGGGCTTTAGCCACTTAAATAGCAAATAAAGACATAAAATTACTAAAATACCCCTATAATAAGCAAATAAGACATAAAAAATACTAAAAGACCCTAACTAAGCAAAAACGCGCAAATAACATAAGTACGAGAAAGTTCGGGCACTCGGTCTTCTTTTCCAATCTTCCTTCACATGTGTCTTCCTGAGTGGGGGTCTTCTATATGCAATCACATGTGAAAGGTCTTCAGCTCCTCATAGTCGCCTATCACAAGGACGACACTTATGGTTGACGCTTTCTTCGTTGGTACACCTGAATGCGCTTGTGTCCGCATCAACTTCCCATCTGCTTTACGACAGTTGTAAACACCTCCCTCTGGTTTGGATGATTTCAAGTACCTCCGTCCTATTAGAGATGTTATAGGGATCACTACCAAATGAGAAAAATACCCTCATATGAGGAGTTTGTTTTGCCTGTGTGGGGCACACTGTTATGTATAAATGGCATCCAACTCATCCACAGGGTCCTTGCACCATAAATCTTGGACACCCAAAAATCAGGCTAATTCAATCATCAGGTCTGCCACACCATAGAAACAATGGAGAACCACCCAAAATCTTCCAAATTCATGTGGTGGGCCACCTGATGGTTGGATCAAGTCTGAATTTTGGCATATCCCATTTTCATGGTGGAGTGACTGTGCTGAATGGACGATATGGCAATAGGCATGCATGTCTAAAACTAGTTGTGATGTTGCATATAAAATAGGGTTAAAGCAGTCAATTGTTCAGAGATAACAGTGTTAATGGACAATGTGAGGGAATCTGCAACAAATCTGTAAAGAGGGGAGGTGTTTACAACTGTCCCATAAGATATTTTTCTTCGTGTGAGATTTGGTCCAACTCCTTGTAATCAAGTATTGCATGTTTTGGCACCTACGATGTGCAAGCTTTCTGCTGGATGGCAATATCTAACAAGATTTTGGCTGGGCACCATCTTCATCTTTTTTAAAATCCATTTTGTAATCCGAGGCCTATATGTTGCTTGTCAGAGGAATCCATGAACCATTTGTTTATCTTTTGTCATTTCCAGAGCACATTTGGTAGTTTGTTTTGTCTCATTTTGAGGTAAATTGGTTTTTCGATTCTGATTGAGGAGTTTCTTAGTTGCTGGAAGTTTTATCCATTTTCAGATGGAGGCAGCTTCTATGGCATTTGTGCCTTTTGAATCTATGCAAGGTCCATAGTGGCTGTATTTTTTAAGCCAGGGAGTTGGGAGTTTAAATAGTGTTTTTTTTTAAAGGAATCAAAGGTCAGTCATTGGCTCATTGCTTGTCTCTTATTGATAAGTGTTTTTGCAGTGGACTTGATTGTAAGAATTATGTTGAAAAGGGCAAGGGTAGAGGCGAGTTAAGTTAGATGGAGACAACTACTGGGTGGCTTAAGTTACATTCCAGCGGTAGTTCTATGTGCAACTTGAGCACAATGTGTTTTGGATCGTGTTGGCAGATGTTCATCCTCTTCTTGAGGGTGAATGATTCTTCCCATTCTCTTTCTGATCCCTGTTGGTGGTGGTTGGTTCAGTGATCCCCAATTACTAGGACAAGGCTATGATGATGCTGTTGGTGGTGGGTTATTCATTACTCATTTGACGAAAAGGGATGATTCTTTCCTTGTTATTGAGTGGACTCTCATGGAAGTAATTCATGATTTAACAGAGGGCATAAGGGTTGACTTTTTCTGTCTAACCAGGCAGTGAATGAAATGGTAGATACTCTCACTAAAGATGCCTTACAAATAACTCTTTTCCTTCATTGGGGGACTTGGTTCCTGTTCTAGAAGTTCACAATTTTTTTTCTTGACAATATGTTGTTGTCATTTTTCAAAACGATTGTTGATCTGAACCAGATCCGCGGTCTAATGATCGATCTAATGGGATCAACGGTTAGATTACATTGTGGGGGCTGAGAGGATCAATGGATGGTCATTATGTTTCTAGAATTTATTTCAGTTAGTTATGAGGGTTTGATTAAGTATTTAATAATTTTTCCTTTTTTGTATTTTCGTTACTTTTTTGGTGGGCCACTTTTGGGGTACCAAATGATGTCCGAATGATGTGAAATTGGTCTCGTTTGATAGCCCATTGAGTTAACTTTCAAATGAGCCTAAAATTATGCAATTCCGACTCCATTTGAGTGAGTTATGGCTCATTTATACAAAGGCGCATATGGTAATTACGAGATTCAGTGGCATTTTGGTTTCTTTTATTAGGGTTTCTCTACTTGGTTTAAGTCTATATGGAGGTGTAATGCATTATTATGATCATTTGAGTAAAACTTCTTTGGTTTCTTGTTTCCTTTATTTGGTAAAAGATTTAGAAAGGGGGTTCTTCGAGGTCTCTAGCATTCAGCTAGAGGATTGTTGAGTTCTTTCTCACAATCTCTTTCTTCTTTTCTTTGATCTATTTACATCCCCTTTTGGGGTTTGCATTAACAATTGCTTGTTTCACATTATAACTGAACTCAACTTTATGGGAAAAGTCATTTGGAACTAAGATTGTGTTTGGTGTTTTATATGATGTCTTCCTAACTGCTGCGTTTCAAATCCCATCAGTCATACTTCATCATGGTTAACATATTTCAGTTTTTGATCAAGCAAATTCATATCCATGTGCTAGTGTCATCCCCTACTTCTTGCATTTACTTGTGGAGTAGATCTATACTTGAGACATCCATGGCACTAATGTTCTGTATGGTTGTAACTTTATAATCTCCTTTTTTTTTTTTTTTTTGAAAGATGATAATTTCATTGAAAGGCCAAGGCCAAAAAATACAAAAGAATAAACAAAAACAGAAGACAACAACATTGCTACCAACCCAACAGGAGTTCGAACAAACTATCCAATCCGGACACCCATTCTATTACAAATGATTTAGCCTTCCTAAAACATTTTATGCTTTTCCCTTCTTGTTCTTAAAACATCGACCATTCCTTTCAAACCAAATCGCCCATAACCCTGCTAAGACGCTCAACTTCCATATCCTCTTCTCGGACCTCCCAATTCCCCCACCATGCCAAGCAAGAAGAAAATTATCTATTGAACCCGGGAGTACCCAAAGCACCCCAAATAGTTGGAAGAAGAGATCCCACAATTCCTCAGCGAAAGGGCAATGGAGGAACAAATGGTTCACTGATTCTGCATTCTGATAGCAAAGGAAGCATACGTTCAGAAGAATCATATTCCTCTTACAAAGATTATCAATAGTTAACACCTTGTTCCTCCCCACTAGCCACCTGAAAGCCGCAGCCTTCTACGAAACCCCATAATTTTATACATGAGACGTTGGAGAAATCTCAACGCTATCCCCTTCCTCAGTTAGGACCCGGTACAAAGATTTGGCTGAAAATTTTCCGGATTTATCTTTTAACCATCTTAATGAATCTGAACAAGAATCAGCCGGAACAACCTTTTCCAGCACTAGAAGAAGCCCTGCAAATTCTTGAAACTCTTCTTCATCGAGATTCCTCCTACATGGTGGAGCCCAAATTACGTCATCACCCCTCGAGAAAAACAACTACAAACCTTCAGATTTTCTTTTGACGCTAACCCCGCTAATCTTGGAAAACTAGGAAGGTAAGCAGGATAGAATAGACAGTTTCTTAAATTAATAGGCTTGTGACATGGATTTGTGTGTGTGTGTGTGTGTGTGTGGTAGGGAAAAGGTTCTATACGGTCGAGCTCATGGGAACTCCCCATGAGGTCGAGCTGTGTGGGCCCCACCATGATGTATGTCGAACATCTACCACCATCCCATAGTGAGCCTAGGGCTTAAAAATCAAGTCAATCCGTGACTTGTGTGGGCCACACCACATACAAAAGTTGAGAGGGGTTACCCTCCATTAAAACATTCATAATCATTTTTTGGGCCCACCGAGATGTGGTTCACAAATCCAGCCCATCCATTATGTGTGTCCCACTTGGATGAGGGGTCAAACCAAGTTTCAGACGCATCCAAATTTCAGGTGGGCCCCACCAAGTGCTTTTATATGTTTTAGGCATGTCTTCACATGATTTTAGATGGTATGGCCCACCTGAGTTCCTTATACGGCTGATTTTTGGGATATCCCCTAATTTAAAGGGGAACCATCAAATGCACGGTGTTGATGTTTCACATACATCATGGTGGGGCCCACACAACTCGACATCATGGGGAGTTCCCATGAGCTCGACCGTATAGAACCTTTTCCCATATATATATATAATATATATATATATATATATTATATATATATATATATATATATAATATCGGTTGATTCGACTGTATCAAATCCTTCCGGCATGGTATGATAGGCGATACGGGTTTGTACTGGCCTATCTGAAAAAAAAATATTGTATCAGTGGCCTGTACCAGCACACCGATACAGCATACCGTACAGTCCCCCCAATATGGGCCATCAAAATAGAAACCGACTGCCATTTTCCACTTTCCCCCCCTTTTTTTGCTTATCCTTTCGAATTTCTTTAGCTTAGGGATTGTTCTATGCCCACTTCTAACCAAATCTATTACTGTTTTGAATATTAAAACAAGATTTTTGCACTCCAATTGAAGGATTGAACACCGGTTGCCCGATTTGGGGAAATTTTAAAAAAATGGTAAAAAACTTTCTTCTAAAAAACTTCTTCTTCTCTCTTCTTCATTTTTTTTCTTTTTTTTAATTTTTTTTTTTTTTGTTTATTTGTTGTAATCATGTCAATCAAGGTTTTTTTCAAATTTTTTTTTTAAAAATCTTTTGATTTATGTTGGTATGTTTTGAAAATTTCAGAATTTTTTATTATTTTTTTAACATTTTAAAACTAATTGTTGTAATGATGCATGAGGAGTGTTTTAATACTATAATGTACAATTTTCACAGATGCATTGCTTAAGAAAATTTTTCACAACATTTTTTTGGGGTGTATTTTTGGGCCATTTTCTGATTTTCCAAAATAAGTTTAGGGAAATGAATTGAATGCTAGATGTAGGTAAATCTATGTTTTCTAGCATAGATCTACCATTACTGCTGGATTTTTATTTAGTTGTGTTTTTGGGCCATTTTTAAGCCTTTTTAAAATCAAAATTTCTTTGGTGGAATGATAGATTTATGTTATTTAAACATAGATCTAAGTTCTTTGAACATATATTTACATTTTCTATGCTGTGGTTTTATTTTAAACATATTTTCGCCCATTTTTTGGCTATATATTTATATCAGATTGGGAAATGTGTTTACTATTATGATTTGAATCCTTTAATAGTTCAATAGTTGATAGATTATTCTGTTAATAATATATCAATATCAGTTTATGATATAGATCAACAATTTATACCTGAAAGACTCAACATCACAGCGTACAGTAGGTCATCCCAACATACTTCATTCTCACCAAAGAATGGTCCGATACACCATCTGATACATGTTCAACACACACACACAAAAGATAGATTCTTGGGTATTTCATTTTTCTATATTTTTTTGGCTCAAAAAAAAATCTGCCCAATATGATTATGGGGTTGATACCGATACGCGACGATGTGTTGTATCGTTTTTTTTTCCAGGCTGATATGCCCACCGATATCGATATTCCGAGCGATGGCTTGTGATCCTCTTACTGCACTTTTTTCATAATCTGAGGAAGGTGGTTTGGACATCAGATTTTGCAACATATTTATTTCATATATGCGTGAATGCAGGCTTCCTTATGAAATCCTTTTCCTTGCGAGAGTTTCTTTATGTTGATTGCATTACCTCCATTTTATATTTTATTGCTACCGTACTTGAATCTTGACACCATTTGATTGGCATAATTGGGTGCAAGATCATGATATTAACAGTGAACTAAATTCTTTTATAGGCATCTGATGTTGAGAAAGTATTGGGTGCTGAGCCTCAGAAATGTACAGTTCTCTGAAGTACAATTATGTCCATGTTGAGCCCGTGGTTTGGTGATCCAGGCTGTTAATCTTGTGGGCCACACCATGGATGGAGAATGTTGCAAAAGTTTCCCTGATTGGAAGAACCAAACATTTAAACTTGGGGCCTGAAAATAGTCCTCTTCCAACGGAAAATAGGCCCAACGATTAGAGAGTTAGGATCTCCTAATATGGGAAATTTCTCTGTCCTCTCCTATCAATGGCGATGCTTGCTAAATCAGTGTTCTCAATCACGAAACCATGGGTCCAACATCAATAAAATCATGCACCAACTATGCGCTTCTGAAACTCAGCACCCCATTTTTCCCCTTTGCTGACATTGCTGAGTGTGCAAACTGAAAATACAATGTCTGTGCTTATGGAACCAGCAGGCATAGTGATTGCTTGGAAACATACATTTCAAGGCATAGTGATAGCTTGGAAACATACATTTCAAGTTCACTATTTCTAAACAGAAGTTGCCTCCATAACATGCTGTTTCCTATCATACCTTGGCCATTGTTAATCATTAACAAGACACTTGAGCATAGAAACTTGATCAGTGATTCCTTTCTAGTGCTGCAAGGCATTCATCCAACATTCAATTTTCTTACTAAGTCTGTTGCTATAAATTCTAGAATCACTGATCCTGGTGGTAGGTTGGCAAATAAGTGGACATGTGCACTTGTATGATTTTGTTGCTTGAGAAGGGCTGGCTATATGCTTCATTTGGTTGAGAGGGCTAAGAAGCGCTTAGATTTTTCGGCCACTCTCTACATAATCCATCTTTATATGCATCATATATGGAGGCTGGCCATCCTCTATCACATGGTGGATTGTAAATGGTACAGGTCTTGCAGTGATGGCTTTGCTTGGTGAATGGTTGTGCATAAGACGTGAATTGCGAGATATTCCTATGACACGATTTTGTTCAAGTAAGCACAAATTTCCCCTTTTCCATTTATTGTTTATATTAAAATCCTTCTATGGAAGAGTCTGGCATAATCCTTCTTTGAATATTTTGAAAGAAAAAACTGATGTCTCTTTTCAAACATGGGATTTTCCCATATAAACCCCTATCTTTTGGTACAATTCCACCAAAACCCATCCCTTGTTGGTATTCCCAAAAAGACTCCTATCTTTTCAAGATATGTTAAAAAAACACCCTCATTTTGACTTTTGACTAATGGAGAAGTAACGAAATGACCTTTGGAATTTACTGTTTTTCTGTCACGGAAATGATCATTTGGGCACTGTTTCCTGTTCTGTAGCCCACTCCAATCTTAGATCTGCCTCATATTTGGGTTCACATCTTAACATGAGCTGGAAAAGATGGACGGAGTGGATTTCACACAGACAAAGTTGTGGCTCCATAGAGCTTTTATTTTATGGCCACCATTGAAACCATTTTTGGACCCACAAAAGTTTTGGATCAGGCTGATCTTTGTATTTTCCTTTCGTCCTAGTGGGAGTAGCCTTATGAATAGGGGTGTCAATGGGCTGGGCTCGGACTTGCCAAAATGGGAATTTTGAGTAGGGCCGGCCCAAAACAGTTCAAAATCTGGGCCGAGACCACTCCCAGGTGTAACACCCCGGATTTTTGTCACTTGGAATTAGACGTCCTTAAGCAATGAGTCGATCCTAGCACCTTATTAATTTCTTAAAACTCAATCCCAAAGGTCAAAATCCTTTTTTAACCCATTTCCTTCAAAATCTCCCATTTCACCTTTCACCACCTTGTTCTTTAAATGTTTTTAAGTACTTTCATATTAGGCAGGAATCCTAAAGTTTAGGTGATGAAGAACAATACTTTAAAAAGCCGTACAAAAACCCAAGTATCACCTCAGGCGGAAACCACTCAGGATCAAATCCTTTAGGAATTTGACAAAATTAACTAAGTGCTAACCTAGATTAGCTATGAAATCCGCCTGATCTACTTTAAATACGATCTGCAAGACCCAAAACTTGTAGAATCAGTGACGCTAGGATACCCTAAAATCTAGGATCAATCTCATTACCCAGTTGCTCTCTGGAGCACATTGAAACTCCGTATCGGATCTGAACCGCACGTCGAAAGTCCGATTACTACGAAATTATATATTCAGGACCGCCTTACTGGACTTGACAACCATCTCGGAAATCAACTCCAGATAGTGTCCTGAGGCTATTCGCTTGAACCCGGAGCGAAGAGTGTGAGAAAACGTGATTTCCTTTAAAAATTAATTTGAATCTGAGACTTGTCGCTTGCGGGCCGAATATAAGCAATCAGACCGTCAAAATCTGACCCAAATACACCCTCGGATCAGGAGAAATTTCATACACAGGTCAGTGTACTTGTGGCCCTGTTCGAGTTTCGGTGACCGTTGAACTGAAACTGGTCCGCACGTGTGATCTGGAAACCCGACTAGAACGAAAACTTAACTCGACCTAGATCCAAGGTCAGTGAGCTTAAGTCCGACCTTTGGCTCAAGGGGGGGCTCCGGAAATGCTCCGTTGAGTCGAAACAGATTAATTTTGGACATAACCTAAGTATACCTTGGCCCTGGGGCCATCCCATCAGTTTTGGGCCTATATAAGGGCCTTAAGCCCTTACTCTCTCATCCCATACGAATTTGGGAAACCCTAGGAGAGAGAAGAAAGAAAAGAGAGAGAAAGAGAGAGAGAGAAGTGGGGATTCTTCCCTGCTAATCCACCTGTTGAAACACCACTCCCGTGTAGTTCTTCCGGTGTTTCCAACGCCGTATTTGGGTAAGAAATCCTAACCCTAACCTGTTGTAGAGATTCAAATAGAACAGATGGTGGAATAGCTAACCTATTCCCTGTTGTAGGTTGTTGTGGTGCCGTTGACAAAGACTTAATGTCTAAACTGATTTCGATTCGCGTCTACGGGTAAGGTGCGGACTTTAAACGTATAGGTTATGGTTTTCAAGGCTTTCAATGTCAGTTAATGATATATTACTGACGTGGATGCTATTACACATGTACAAAGTGCTGTCCGTTTCATTTTTCAGATATACATTAACTATGTTGAATATACTGTATTCTCGTATTTGTAGAAAATACTGTATACGTATGAAATACGGATTTGTGCTTGCCATGATTAATTGTTGTCTATGTATGTTAGATGCATGTGTATCAACTTCTGTGTGAACGGATTAGCCTAATACATGTTATCCCAACATACGTTGTGTATGTTATAACGTGTAGCCTAAGTGTTTGTAGAAATGTTCGAATGAATATGGAACTATGATTTATGCTTGCCATGACTATTGGTCGTGAATGCATGATCGTGGTTCATGTGGCAAATCCTTTGTGAAAGGATTCGCTACGACAGGTGTTTTAACTAGCATATTACAGGTATGTTGGAAAGTGTAGTCTAAATGTTTGTAAAATTGTCTGAATGAGTAGGTAGTTAGTGAATTGAAATATATAAGGGTGTTGAGATATGATTCTCAACTACTTTAACTATGTGTATGATTTCCTCCATGTATCGTATATTATAGTGTCTGTTTATCTACGTAATGCATATGTATAAATCCATGTTTAAGTTGTGCCGTGAAGGGTGATGGGGGAGTGGTGTAACGATTCCGTGCAACAGCCCTGGCAGCCCTAAAGCGGACATTATTAGACCTTTGATTATATGATTTGCAATCTTGATTCATAACTGCTTTAACTATCTTCTAGGATATTTTGTTGTAATTGAATGTGATTGGGACTATTGTATAGTCCAGGCAATCGGTAACAGGCCTTGATTTTGTGGCTGAGGTCATTTCGCCACAAAAGACACGTTCGATGAGTCCGAGTCGTACGATGGTTGTCGACAGTGGTACCTTGTCGGTTACTTCAGCGTACGCTCGTACCAATCGAACTTGTCTAATAACCCGATTGGTCATTGTATGTTCACCATGTTTAGACGCTACTGCTTGAACCTAAGGTACCAAACTTACCAGTAAAACCCTGTTAACCTTGGTACCTCGATCCGCTAAGAGTCATGAGCCGGACATGGTGGTATGGGACACCGTGGTCGAGCTGTCGACCTACGCTGGGGCGACGAGCCTCCCCGTAGTGACCAGTGAGTAACCCAGACTCGTGAGCCGAATACGGTGGTATGAGACACTGTATTCTAGTTGTCGGCCTACACTGATTTGGTGACGAGCCCTTTGTAGTAACCTCAAGCATACTCTGAACCTGCGTAGAGGCGACGAGCCTTTCCGTAGTAATCAGATTATACACTAGGCCTGTACTGATTTGGCAACGAGCCCATTGCAGCAACCTAGAACCGCAATATCGTATGAGATTTACTAGGACTGACGACCCTAGAATGGATCCTTGTTTGGGAAGTGATATAAGGGAGGTACCTTAGTTTTCCAATCCTGCCGTATGAAAATGACTAATAAGGAACTTAGTAATTACGTTCATGCACCGCATTACGTGTGCGTTTGGCGTTGATGGTCAAGCACTGAGGGAGTGTAGCATGCCGCATCGTAAGGAGTCGCTGAGGGAGCGTAGGCGATGGCATGCATCATACATACATACCATACTTGCATTAATAAGAGTACTTAGGGATGTGTGATTTACTGCTTTATCATTACCGCTTGATTGAATTGATAATATGTTAACCTTTGCTTTATTGTTCCACTGAGTTGATCACTCACTCCCACGTTACGGGACGGTGTTTTACACACCAACTAGACCTGTTTGAGTTTCAGATGATGGCGATGCTTGCGAAGCGAAGCCGGACTTTTATGATGATGAGGAGGGTTTCTCCTTATACAGCTATCAGGCGGGTCTATGTAGACCATCTTCTGATCGACGGGAGTACAGGGATTACTTTAGTTTGCACTTTTGGAACACCCATGTATATTCCTTTTGTTCATTTTTGGTGTATACATGTCTATCTTTAACCTGGTAACATGTTCATACTCTGGAGACGTACAACAGTTTATATTTTATATATCTATCACAGTCTTCCGCTTGTGTAATTTAACTGTCTCTGGAGTATGATATGCTGTTTTGGTATAATCTCACTCATGTTTATTGCATTAATATGAACAACATTCAATCATCATTATCTATGTTGCATAAGTGATGCGCTGGAACTCGGAGTGGAGTTTATGCTCGACCCCCGATTTTCAGGACGTTATACTAGGCCTGGCCCGTTGACAGCCCTACTTATGAATGGGTTGGATCACATATAAACTTAATGGTGGCCCTAGAAAGGTTAGGTAAGTAACTATGGGTGTTTCGGTCATACACAAAATACAGTGTATGTTGTTCATATGGAAGGCTGTGATGGTAGGGGCTTTTTGACCTAATGGTCTAAAAGATGGGGGTTTATTTGGGAATGCCATAAGGGAAGGTTTTTTTTATGGAATTGGACCAAAAGGCGGGTTTATATGGAAAAATCTGTTCAAACATTGCTGCACTGCTTATAAGCACCTTTCATAATCAATTACAGCAGTAAATTTTGTTGTCTAATGTGATATGACTGCTTGACCTCGTTATTGCTGATTGTGCAGCTGTGGTGCCTTTGTCTGTGCATGCTTTACTGTTGATGTTTGAAACTAACATGAAGTTCCAACTTTGGGGGATTTTTTATTTTTGAGGGTAGAGATTCTGGTGATGGGGAATGCATTCCGATGAAGGGGATTGGATTCCAGTGAAATCAAGGACTCAGGCTGGGAGGAAGGAAGGTCCATTCATTGCTTTCGTTGTGCTCCTGTCTGTGATGGAGAGCCAATATAGTCATGCTATTTGAAGGTTATGAGAAGATTATGGAGACAGTCGTTCCAAGAAACAGAGATACCAGCAAGGTTAGAAGATTTGCTTTTTTTAGATCTATGTATCTTGACAATGCTCAAAAGTCATTTAGAGGTTGGAGGCAAAAAGGTTGGAGGATGATCACGACTCACTCATGGTGAACTTAGCAAAATATGGTAAGGATGAAGGTAAACATGAAGGGGCTCTCGGTTGTTTTGGATTGACAAATGGTTGCTTGAGGGAATCTGTTACCATCATCTAGCAAGGCTATTTCCAAGCCTTGCCTACCCATCACGGCAATTTCGAGGTTGGAATCATCATCGTTTTAGCAGGGAATTCGTCCTTTTTGGCCCGTGCTATGGTCCAAGAAAGTGAAGATGAAGTGGGTTGAAAGGCAGGTAGTATGGGTTCAATTTAAGAAGGCTGCTATGTAGGGGGAGAATAATCTTAGGATGAAACTGGAGGAAGCCTCAGTGATGATGAATGACATTGGAGAGAGATGGTTAGGCGAAAATAGCAGCTTGCTTGGGCTGTGGTTCCAAGGGGATAAAAAGGACATGGGCAGCTTGTTTCTGGAACTGGATGAACGAGATGAAAATCAAGAATGTGAGTTGGAGCTTGCAACAGTGGAAAAGAAAGAGGCAGCTGGCGCAATCGGATTTTCGTACAAAAAAATGGGGGCAGCCACATCGATAACTCCATGAGAAAATTTGTGGAGTTTGTTGCATCAGTAATTTGATCAATCTGCCTTTATGTGGGGGCTTGTATGCTTAGGTCTTATAATCTAGATACTATCATGTGTAAGCTGGACAATATTTTTCATAACAGCGGGCTTGGAAAGAAACTTCTAGGGGTGGTGCAATTGGTGCTTCCGAGGCCTGCTTCTGACCATGTTCTCATATGCTTGGAGTCATCAGGTATATCTGCAAGGCCAGTTCCCTTAGATTTGAAACTTAGTGGTGGGAGGAAAAGGTTTGCGTTCAACAAATTTCTAAATGGTGGGGGGTGTGAGGTGGACCATCAGGCGGGCTATAGGTGTTTGAAAATGCTCCATATGTTAAGGGTGACGATGGGCTGGGCAGCCCATCATGCCTGGCTTTGGACTGGGCTTGGACCTATTAGCTTGGCCCGTCGGCTGGATTTGGTCCTGATGTATGGGCCAATCAGCATTTTGGCCAGGCTCGGGCTTGGGTCATTTTAACCCAACCTTACCCAACCTGACACACATACACACTCATGCACACACTCACACTCCTCCCTCTTATAACCTAACCCTAGTTCATGTGCTTTTGGCATGCCTACATGTTGAGGACTTCGAAGCATTTAGCTGTGAAAATATCTGATCTTTTATGAACATGCATAAAACAGACATCAGAGATTTACGATTCAGTCAGTCTCTCAGGTGTGATTTCTCTAAAATCAAGTGGTGTTTTTGAACTTGCCCATTAGTTCTACTGGTTATCCTTGTAAATATTTCACAGAGTTATCCTTATTGCTTTCAAGTTGTTAAAATATTGGATTTCTTTGTCAGTCATTTTTAGAATTTCTTCACTTTTACAAACCCAACGAAATTGATTTCAGTATCTTCCATGCAGGTGTTTGACCAGAGAAACTTGATTGTTTTTGGCATGGCTGACCTTCGCTTCTCCTTGGGGTCATGAGATAGCCCAAGTCAATCTGCTGATTATAATGGTCATTACTAAAGCTTTAATCAGATCTGATTCCATTGCCATTGTCCGTGGAAAACTATGACAGTTGTGGAGTCCAGCTGATCAAGAGCAGGACCCGTCTCAAAGGAGTGTTTGATTTATGGTTGCAGAGGGGAATCATCGCACATGTAACATGCTATTCTAGCTTTCCTGAGGTTTTTTGTTCTTGTTTTAGAAGGCTTAAAAGGCTGGTTGTAGCTTCCAATTCCACAGATTCAATCACAACCAATATTGATATAAGATTTTGCTGTTTCTATTCATGTCCATTTATATGATAAACATGCGAAAGGCTTTTTATTTTTAATTAATTTTTTGTTTTTTATGGTGCTGCTCTTGTAGCTTCTATTGCAGAGTTGGGGATCACGTCTGAGGGGAATTTATTTGTATATAGCATTTGGACAGTTTCAGAAATGAAGAATGCTAGGTGCAGTTGGGCACTTGGGAGAAGCAACCCAAGCATGTGCTAATCGGTCCACCTAAGGGTCCTGCCTATGCAAAGTCGTTGAGGTATTTGGTCGGGACAGTAGCATCCCTGCTTAGGTGGACTAACTGGTGCATGCTTTGGTTAGTTCCTGCAAATGCACAGCTGTGCTTTCTTTTGAAATCTTCAAGTTCACAGCTGTGCTCTCTACCCTTGTCATCACAATTGGATAGTGGGACCGCAACCTGCTTGTGGTGCAGACTGATTGGGTGGGTCCAACACTGCCCACACCAGGCGGCAGGTCCCATTCCCCATGATAATATAATATGCGTTTTCTTTCGAAAAGATTTCTAGGGTTTTTATTTTAATTTTATTTTAATTTTAATTTTATTTTATACCAGTGCTGCCCTTCTTTCATCCCCGGTTTTCATGTCACTTGCAAACAACTCCAACAGACAGTTTCTACTGTGTGAGATCATTCAAGTGGAATTTCAACTGATTTTGTTCTTCATTAAAACCATTGGCAGTTTAGGTAGCTCTCTTCTTAATTTCTAGTTACCCCATTGTTAATGTCATTCCCAGTTTTAGGTCAGTTGAAAATCTTTGTATTGTTGGAAAGCACAGGATTCGACCTATATACAATTGAAGGGGTAAATATTATTGTTGGAAAGCACAGGTTTCAATGTATACAATTGAAGGGGTAAATATCTGGTATTTGCCATGTTCCCTTGATCTCGCTGGCAGAAATGATGGGGTGGAACAGAAAAAACTATGTTCTCGGAGGAATGTCATCCGTCCATCATGGGGATATGGACATTATACTCTTTAAGGTTTTTCAATTTGTAGAAAGTAGAAAATGAGTCTATGGTTCAGTTGTCCGGGCACAGGACCTGCCATGGATGCGCAAAAATCTCTAATATTTGAAGATTCTAGCTTCAGTTGAATGTAGTCCGTTGTTGTGTTTCTCATCATGGACTGCTATTTTCTTCTACTAATTGAAAGGATATGACAGCCCATCAAAGAGGTTCTGGACATGGTCTGCAGTTTGGTAGGGCGTGACAATGGAGGATCCACATATACTGTGCAGATCCTGATCTTTACATCACAGGAGAAACCCCTTCTTGCAAGTGGAAGACTTGTCTGGGCTGCATTCAGGGCTTAATGCCTGGTTTCCGGTTCTATGCCAAGAGGGTCTTGTGGTTCAGCAATCCTTTCTTCCTCTCCTACGTTTTTTTTTGGCATACACATCAATGGTAAATACCCATAGTTTAACGAGGATATGTTCTTTGATATAGTAGAACAGGGGAACAGGATTTCATGCAGCCAACTTGAATTAGTTGGGGTAATAAGGGATGATGACAGAGATGGTTAACAAGAGAGAAAATATAATTTCAACTGAAATATAAATATATATATAAATATATATATATATATATATATATATATATATATATATATAAATCCTAGATTGGTGGTTAAGATCTGCTGCTGTTTTTGGGAATAGGTAATCCCCGAAGGGATGTGAAGCTACTGATTAAACTGTGGGGCCCACCGTGATATATGTCTTATGTATGCTGTCCATCCATTTTACCAGCTTATTTTATGGCATTAGCCCAAAATCGAAGCATATCCAATGCTCAAGTGGACCACACCACGGTAAACAGTGTGCCTTGAACGGTGGACATCATTATCCCCACTGTTTCCTGTGGTGTGGTTCACTTGAGCTTTGGATATGCTTCAAGTTTGGGCTCATGCCCTAAAATGAGCTGCTAAAATGGATGGACAGCATGGATAAGACACATACATCACGGACACTGCAGAGTTTACTAGAATCCTGAGTAACTCGGCATGCAATCAGCTTCAATCGGACCCAACGGATGAATGATAAAGGCTATTGAACCCTGGGCCCAGTAGTCAAAGTTGAAAACTTGATCCTATGATCCTCCTCTTGCATAACATCAAGTTACAATAGCAACAACATAAATCGAATTCAAGTAATTAACATAACATCCTCAATGATTTCTATTTTTCTTTGGGATTCAAGACCGATTCAAGCAATGCATGGAATCTCTAGAAGTCATTGATCCGTTCTTATTATTTATCAATGATTTCTCATAGAGTTAGAGCGACCCTTACAATAAATTGCAGATACTAATTTGCTAAGAATCGATTGGATGAAAAGCCACATAATAGATCAATTTAAACATCATTAGTTGTCCCGAAATAAAATTAGTGGTTGGTTTGTACCTCTCTCGTAAATTCTTTTTCCATTACTTGAGCTCGACGGTCATATCTATTATGGTCATGCATGAGATAATAAAGAGCCCAGTCGAGAAGATTCTAAATCATTACGAACCTCTCTTATTTTATTTTTTTGGTCTTCCATCCAAAAAAGTTCATCCCCTCTTCCATGCAAGCTGCTTAAAAGCTTTCGTGCTTACTAGCTTCAAAGCTTAAAGTAAACTAATGAACTTATTAGTGCCTTACATACCACTAAGGACCGTGTCTTCTTGATTATTGTATGACGATTTCTTCACTAGAAAATCACAAATGAATGTTTTTTTTTTTTTTGTTAGCTCGTTAGTACACCCACTGTCAGTTCACAAATGAATGATTTGGAATACCAGTAGATGTAATGAAATAGAGCCACTTGAGGCGTGGGTTGCATTGCCTGACAATTAGATGGATCTACTTTCGTGCCTGCATAAAAGCCTGGCACAGCTTGATTCTTTAAACTATGGATTTTACATGGATCATGTAACCTTAAGGGGTATCAATGAGTCGGGCCCTATGGTACCCATGCTCAGGCTAATTGGGTATGGGTCTTGTAAGGTCCAGGTCTTTTTCATTAAACTATGGATTTTACATGGATCATGTAACCTTAACGGTATCAATGGGTCAGGCCCTATGGTACCCATGCTTGGCCTAATTAGGTACGGGTCTTGTAAGGTCCAGGTCTTTTTGGGTTCAGGTCTCGTTCTTGAAGACCTGAGCCTGGATCCAATTATTGTTAGATGTCTTTAATTTGTACATGGAACAAGGGATCGATTGATCAACCAACTTGGTCGATTAATCGAGAGCACCCCGAATTATACAATTGGTTTCTGGACAATTTTGGACAGTCTCGATCGATTGAACTGTTAGATTGATTGATCGATAAAATTCAGAAATTACCTGTAATCTCTTTGGATACTTTTTAGTATGTTCAAGCGATCGAACATGTGGTGCTCGATCGATCGAGGACCGCTTGATTGATGTCGATTGATCGATGGTAAATCGATGACACGTGCAATTTTATGTAATTGCGCGATAAGATTCCTATAATATATATATATATATATATATATATATATATATATATATATATATATGGGTGTAATTGTGGGATTATAGTATTCAAATCGGGGCTTAACATTTCTAGGGTTTGGAGAGGAGAAAACGAGGGTTTTCTGATTGTAAGTTCATTAATCTCTTATACTTTTCATTTTCATAATGATCGTTGTCACTTTGTGCTGTGGTTTTTTTTCCGTAAGGGTTTTTTCACGTAAAAATCGTGTGTTCTCTGTTATTCTTATTTATGTTTATCTCTTTCTTGTTTCATTCAAATTTGAGGTTTGCTTCTGTAATTCCCTGAGAAGTGTATCAGAGCTAATGTTGAGTTTCGAGTTTGAATCTGAAACATATCGTTGATGAGATCAAACGTGAAGTATGAAACAAAGAAGTTCACCAAAAGAAACAATTTTGAATTATGGAAGGTGAAGATGAGAGGCATTCTAGTTCGACAAGGATTGCAATAAGCACTCCTTGGTAAAGAAAAGCATCTTAAATCTATGAGCGATGTAGAGTGGGAAGAATTTGATGAGAGAGATACTACCTCAATCTAATTATGTTTGGTGAACAATATTCTTTATAATGTCCTTGATCAAAATATCATCGCATGGGTTTCGACGAAACTAGACAGTTTGTACATGAAGAACTTTTTAAGCAATCATCTGTATCTTAAGAAACAGTTCTGTAATCTTAAGATGGTGAAAGAGTCCAATATTAATGAATACATTAGCATGTTCGGTGAATTGTTTTATAAATTGACGAATGTGGAAGTAAAGATTGAAGAGAAAGATCAAGCCCTTAGAACTCTCTTCTAGCGTCTTACGAGAATCTCGTAGACACTATGTGCCACGGTAAGGAGACTATAGACGCCAAAACTGTCATTTCAGTCATTCATACAAAGTAGTTGAAAAAGAAGGACAATAGCGAGGGTTTTTCTACTGATATGTTGGTCACCATGGGAAGGAATTCTGATTGAAAAAATGGGAACTCATAATCAAGATTTAAGTTAAGGGTTAAAGGCAAGATGAAGTATTGGAATTATGGTATGACTGGACACATAAAGAATAATTGTTAGAATCTCAAAGCTCATAAGGGAGAGAAATCAGATAATATGTCGAAAGAGGCCAACGCAGCGGAATCCAGTGAGGAAGTTGATGGTGGTGATGTTCTGACGGCATTCAAATCCGGATATCTCAGTAACGAGTGAGTTTTGGATATGGGGGCCTCATACCACATGACTTTTCAGCAAGTTTGTTTACTAGTTACAGCGAGTGTCATGGTGGATATGTGTTTATGGACAATGACATTGCTTATAAAGTTGTTGGTTTCGGATAAGTGTGCATCATGATGTTTGATGGGGTGGAGCGTATCGTAGTGGATGTGAGACACGTTTCTGACCTAAGGAAGAATCTGATATCTCTGGGTATACTCGAGACACTTGATGCAAGTTCACTGGTTTTGATCGGATTTTAAAAGTTTCAAAGGAGACACTCATTGTCATGAAAGCACAGAAGAGTAGTAAACTTTACAAGTTGATCAGGAATACCGTATCAGGTGGAGCCGAAGCATATGTAGTGATGTCCACATTGGCACGTTTATGGCATACGCATTTAGGCCACATGAGTGAGCGCGGTATGAAAGTACTTTTTTTTATTAATGCTTGATTCCTATTTTTAAAAGTGTTGATTTAAATATATACGAGCATTGTATATATGGTAAGCAATTATTGTTGTCTTTTAAATCAGGAAAACATGTTAGTACATGGTTGCTTGATTGTGTGCATTTCAATGTATGTGGGCCGTTGCCCGTAATTTCTAGTGGTAGGGGGTCATCATTCTTTGTATAATTCATAAATGATTACTCTAGAAATGTGTGAGTATACTTCATGAAGTATAAATTCAATGCTTTCGCCACCTTCAAAGCACAGAAGGTGATAGTAGAAAAACAGTCATGAAGAAAATTAAAAGTGTTAAGGACAGAAAGTGGTGGATAATTCACTATTAAGAAATTTAATTAATTTTGTAAAGATGAGGGGACGGTGATGCACAATATGGTAAGGCAAACACCAGAGCAGAATGGTGTGGTGGAACGAATGAATTAGACTCTCTTGGAGAGATTTTGAAGTTTGCTAAGTAATGTTGTATTGGGTAAAGAATTATGGACTGAGGCTGTCAATATAGCCTGTTACTTAGTGAATTTGTCTCATCTACTGCCATAGATTATAAAATTCTAGAAGAAGTGTGGAGTGGTCATGATGCTGACTACTCTTGGCTGCGAGTATTTGATTGCGATGCTTACTCTCATGTATTCCGTCAGTTGAGAGAGATAAGCCAGACCAAAGGGCGAAGAAAATTATCTTTATGGGTTATGGTGATAGTGTGAAGGGATACAATTTATATGACCAGGTCACATGGAATATCACAATTAGTTATGATATTAGGTTTAATGAGGATTCTTTGTTTCATAAGGATGAACACAAGGAACTAGAAAAAACAACAGTGATTGACATTGAAATAAAAAAGGTGAGACACATGTATAAGTTGAGCCGCAGAAGGAGGTACAGGAGAGTAACCATCATTCAGAAGAAATCTGCCGAGAGATCGCAAATTATCGGCAAGACACAGAGATAACTTGAATATTGCATTGACCCTCATTACGGATGAGGGGGATTCGTTTACCTTTCAGGAAGCATTAGACGACACTAATGCTAAGAAGTAGATGGGGGTCATGCATGACGAGATGTATTCTTTGTACAAGAATGAGACATGAGAATGTGGACGCTGGAGGGCGAATTCTCCGAAGTACGGGAGATCTACTCTCTTCTTTCCACTTGTTGCCTCGCTCAAGAGCTTTTGTGATAGGGGTAAAAGGGTGTGATATTTGACCAAAGTCGCCACTAACCAATTACTACGATTTTACAGTCGGTTAGAGAAACGCTTAAGATTGAAGACCCGAGGATCCTTAACCCTAAGATGACTCGTGAGTTTACGAATATGTGGGGCTCATCAAATGGACTCCATCTTGACATATATGTGGATGTCTATGTCATCTTTTCGTTTTGCTAGAAGGTGGGATCCCCTGTCCACGTTGTCCAACTTGGTCAGCGTATGGTCCACTTTGGTATGCGTATGATTTATGTATATGGGCCCCATAGTGGAAGAAGCCTATTTGATGGCCAAAATCTTATGTTTTCCTTTTCCTTTCCATTTCTATTTTTCTTTAGCTTTAATGGATATTTAAAATTCATTGGGCCCATCATGAGCTAGCCAACCTCATGGATGGAGTTGATCACCATGTGGGACCTCACCTATGCATTTAGAAAAACAAAACAAGAAGTAAGTGTCGAAGACACTGCATGCAAAATAATGTTGTCCACGTCAACAGGGGTGAGAGGAGTTTTTTACTCACGAGCCCATCTTGAAATATTTGGTTAATCCATGATGCCCATCATCTTTGCCATATCATTTTATGGATGGGAGCCAAATATGAGGGAGATTTTGACCTCATTTTATGCTTGCATGGTAGTCCATGAAATATGTGATGGACCAACATTTTAGATCAATGGATTGGACTATTATAGTGTTATGATGCAACTAGGAGCATTGTGACTTATGGTGCCATGAGGGTTTCATTCCTAAAAAGTTACTCCACCCATCCCTGTGGAGCCCACCGTCTAATCCGCGTCCAATATATATTCAGGCCCACCAATTAAATCTGACCACATTTAGACTTGTCCATTTAAATTATGGTGCTCTTCATCGTACGGTGTCAAAAACTAGATTTGAGCCTTTTTAAGGTTTCTCGGCCGCATGCGTGCTCAGGCTGCCGTGATTTATGTATTTTTTCCAGTTAGTCCATCCATTTTTATCAGATAATTTTAGGAGTTGGTCTAAAAAATGAAGCATATCCAAAGCTCAAGTGAACCACACCACAAGAAACAGTGTGAATTAAATGCACCACATGGGGTGTTTTGCGCAATGAATTAGATGCTATTGAGTGGGATAGAATTGTTTTTTTTTTTTTTTTCTAATAAATGCACTTGTCGATGGATTGTTTCTTAATGACATGGGAGTGAGCCTATTCACTTTGATGTTTGGATCATATAGAATGTAGGACTTAAATATATGTTTTGATTCATGTAGTGTTTGGTTGCATATGGAAAACAACTACCAATCTCAAAAACTGTGTTTGAAAACTACACCGAGAAGTAAGGTGGGGCCTACCTTGATGTTTGTGATGAATCCACCCTGTCCATCTATTTTGTGAGATCTTTTTAGGACATGCCACCAAAATTCAAGCAGATCAAAAAATCAAGTGGGCCATACAAGAGGAAACAATGGGGAAAGAATTTCCTACTATTGAAACCTTCACGAGCTCCACCTTGATGTTTATATGTCATCCCAACCGTTTATAAGGTTATTCCTGCTGGGATGAACTGACAACACAGAAAACCTTAGCGTGATACAAAACTTTTGTGGCCATATGAATGTTTCAATGGTGGTCACTCAATCCCCACTATTTTCTCTCATGTGGTCCACTTGAGTTTTAAATTTACCTCATTTTTGGTCACATGCCCTAAAATGATCTTTTAAAACAGATGGACGGAGTGGATTCCTCACAAATATCAATGTGGGTCCCATCAAATGGACTCTGTCTTGACGTATATGTGGATGTCCATGTCATCTTTCCGTTTTGCTAGAAGCTGGGACCCCCTGTCCACGTTGTCCAACTTGGCCAGCGTGTGGTTCACTTTGGTGTGTGCACGATTCATGTATATGGGCCCCATAATGGAAGAAGCCTATTTGATGGCCAGAATCTCATGTTTTCCTTTTCCTTTTCATTTCTATTTTTCTTTGGCTTCAATGGATATCCAAAATTCATTGGGCCCATCATGAGCTAGCCAACCTCATGGATGGAGTTGTCATCATGTGGGACCTACCTATGCATTTGGAAAATCAAAATGGGAAGTGTCAAAGACACTGCATGCAAAATAATATTGCCCATGTCAACAGGGGGTGAGTGGAGTTTTTTACTCACAAGCCAACCTTGGAGCATTTGGTTAATCCATGATGCCCATCCTCTTTGTCATATCATTTTATGGCTGGGAGCCAAATATGAGTCAGATTTTAACTTCAGTTGGCCACATCGTATGAAACATTGGTGCTGGTGACACTCACCATTAAAGCCTTCCTAGGTGTCACCAGGGATGTGAGTGGGCCACACCACAGTAAACGGCGTGGTGTGTGTGAGTGTGACACCAGGGATGTAGTCTCACACTTGGAATGTGGCTGGCGTATATGAGTATTGACACCAGAAACTATTGAGGCTACAGAGCGTCACAGGCGTTCCTAGGTGAAAGTCCTTAAATCCTATGGTACCAGTAGGATGCTCAAATATCTAGACAGAGTAGATTCATGAGCGTATGATGGTTGGATATCAGTAGGTCATGCCTCCCACTATGTCGGGTTCGATTGGAAGGGGGTTTGGCCTTACTCGCCCGGGTGAAGAGGGTTATATGCTAGGTTGAGGCTAACTAGTTTGTGAAATGGGTTTTCTATCGACAAGCCAGGTGGGTTTTCATATACCACTGACGAGATAGATAATGATGTCTCTTGCACTCGCTTGGTCTCGTACGCGATAGGCAGTAACTAGTGGCGGAAGTATACTAGATCCCGATGGTGATCCAATTGTGAACTGTTCTAAGATGTGGATTAAACATCAGGATTAACATGTGATATATGGTAATCATACATTCATGTAGCACTCAAAATTATAGATGCGTAAATATAATTCAATGTCATACAATCGTGGGCCCGGTCCCCAATAGGTATAAGATTATTCGGGATTATGAGTCTATTATCTTAGAATTACATTAAATGTTAAGTATGTGACTAACATGTATTGTAACCTTGAGTACGAGCTCCTACCAGCATACGATACTACGCACTACGAATCATTCATTCATCATGTATTTTTGTATTGCATGGTTGTATATGATATTTGGCTCGATAGGTCTTTACTTTATATAACCTTGGTATGACCGTTAGCATTCATGGACTTGTCATCATAGCTCTCTATCATTTTTGCATACTTTGATATCATTATACTTGTCATATGTATTGTGCACGAACACACACACTCTCTCTAAGATTCGTAGTAAGCTTACGCATGTTATTTACGTGCAGGTAATGCTAGATGGCAATAATAATGAGGCGGGAGCACATATATGACATTTTGGAGTTTTTATATATGTATTGTATTTTCCTTTCCAATACTATACTCAAATACTTTTATAGTTGATGTATGTGATGATGTAACATCCTAGATTTTCACTGTTTTGGATTTCTAAAAATCCTTAAATTTTTTTATGTAATTAACTTATATTATCACTTACTGACCATTAGCACTCAATGTTAGTTTATATATGGGTGATACCAGTAAAGAACCGCACAAGTCCGATTAATCAACCGTAGGAAGCCAATGAATCTGCCCGATCACTTGAATATCAAGTTTAGCCCCATGATTTACTCACATAGAGCCCAAATCTAACCGACCCGTCGCTAACTAATCAAGATAATCATAACTAAATTAAAGATCTAACCGAAGCTGAGTCAGATAAAGCCCGAATCTTGACTAACAGACCAAATCAACCCCATTACTCTTTTAGCCTAAAACCGATGGTTTAGAGTAATCATGACCAAATCTCCACTTTCACTATTTATAAATAGGCCACACTATGAACATAGTTAATCCAAACTCTAATCATTACCCACGAGAAATCTCAATACCTAATTCATACCAGGAATGCCCTGATTTTTCGAGCAATCTCTAGACCGCTCGTTAGTGGGTTACTAGTTCCAAAACTATAGAATAATGTCCGTCTTACTGGGCTCGACGTCCATCGCGGGAGTCGGACCTAGGTAGTGTCCAGAACCACTCAACTTGAGCCAAAGGACAAGTGCATGAGAAGTACAAATACCCTAAAGGAAGAAGCTGAAACTTAAGTGAATTGGGTTGTCCACTCTTATGTAAAGTTGAGGATTTCGGACCGTCGATTTATGACAAAACTTTACACGTAAAGTAAGAATATTTCCCTGCTCATATCCGTATAGCCGCGGCCCCGATCGACCATTAATAACCTTTGAACAGACTTCTAATTATATCTGTCAATCGGCGCATCCAAATGGCAGGCCGATCATGTCCATACGTAGATCATCATTAGGACAAACTATCGTATGATGTATATCGACATGTACGCCCAATAATGGGCCCTAGAGGTTAGAAAGACCCTTCCATAGGGCTAGTATAGTAAAAACCTAGCCCTTGGGGCTATTTATACCAAATCTGGCACTATATAAGGGCTTCATTTGGGCACCCCCTCCTCCCATACGAATTTCAACAAGAGAAAAAGTGAGAAATATAAAAGAGAAAGAGAAGAAAGAGAGAGGGAGAGCTTAGAAGCATGAGGGTTTGCGAACCTTCACCCTCTCGTCTCCTCTATAGCAACATTGTCCTTCATTGGTGTCGATTCAGTGATGATTAAAGGTAAGTATTGAGTTATGTTTGTAGGTTTAGGTCTTGTGTTTAAATTCTTCCAATTCTTACAAGGTTGTATGCTTACTTGGGTTCTCGATAACCTTTCCCCAACGCCCAAACCTTACGAACTCCGTGAAATGGGGCAAAATGTCATAAGGTGCAGACCATTATCCCTAGGTGGCCAAGTACCAATTTTAAGATAAATTTAATGATTTTAAATGCTAGAGTGATGTGTATGAGTGATTTGAGAAAAAACCTAACTAGAAACCTACATATTAGGTCCACCAACATCCATACAACGACAAATTGCTATTTGTTTGGTTTTCCACATGTTTGAGCATGAAATTGGTGTTGCATGATCATCTCATATTTGATTCTTGCATGATTTTCCCTATAACATGTATGATTGTATTACTTCTTGTTGTATTCTTGTACTATGAGTGGTGTGTTGTCCTTGGTCTCTTCGGTAATCCAGCACCACACGCACACACGTCTAACTCATGCTATTAAGAGTAGTTGCATTTATATTAACAATCTGAAGCTTCATGCTCGACGTATTGTGCGCATGATTTCACTTGTTTTAGAAGATGAACTCTTAATTGTTGAAGTGTTATTGAATACAACCCATTCTCTTGGTTAGTCAGGAACTGAAAATTGTGAGGGTGAACCCATTGGTTGGACTGCCCTATGACTAGACTGACTGCTTTGGGCAGACACGAATAGGTGACAGTAGTGGGACTACTGGGTTGTTTGCACCCGATGTCGTGTGTTACGTGCTCGCCTGAACTTGGGCAGTCTAGTCCACCGACTGACCAACTATGCTTGTTAACCATGTTTGTTCACGCCTGTTTGGAACCTGGAACACCCCTCGCCACTGACAACAGCTGGAAACTGATTCATAATCTCGTGAGCCGGGCATGGTGGAATGAGACACTGTGTCTGAGCTGTCGGCCTGCGCTGGGGTGACGAGCCTCGTGGTAGTGACCGCGAGCGATCCCGCTTCCGAGCACTCCCCACGTGCTTGCAATCGGGGGTGGGGACTCCGATGGGATCGAGGATCGCGGGGTTTTGGCCTCGCACGTTAAAAGGTCCTGGCCTCGTAAATGGATGAGGGCATGATATCGTCGGGGTGTACCAATTTCTCCAACCTGTTGGATGAACGATATTAACTAAATACTCGGTTAACATTATTCATGATCGCATTAACTAGGATTTGGCGACTCGGCAGTTGAGGTCACAATGAGGGAGTGTTGGTCATGCACGACCGTAAGACGAAGTCGCTCGAGGGAGTGTTGTGGGTGAGGTCATGCATCATACATAACTCATGCATATGTATTAACAAAGACTAGTTAGTGATTTATGAATTTACGCTTTTCATTAAATTCATCATGGAATTGTTATTTAATGTAGCTTATGGCTAATGGAACCCACTAAATTAACTACTCACTCCTACTCTGGGACGGTGTTTTAAAATACTAATCAGACCCTTTACTAGATGCAGGTGAGGCGGAGCTCGACGAGCCAAGCGGGTGAGCATGGATAAGGAAAAGGAGTTCCCTGCTTCCAGACTTTCGGCAGATCCTTCTAATTTGAGTTCGGGCTACCATGGTGTATGAGCCAGGGCTCTAGTCACTTTGGGTCATGTACGGGTGGGACTAGTTCTCTATTTATATGATTTTGGATTTGTGGTTTGATTATTTTTTATTTAGTTACACTTGATACTGCTTTATGACGTACTTATGCTTCATGCCTTACTAAATTCTTCATTGTTTATGAGATCATCCAAATGTAATTAAAATATGAAGCTCATTAGGGCACCCGTGACACTTGGGAATTCGGGAGCCGAGTTCCTACACGGCCCCTGAAAACCCGGGATGTTATAGATGATATTTTGGTTTACGGTACATTCATGTTTATACTTCCCTTTTTAAAAAATTACCCTAAAAATCCTCCTTGTGGAATTTTATTTTTGAAACTTCGGGCAAGCTAGGAATCAAAATTGGAGTACCACGGAGACTGTCGAGCTAGGCACAGGTGACGAGATGACTCGACTCGGCAAACTCGACTCATCTGACTCGTTCAGATCTTACTCGATCCGAACCTAGTGAGTGAGTCAATCCAAATCGAGTTGACTTCATCCAATCCGTACACCCAGTAACTCGACTCGACTCGACCCAAAATCCAACTCGAAACTAACTCGACTCGTACATATATATTTAAGAAAAAGTAGATCTAACGTTTCATGTTTGAGTTGTCGTGTAACTGATAGAGAGACTACAATTCTAGCAAGTGAATCTAGGTTTTGAGTTGTGATTCCAGCTCGTGGATACCCGCTGCACCTGACCCGACTCGGTACTTGCAACCGAGTCTGACTCATTCCTGCTTAGTCCAGGCTAGACCCAGGCTCGAATCAGGTCAGGCATGCTAGACTCGGTACTGAGTCGGGTCGAGTTCGGATCAGACCTATTTTAAAATCGAATCGAGTCGGGTTAGCCCTAACTCGGTCTGACTCAACTCGATGCCCAGCTCTAGCTGCTAGCACTAAATTCGATTTACAGCGAATGGGCATCGGAAACCAGATTTGGGTTGTGACAAGGAGTGAGAAGTAAGCCTTGTAATTTATGTTTATTTTATTTTTAGTAAAAGAAAAAGCTTTGTATTGTTATCCTGTACAGTAAGTAAATTGTTGAACCACATAAATCTCTACGCCTCTTGTCTCTTACGTTTGGTTTGATTTGGCCATCAATTTTTTACTTTTGATATTTTCCTTTATGATTTTATGTTGCCTTTTTTTTCACACCCCATACACATTCAGGCACTTACACCATAGTGGGATTTCACTACAATGGGTGCTCGAAGTCATGACCTCGTGTTGAAACTCTTATGAGTCTACCACTAAGGCATGAGTAAGGACTCATTAGTTTTGTGTTGCTGGCATCGAACATTTGCAAGTAAAGTTGCCCAACACTAGATATCCATAGACAATCATAGGTTGTAAAATTAAAATGCACATTGCACACGTGTATCTCAATCCAAACTGCCAAACTGTGGACCTCATTACAGTGGGGCCTAACCCGAAACTCATACAAACCAATAACGATAATTATGTGTTTTGTAGTAGCTATGAAACGGACAGTTGAGGTAAAAATAGTCAACATTCAAATTTAGAAAGGTAAAAAAGCATCCATTAAGGATCATCCAATCACTATAATTTTTGGGCCCATTGACAAATGAGTTCAACCATTCGGATCGAAAAAATGCATGCCATACTGTCCTATGTGCATGTGGCCGTGAATGTCTTACTCTTGCATCATATGTACAACTCTCCCTTGGATGATCTGTTTTTCCCATATAGTGGACCATCATTAATGGATGCGAATATTTCCTATAACACTTGTTGCAAGGAGCATAGCGATAAATCTTGTTCTCGCAATTTCTTCGCCCGAGAATATTTTTGGGAGATTTTTATATTTGTAGATTGTTAGTGACATTATCATTGAAAAATCTTGTGAAAATAAAATATTAAAAATATTTATTCTGAATTAATAAATAAAATTTATATATATATGAATAGTTAATTCACAATATATATATAACTAATTAATTTTAACATTTAAATGTTTTTTTTAAAACATTAAAAACACGATAATTTTGAAATAAAATCACGAGAAATAAAGACCGGTGACATTTTGGAAATGTCACTAGCTTCTCCCAATAACATTGATTAATCAACTTTATGCAAGAATATGATGAGATTTTGAAATATTTATAAAGCCCCAAAACAAAAGCTCTTTGGGGCATTAAGGCATGAGCCAAAAATTGAGAAGCGTACAAAGTTGGAGTGGACCACACCATAAACAACAGTGGGGATAATGATGCCCACCATTGAAACCCTCTTAGGGCGCAATGTTTATTTTCTATTCAACTATTCATAAAGTCAAATGAACCCAAATGAAGAGAAAACATAAATATTGGCTTTATCCAAAACTTTCATGGCCTTCAAAATTTTTATCAGTGAGCATTCAATCCACTTGAGCTTTGGCCAACTCGTGCCCAAAAATAAGCAGGCAAAATGGGATTATGTGGATAAAACACATACATCATGGTGGGCCTTATAAGGCAATTTAATTTGCATCTTGAGACAACAGCTGAAAACGAGGTATATCTAAAACTCAAGTTGGACACACCACAAGAAACAATTAATGGAGATATGAAACCCCACCAACCAAACCTTCAGAGGGCCCAATACAGTTTCCTTTTATATTCCATTCAAATTATTCATAAGTTAAGTCCTGCCTGGATGTAAGTAAAACACAAATATCAGCCTAATCCAAAACTATTGTAGCTATCTAAGGAGGTTTCAATGATAGGTATCTCAATCCTTACTAGTTTCGAAGGCCCACTTATTTGTTTGGAGATGCCTTATTTTATGTTAACGTCTTGACACAAGTGATACAAATGAACGGAGGGGATGTCCAACAGAAATCACGATGGCCCCACAGAGCTTTTTGTTGCACGATGGCAACGGAGACGGATTGGCTATTGAACCTGCCACTAGCCAATGGCTAGCGGTCGGTGCTCTATGGACCCACCATGATGTATGTGTAGAGTTGGGCATTGAGTCGAGTTGGACCGCGTTAGGGCTGACTCGACTCGATCCGGTTTTGAAATAGGCTTGACCCGAACTCGATTCAACTCGAGACCGAGTCCAGCATGCCTGACTCGATCCGAGTTTGGCATGGTCTGGCCTGGACTGATCCGGACTGAGTTCGATCCAGTCAGAAGTACCAAGTCGGGTTGAGTTGGCACTGAGTCGGATTGAGAGTTGAGGGAGGGAGGGAGTGGAGAGGAGAGAGAGCAGAGGGAGGAGGAGGGTGATAGTGGTGGGTGGTTGCCGGGCTTGGATGAGGGAGGGAGAGAGAGAGTTTGGGATCGGGTCGGGGTAGGGTGCGGCGAGTAGGGTTAGAGGGTCGAGTCGAGTCGGGTTTCGGATCGAGTCGAATCTAACTGGATCGAGTTTCGGGTCAAGTCGGGTCGAGTTACGGGGTAACTCGAACTCGACTCGGTTTGAGTTCGGATTGGGTGAAGCCGACTCGATTCAGACCGACTCACCCATTCGGTTCAGGTCAAGTCGGATCTGAACGATCGGACGAGGCGAGTTGGCCGGATCTAGTTGGATCGTGCGCACCTCTGTATATGTGTTTCATCCATGCTGTCCACCCATTATTTCATATCATTTTATGGTATGATCCCAAAAACGAGGTTGATCCAAATCTCAAGTGGACCAGGCAGTGTTGATTGAACGCCCGCCATTAAAAACTTCTCGGGCCACAAAAGTTTTAGATAAGCTGGTATATATTTTTTCCCTTCATCCAGGTCATTATGACCTAATCAATATGTTAGATGTCAAATAATCATTACAGTGGGCGCCAGGAGGTCTTTAACGGTGGACATTCAATCACTTCTTTTTTCCCATTGTGTGGTCCACCTTAGATTTAGATTTACCTCGTTTTGGGAATCGATTTAGATTTACCTCGTTTTGAGGATCAAGACCTAAAATTATTTTTCAAAATGGATGGACGGCGTGGATAAAACACATACATCATAGTGGGGTCCACATCTAGCCATTTGGCTTGATGCAGCGACACTAGCCAAACCGCGTCCCCCGCAACAAAAGCGTTCCTGGAAATGCGTTTCCACCATGTACGGCTGTGTTTGACCAAGTTTTAACGTTGAACGAACGTGGTCTGGTGGAGCCTTGAATTTCTTAGGAAAAGAGACCCGAGAAGAACTCCCGTGGGAGTTCATTTTGCCTACGTGGCGACGTGGAATCTCTGATTTGTCTCGCCCTATCTATCGGCCCAGATGGTGCAATATCAGATGATTTTGACCGTTGATATGTAAATCTGAATATGGAGTCACTATGGATCCTTGGGAAAGAAATTCTTCAATGGTAGGATGATCCTTTCAGCTTGTTTAGTGGACATGGCCCAATAGTCATCTCGATGGGACGATCCTAACATTTCAATATGTAGAGAAATGCAGAAATCATCCATATGGACCTTTCAATTTGGGAAATTCTCGAAATTAGACCATCCACAGCATGCCCCAACAAATCAATGGTCTGGATCACGAAACCATGGGCCCCACTTGTACGAACAGAAAATCCGAGATATCGTGTACATCCTCGGGTCGAGCACCAAGCGACCGTTTTTTCCCTCTTCAGGGACGGCTTTGGTTAACCGCGATGGACCAATCTTGGTACATTGCTGCTTACAGATGCTCCTAGATCTACGGTTAGATAGTAGAAACGTCCATTTTTGTGGGCCCTACATCTGAATAATCTATATAGAAAAACCATACCAATCATCTAACTAATCTATACGATCTACGACCATCAAATAAACGGTGGAAATCAAATCCATTTAAATGGTCCCATTTAAAAAGAGAAAGCCTAGAAGGCGAGGATGGTTTCCACTTGCAAGATGAACGGTCAAGATTCAACGAATATTTAACCACATGTTTAATAGGGATGGCCAAAGAACTAACAAAGATTCGTTATGACTAACCACAAAACTCTTCCCTCTTATTAACGGTTAAACGTAACACGAGGACATATGCGGACAGTTTTAGGTCAAACTACTCAACATCCAATTAAAACTCTCCACGTGTCCATTCGTCCCACCTCTACATACATCTATTCTCTCCCCCCATCTATTCACTCTCTCTCTCTCTCTCTCTCTCTCTCTCTGTTGTAGCCATGGAAGATACAAGTGAAAATCCTCACAAGGTGAATCTCAACCCTTCTAGAAGTTTCGGAACCGTTCTGAAATCCTCCCTGAAAGAGACATTCTTCCCCGACGATCCGTTCCGCCAGTTCAAGAACGATCCGCCAGCCACTAAGGCGCTTGGGTTCTTCAAATACTACGTTCCGATAGTAGAGTGGGCCCCCAAATACTCGTTAAGTCTCTTCAAATTCGATCTTCTTTCCGGGATCACAATCGCCAGCTTGGCAATCCCTCAAGGGATCAGCTATGCCAAGCTGGCCGACGTCCCTCCCATTATCGGCCTCTGTAAGATTGTTTTCTTACTACAATATATATTTCATCCATTAGGTTTTCTTATAAATTTCGGTTTTCTTTCTATCAATCTAATACTCGGATTTTTTATTTTTTGTTTAAAGATTCGAGTTTTGTACCGCCAATTATTTATGCGCTCTTCGGTAGTTCTAAGGATCTTGCAGTTGGAACTGTTGCGGCTTGTTCATTGCTTTTGAATTCTTCAGTTGGGGCTGTAGCATCTCCCACCGAGGAGCCGACACTGTATCTTCACTTGATTTTCACAGCAACGTTCTTCACTGGAATTGTCCAGACAATAATGGGTCTTTTCAGGTGAGAGAGAGAGAGAGAGAGAGAGAGAGAGAGAGAGAGAGAGAGAGAGAGAGAGAGAGAGATGGTTCGTGATTGTGAAGTTGGAGATCAGTGGATGGAGAACAATAATCTTACACAAGGTTCAAAATATTGTTTCAGGGCACGTTTGGTTGTACCAAATGTCATGATATTTCACGATTAATCAGTATAACTTGGTGCAAGATTTCATGAAATTTTGTCCAACCAAACGCAAGCTTAATTGGGTAGTGTCCCAATAAGATGATATGATATGGAGCTGGGGAACCGAGGAAGCTTGTGTGTCTGCCTAAGCAAGAATGGCTCATGTTTCAAAAATAAACTTTCTAGACAATTCCATTGCTACTCTTTTTCTTTTCTTTTTTCTTTTTTTTTTTTTTCTATTTAATGCCACATATGCCATGTGTGCCAGTATTCATCTCCAAGTACCCCCACATGTACTAATCTGACACATGCTAGTGAGTACCATGGAAATTTTTTCTACGGAATTTTTTTTACCTTGTCAAGCAATAAATTTAAAAATAAATTCAAAAATTTAAAGAAAATCTCATTCATAAACAAACAGAAAAACAATGTTTACTTTCTTACTATTTTCTAAGTTTTTCAAGAAATAATATTTCCTCTTTTCATGAATCCAAGCAAGCGCCTTTAATGTAATAGAAAAAATTTAAAATTATTAGAGAGAGATTAAGTAAATAAAATAATAAAAAGGAAGCAGATATAAATGCACTATTAATGGACCATTCGTACCAGCCCTAGTCTCAAAGAAGAGGTTGCCTGTTTGAGTTCTATTATGCTCATCAATGTTTAAAAATAAATAAATAAATAAAAATAAAAATAATCTAAGTAGTTGAATGGGCAAGTGACTCAGTCGAGTCATATTGAGTTGACCGAATTTCCAAGCGGACTGGTTGCCTTGGAGCAAAACATTCCAAACTTTTCAATCTTGGTAAAATATTGAATTTCATTAGAATTAGTTGGGGATAATGATATTTCATTAGAATTAGTTGGGGATCGATAATGATTTTTCGATTCGCATGCTAACAAAACACCATTAAAAAAGCCAGTACTGTAGGAAATATTCTTGTTTAATTCAATTTCAATGAAGAAAAGACAATACCAAGAAATAGAAACGCCACCAAAAATCCATAGAATGAACAATTCGGACTTGATACAGTTTGTATGTTAAAAAACAAATGGAGTAGAAAAATGGCTATATATCCACGTTTTTGCATGTGTACATGTAAACTAAGATCAAATAAAGACCTAATATCATTCTGTCATTCTCAACTCCCTTTCTAAATCCATCCATTCTCTACTAAATCATTTCACCTTCTACTCAATAATTATATCAAAAGGATGAACACAAACAATCTCAATCCTTCATTGAAAAGATGATTTTAAATCTTCTTGCCCAAAGAATACAAGTTTTTATTTTTTATTTTTTATTTTGCCAATCTTCTAAAATAAATGGATTTTCGAAATGTTAAAACAATTACACGAGTTTTTTTTTTTTAATAGAGTTTTGCTAGCTATGTTCACGATAGCATATGATACACCATGAAATTCTTAACCTTGATTTTATGTTTGAATGCATTAAAAAAAAAAAAAGATAATTTTTTTTAAAAAAATTTTTTTTAATTTTTTACGTTCTTGTTCTTATTCAAGAGAAGTGATAATCAAACCCAGCAAAGTCCATCAATTTTGTTTGCAGGCTTGGAATTGTTGTGGATTTTTTATCGCATTCCACAATCCTCGGATTCATGGCAGGCACTGCAACAATCGTTTGCCTTCAACAGTTGAAGGGAATACTTGGGTTGACGCATTTTACAACTAAAACTGATGTGGTCTCAGTGCTGCATGCGGTCTTCTCCCTAAGGCATGAAGTAAGATTATTCAAATCCTCACCTTTCTCTTATGTATTTCTTTTAAGGCTGCATTCAGATGCAAAATCTAATTGAATTGCGATAGTGAGCTTGATGGGGAGGAAATAAGCGAACGTATGTAAAGTGAATTTGATCACCTAAAGTCAGCTGCATGCTAACGTAACTAACATCAGTAGGCCATGACAAAGGTGGGATCCATCATGAAAATACATGTATGTATCATAGTTAGGAAGATGTACCCATTAATTAGTTGAGTTTGAGCATTGGCTAATTTATTTCCTCAGCGTGGCCCACCTGCTATGTGGGTTAGTTTAATTTTCGGACAAAGTGAGGCCCACCATTTGAATGGCTCCAGGAGAGATGGGGAGGCATTCTAAATTACTATACAACCAAATGTAGGTGAATTGCCTCTCTTTATAGTGGTCATTGACTGTTAAAAACTTCTTGTGGGCCATAAAATCTTTCGATCAAGATTATATTTCTGTGATCTCTTCGTCTAGGTGTTTGTGACCTTATCAACAGGTTGGATGGCAAATAAACATTATGGTGAAATCCATGAAGTTTTTAATGGTGGGGATTCAATCACAATTGTTTCCTGTGGTGTGGTCCACCTAAAATTTGAGTCAGATTCTTTTTTGGGATCATGCCCTAAAATGAGCTTTTAAAATGGTTGGATAGTGTGTATTTAAGACATATATCATTATGAACCCTACAATCAGGGGTCTTACCCAACTCAGTGGATCAAGGGCCTCATCTAATCCACTCCCTCTATAAATACCTTGAAACCATAACGTAAACCAATGAGAAAATGCTACATGCAGAGCTAGCTATGAAAAATGGATCTTTCCCTTGCATGAAAATGATGATTTGGATCTTTTCATTGTGGACCATGCATGATGCATGCATATGGCCCTTTTTTATTTGATCACGTAAGAGGATTAGATGCAATTCACATTCAAGTTAATATATGCACGTGTATAATATTTTGTTGCCACAGGCATGTGTACAATTCCTGACTTGTTTTTTTTTTTTTTTAGTGGAGATGGCAGTGTGCAGTCGTAGGCATAGCCATACTTGCATTCCTCCTCGGCACTCGACAAGTGGTCAGTTTTCTTTAAAAAATCCTACCAATGGATATTGAATGGAATCTATACTATACTATATATATATATATATATATATATATATATATATATATATATATATATATATATATATATATATATATATATATAACTTAATTACCTTTTGACTAGTGGGTTTTCATACTAAGATATCAAATGAGGCATATTTAAAAGTCAAGTGAATAAAAACATCGGAAATAATAGGGATAGGTTGATCATTGTAAATGTTCCTCTTCTTTTTTGTGCGTGTATTGTGACCCACCTGAGTAGAAACTGCCTGATGTTTGAGATAGAAGATCTAAGCATTGTTGGTAAGCGAACGGAAAGCCTAGATCTCACACACATTTCAAATGGGCAGATGTGGGTGTATGGCAGAGCTCCACACGTGTGGCATTAGCAAGCCTCAATAGTAGCATTTTAGCATTTTTATTTTTTTTTAAACGTTATGTATGTTTTGTAAATGCAGAAGAAAAGATGTCCCAAGCTATTTTGGGTATCAGCCGTTGGTCCGTTGCTGGTCGTGGTCCTCGGCTGCCTTCTCGCGTTTCTCCTCCATGCCGACAAACATGGCTTCCTGATTGTTAAGTGTTCTCCATTTATTTATTATTTTCTCTCTGTGGGCCTACGGTTGTGTTATCCAAGCCGTTGATCTTATTACCCTCATCATGGATGGGCCATGCCCCTAAAATCTCCCAAATTGAAATCTCCAACCCATTTACCAAATGGGCCTAGAATTTCAGCATAAACCCAATACCATGGTATTTTAGCAATCCAATCCCATGTTTGGGATAAAATTCTTGCTACGTGAAGCAGAATCCTGTTTGGTGGACCATGGAATTGTAATCAACAGACCAAATTCACAACGGATGCCGTTCACTTCTACACATATATAACCAGAATTTCACGTGTAAACAATGTATATGGATGTACGGCATGGATAAACGCATGCATCAATGTTGGGCCCAGATGTATAGTGGATTTCAAAATCTATGAAAATCCCGTGTGGGACCAAATGCAATTCCATCCCAGCCTTTCTCATCCTCCCCAAACACTGGATGGAATTTGCATGGGAATGAATACAATTTTATCCCACCTAATCCCATCTAATACCCTGCGGCAAACGCCCCCTTAGTGGATACATACAAACATTCATACATGATCATGTGGATATCTTTATACTGGGTCTTGGGTGGGTCAGGTGAGTCATCTTGCCTTGCCCATTGATTAGCTATTTGGGCAGGTTGGGTTCAAACCGAGCCTAACCCATTTACTTAAATGGGCTACATTTCTAACCCAAGACTTACTACCATTTAGCTTGGTCAAAACCCACCTCAAAAGTAGACCGGGATAGTTGACCCATGGGCTAATCTAACCTCTAAGGTCTGGCTCATAATCAGGCACAGGCTTGGGCTTATCTCATTTAGCTCAAGCCCAACCCATAGAAGCTAGGCCTACTTTTATAGGTGTTTAATAGTTGTATTTTCTGGCAGGTGGGCCCCTTGAAGAAAGGCATAAATCCGCCTTCTATAAAGCTTTTGAACTTCGACTCTCGCTATATTGCAACAGTCATTAAGGCCGGGACAGTTACCGGCATTCTAGCTCTAGCGGTGACAATCTAACCTATGAAATTTATTCTCTCTCTCTCTCTCTCTCTCTCTCTCTCTCTCTCTCTCTCTCTCTCTCTGTTTTTTTTTTTTTTTTTTTTTTTATAAGTTTTTAATTAGTATTTCCTTGATTTATTTCACTAAATTAATTAGAGAACATCACCTTTTCACATTTGGAGAACTAGTGGAAATTGACTCGAAGTTAACCGAGTTAACTCAGATCCCCAAGAAGATGTTCGAGTAGGAAAAATCCTAAACACATATATGAAAACAATTAGAAATATTGAAAGGTCAATAGTCTATATATATATATATATATATATATATATATATATATGAAAATGTTAAAAGTTCAGTGATTAATGGCGAGAGATATCTAGCATTATTATAAAAATGTCGACAAAATAATTTTTAAGAAAAAAATTACTCATTTTAAAGAAAAATTGTAATTAATTTCTACAGCTATTTTTTACAACACAAACAAGAACATCATTATGCTATGGAAGAAAAATCAAATTTGGGTGATTTTTGTGTTCTCAAACATGCCCTAAAATTGACTAAAAATGTAGATGAATCAGTTCATAAGCCTAGTTCTTGCCTAGGGTGCCCCTTAAAAATAATTTCATTTTATTTTAATTATTAATTAATGATTAGAATTTTTGTAGTAATTAAAAAAAGTTCTATAACTGAAAAATTATATAGACTATGATCTCTAATTTATAATTACCATTAACTTTCCTAAGATTTGAAAATGAAAGTTAGATACTTTTCAATCCAGAGAGGCCTGCACATATATAAACATGCAGCACACATGCTAATATGCAATGAGTGTGTAAGATCTGAGCTTTCTGTTAGGTGGGCTATGCTTAAATCTTCTAGCATCTATATACCCCTCATGTTGGTGCATGCACCTAGCCCAAATCACATGTCCCACTCTTCCAACTCAATTTAATTTGTGCCACTTGATTAAAGGCCCAGTCCTTAATTAAATTTCCAATTTTCTATAATATACATATTTTTTTTTACTTTCCATGCAGGAAGGAATAGCAATTGGAAGAAGCTTTGCAGCAATTAAAAACTATAATATAGATGGGAATAAAGAGATGATAGCTTTTGGTTTGATGAACCTTGTAGGCTCTTTAACTTCGTGCTACCTGACCACAGGTATGGCTCTAAAATATATTCAGTGTTTCGATTCATACAAGCAAGGCCCATGATCCAGCAATCCAAACTGTTGAAATGGTGGGCCACATCATGGATGGATCTTAAACCAAAATTCTCCCTTACGAGAAAATTCTAACATTTAATTAATTAGAATATGAGTGTAATTTGTGCATATTCCAATATTGAATTGCTGACGATTCTATGGCTACCATATTCCAATATGAGTGTAATTTGTGCATGAGACATGTATCTACGATGTGGCACATAAAACCAATGATTTGGACCGTCGAATGAACCATGGCCCCACTTGTATGAATTGAAAACATGAGTAAAATGTACATATTCCAAGGTCTGAGTGGTAGCGATCTTACGTCGGCATGTTCAATATCCAGGGCCATTTTCCAAATCTGCGGTTAACAGTGACTCCGGATGTAAGACGCAGATGTCGAATGTGGTGATGGCGATTTGCATGATGTTTGTTCTCTTATTCCTAGCTCCTCTCTTCAGTCACACTCCTCAAGTAGCTCTCTCTGCAATAATCATGGCCGCGATGCTTGGGCTCATCGAGTACGAGGAAGCATACCACCTATTCAAGGTTGATAAATTTGATTTTATCATTTGCATGGCCGCCTTTTTCGGCGTTGCCTTTGGGAGCATGGACACAGGCCTCATGATATCGGTGAGGATTTTTGTCCACCTATATACAATTATTATTATTATTGTGGGCATCATTATGGTTGTTTTTCTTGTCGTCGTCAATGTTTTTGCTGTAGTTGTTTTGGAAAAGATATAGTATTGGACGTGTAGTGAAATTGTGGTTGTGCTAACTAGTGCATGAGGCATGTTGATGGGTATTATAAGTAAATGAAGAAATAATATAAAGACATGAAGAGAGAGGGAAATCAAAGATTAGACAGATTAAACACATTATTACATGAATCTTTTTAAGCTAATACTCCTCTTGGAAGCTTTATAGTGTTTCACTAAATCCATTTTTAAATGTGAGTAAACTCAGTTTCACTTTTTCATTCGGGAGATTGAGTCAATCAAGCATGAAGAAATTAATGATACTTCTTTATCTTTTGAATTTATTAGATCGATCACTTAATAGCATTGGTATCTGTTCGGATTTGATTAAAAAATTAAAATTGGATCACTTCTTATGAATTCATTGAGAATGACTTTGTTTAATTTTTTAAATTATTTTTCTTAATCCGAAGCGGGTAATGTCCACCAATAGAAAAGCTCCGCTATTCTTGACATTTAGCATTGTTATTGTTGTTGTTATCGAAGCCATCATCTTTGTGATTATTAATCTTATTGTGCCACCCAACCAATATCAATGTTTCTTTGGTTGACGTTGCCATGGCTCATCATCATTTAAGCCTTATTCCAATTATTTAGGGTTATCTACACGAATCCTGTTTTGCCATTCGACTCTATCAAAATGTTTGACTCTCAGAATTCATGATAAAAGTTAGTATAATCTTCCGTTATCCAGGCTTGGGACCGGTGGTAAAAAAAATACCACTCCTAGAATTATAGTGAAAGAAGTATGACTTTGAATGGGTAACATTTTCCGGTTTTGAAGATTCTAAGTAGATTAGAAATTGTAAAATCCCAAATTATTTTTCTCGCAGCTCGAACCAAACGCAGCCTTAACCATTAGGAGCATTCTCATAGATATTAGTTGTAGTTTTTTCTAAATTATTAATTTATTTGCTATTTGTTGCAGGTTGGAATTTCATTATTGAGAGCACTTTTATATATGGCTAGGCCTGGAATTTGCAAGCTTGGAAACTTGCCAAACACGCGGATTTATCGTGATATGGGGCAATATACCGGTGGAAAAGGAGTCCCAGGAATGCTGATTTTGCAGTTGGGATCCCACATTTATTTCGCAAATGCAGGTTATGTAAGAGAAAGGTATGTTAACAGTATGATAAGTCACAACTGAAGTTCAGCAGCATGAGTCGCCCCATGGGACCCACAAACAAATATGTGTCGATGATCAAAACCGTCCATCTTCTGAGAACTACATTAGGATATGGACAAAGTTCAATAATCACTTTGGATGAATTAGCGAAAATGAAAAGTTGATGACGGTCCATACTGGAAAATATATATTTGACTAAAATTGTCAGTTGGACCATGGCCCATCCATGACAATCCCAGAATGTGGATGGTCCCAATCAACGGACCATCTCTGCATGTGGGTCCAATTGGATGATGTGTCCATATTAACCATCGTGACAAATACTAGAGCTCATATTGAAGTATATGCATTCAATGCATGTACATGCATATCTCTTTCTTTTCTTTTTTATCTCTCTCTCCCTCTCTCTCTCTCTCTCTACTAAGGTCACACACGCACAATCCTACCAATTATCATGGAATCATGTTTCAAACATGGGATATAGGTGTGAGATCCAAGCTTTTTATCAGATGAGCCCAAATGATTAGATGATCTTCTAGCAGAAAATTCGAGCGATTTCACTGCTTAGGTGGGCCACATCTACAAACGAATAAACAAAATAATTTTTCAAAGTCATTAATATGTTTATAAACTATTGTTAACTTAGGAGTGTAGTAAAAATAAAATATTATCTTGACTTTAGATGAGAATCATTTTACCAAAGGTAAAAATAACTTTTTTAACTTACTTAAGATGGATGAAATACCAAAAGATCACTTTTTGACATAAATGCTAAAGGATCTCATGAGTATTTTGTAAATTTTCTTTTGTGCTAGCAAGATAGAGAAGAGATGGAGTTTTTCCCACAGACATATCATGTTAGCAAGGTTAAAAGAGGAAATGAGAGTCTAGGAAATATGAGATGAATTTTCTCCGGGCTCTAGGGTTTGTGGTTTAAAATATGAGATGAACTAACGGATTGATTTCTAGCTTCTCCGTGGATGTAGCAACATTGACAAACCACATAAATCTTGTGTTCTCGAATCTATTGCCACGCTTGTTTCACGTTTACATTTACATTCACATGATCGATTTGCGCACACACAATCAAAGTGCTTATGTAAGTGAAAAAGCTTGGTTGGTTCTCAGTTCATGGATGGTGAGCTCCGGGACCAAATCGGTACCCACGGCATCGACGGTTAAAATAGCCTGATTTTTATGATAGAACATCTAAACAGTGTGGCCCACCTGATGCTGAGGTCAATCTTGCACATGGGTGGCATTTAACACGTAATCTTGTGGATTTGTTATATTAATAAATCTTCTCTTAGCATTCCTAATCATTTTCTCGATAAGATTATTAAAACTAATATGTTTTTAATCTAGGGTAACAAGATGGATCTATGAAGAACAAGGTCTCATTAGAACTCTCAATGGAGAGGATCTGCAGTATGTTATACTTGATATTAGTGGTAAGCTATATCTACTCTGAACTTTTTACTTGATGGTCCACCCCCTCACGATTACATTGGTTGTGAGGTGTGGGGCCCACCACCTGCTGGGCTACTTTGATGGTACGAATGCAGTGATCAAATGGTGAGGATGGGTGCATACACCGATTATGCATGTATGGTCTATATACATTGGACAACAACCCTTTTTATATGTTCTCTTCAGAACTGTGAATGGGGGGCCCTATGTTCAGTTCGACCTGGCCCAAACAGGTGGCGGGCTTTGCGCTAGGCCAGGGCTAGTCTTCTCTTCAACATTTAAAGCCCATTCTTCTTATTATTATTACTATTATTATTATTTTATTTTATTTTTTCGTCACACTATAGGAGTTGAAACCATTGACACAACTGGGATTGAGATGCTCGAGGAACTCCGCGCAAGCACAGAAAAAAAAGGGATTAAGGTATGATTGCTTCCCATTTTGGTTTAAGGTTGTTTTGCAAATTTCAGAAGTGTTGCTTTCTATTATAAATAATAGAAATACTAGGAAAGATCATATTCATCTTTTGTGTATGAGAAAAACAATTTATGCATGCTTTTTCTGAGAAAAATGTTCACATACCTCATCATACGGGAACTTTACCATATAAGCTTTTTTTTAAAACTTCTACTAACAAATCACTTTGGTAGAAAATCCAAACGGTGAAAATGGTGGGCCATACCATGAAGATCACTTGGAGCAAAAAGTGAAACAGACCACTCATAGGTGTCTTTAAAATGTGCATTAAGTCGAAGAATCATTGATTTCAACAGTATAAGAATTATTGGAAAGCATTGCATGTTAAAGTTCAAGTTCCAATGTAAGGTGTTGGAACTTGTGCTTCTTGCATACAATTTAATTTTGAAGTAAAGACTTCAAAAGGAAGTTCGAAAAGGAAGCCTGTTTCTAAATATTTTGAAACGGCATCCTTTTCATAAAGTAGCAAATGCTACTTTTTATGGGATTGTGAAAAAACCTTTCCTTTTAGGATATAAGATAAAGAGTTTTTATTTCTTTTCATGGTTTTTCTTTTCAGGTAGTATTAGTGAATCCAAGGATGGAACTGGTAGAGAAGTTTGCAGTGTCTAATCTTCTGAATACAGTCGGGAAGGAGATGATATACCTAACATTGCCTGAGGCCGTTGCTGCATGTGAACACATGCTTCATACTTGGAACAAGAAAGATGGTTAGTTCAACTCTCAATCCCTCAAAATATTGACCCACTTGGACCCATCATACTTAGATTTATTCTCATTAATCAGATGCACTCATTATGGTGGGCCACCTATGAATGGGGCATTTGCTCACTACAAAATTTTCCCATTGAATGTGGATTATTGTTATTTTCTTTCTTTTGTTCTTGTTCTCTCTTTATACTCAGTTCTCTTAAAATTTCCCATTTGCAGACCAGTTCGATGTCTAAAATGGTTTGATTACGACGAGCTACAACCCCTCTCTTGTGGAAATTGCTTCATAAGTCTCCTTGGTGAAGTTTTTTTGAAGTATCTTGTTTTAGGAGTACAAAATGTAGATTCAACCTTTTATTTGAATGGATTCCAATGGGATTGTAAGTATGGTACTTACTCTATTTTTTGTAACTATTTATTTAGTCTTTAAATACAACTTCCACAAGTGTGGCCCATTGTTTTTGATCCAAAATGTTGATCTATTGTATCTCATGTGAATGGACAATGCCTCGAAAATCTTTACGATAGAGCAATCTCAACCTTTTAATCGAGTAGACATTCATTGAACCATTTTGCCCACTCCTCGCAAACCTAAAAATTATACTGAACATAAGGTCCTAAATTGATGACTGGTTACCTATGATGGATGTTTAAAATCTTCAAATTCAACAAACTAATGTCCATCAATCAGAGATCAAAATTCGATCCACTCATATGTGATTTTGCATACAATGTGGACCACCCGCATTTTAGGACAAACCTAAGTGATTGAGACTATTTTTTTTTTTTTTTTTTCTCTCAACCATCTTACTTGCAAGCCATTATATCAAAGGTCCACATGAGAATTCATTGGTTCATAGATTATGTGAATCCATTAAAGGAGATATTAGCTAGATGCAAAAACTCATCACATAGGGCATACTAGTACTAGGTGGATGATTTGAAAGAAAACTACCAATGGGCCATATTCATCATGAATGTGTCCACCTACTAATGAGTCGTCCACTAAAACATGTTTTAAAATTTTGGACTAATGTTACCGTGAGAGACGAAGGAAAATAGAATGTATGATTTTCCATTTTCAAAGATTAAAGCTATATTTCCTTTTTTTAAGTTTTAGTTTTCCATCATCCAAACGTGCCCACAGTGCTATTGCTTCACTTGTAATTTGTAAAAGATTTGGAGCCTGTTTTGATATACTTCCTCAAAGGAGGGTTTCCAAAAGAGAGGTTTCAAGCTTACATTTTTAATCAATTCAGAACTAATCAGATTGGTTTTTATCAAGTTGTAGATTTTACTTCTATTTTTCTAAGATGAGATGGGGATTTTGCAAAGTGCATCCAAATGCACAAGATCAACTACTATTTGCATACAATATTTAGTTCACACCATAAATACAGGAATCCCCTCTCAATGTGATTCCTACAAATAAATCACTCATGCCTCTCATAAGCTTTGTTGAGCACACGCTCATGTGAAGCAATGTTCACAACACACCTAATGACAAATGAATGCATAGCACATAAGTTTAAGATCCAATTTGTCCATTGGATCTTCTTATGTAAATGCCCTGTCCTAAGAATCAAGTTGGTCCACAGGTTAGGTGGGCCAAGTTTAAGAGACAAGTGTAAATTTTAAAATAATTGGCTAAGTTTTGTAAATTAGCCTCTCATTCTAACATTAATGTGGCCCGCCTAATGTGTGGACTGTTAGAATTTTTCATTATGGTGGGCCACAACGATGGAATTTAACGATTTGGATCAGTAAGATGAGAATCCTGTAGAGATATAGAATTGTGGTTGTGTATGCGATTAAGAATACTCTAGCGTACCTTGTTCCCTTGTCCAAAGAATTAGAAATGACCTACTCTTATTCTCTTTTAAAGAGGCTGTAAACATGGGTTGTAGTTAGAGCTGTACACAAGTTGAGTTAGCTTGGTCAGCTCGCTCGATTCGATTCGGAAAAGCTTGACTCAACTCGGCTTGAAATTGGATTTGGACCGAGTTGAGCTAGTTCTTGGAGTTTGAAAAAATTTTGAGCAGAGTTCGAGCTTGCCCAAGCTCGACTCGACTCAGATCAAACCTTAACTTGAACTGAGTCGGATCGAATCAACTCAGTGACTCAATTATTTTGATATGGATGATGCTCGCCGAGTGTTTAATGAAATGACTCAACGAAAGTGTTGGCGAGAAAGGAATAGATACTTCGAGTGTTTGATTTTGATGTTGCTCTCCATGTGCTTGATGAAATACTTGTAAAATATTGTTACTATTTTGTATTCTATGAGAAATTGAAAATGCATTCTACGTGTTTGAGAAAATGCTGCACAAGCTCGAACTCAACTAGAACTGGCCTGAGCTACTGACCGAACCAAGCCGAACTGGCCAGACAAGCTCGAGGATCGAGCTGAGCTGAGTTCGAGTTGGGGTTAGCTACTGGCCGCGCTGTACCAAGCTCGACTTGGTTCGACTCGTGTACAACTCTAGTTGTAGTGGTATTCTTTTATTTGTAAAATACCACCACTATTAGAGCTATAAATCTTGGTTATTCGCATTATCAAACAAGAACACACAGTTAACCATGTATACTATTAGAATGTATACATATACTTAGGTATTTCCTAAATTAAAATACAATTAATTAATTGTACAGATTGATTCCATAGCTATTCTTAGCTTGGACTTTTTCTATATGAGGATATGTCTTCCTCCTTGAGGAAGGAGGAAGACATATCCTCATATAGAAAAAGTCCAAGCTAAGAATAGCTATAGAATGAATTATATCTATATAAAAATTATATTCTAATTTAGGTATCTTACAGATATGTATATGTATACATTCTAACATATACAAGTGAATAGGGAATGGAAGAACCAAGTATTGATTGGCTTCTCCGAGTTCAAGATGTCCACACTCGTGGCCTACCAATCAGATATTTATTTTAGTTCTTTCTCCATGACTAAAGCACCTATGATTCTCATCATCGAAGTTATACAATTAACATTTGGTATCAGAGCGGAGTACAACGATCATGGAGGAAGAGGGGATAATTAGAAATTAGGGTTATTTTTGCTCTTATCTTTCTTTCTTCTCTATTTTGTTCAAGGTTCAACCGTAGTAGTAGAATTACCGTGACATTTGGAGACAATCGTTGAATTAAGTTATTACATCTATTTCAATCTAAACCCATTTACAATCGAAACTGTAGCCGCAATCACTTCTATGGGCCCCAACAACTTGGTGTCATCGACGAGGATGGAAGTAGTAGCCAATACTATCAAAGGGATGAGAGAGAGAATGATGGTATTCATCATCACCAGTAGCCCTGATAGATTTGATTTTTGGTTCTAAAACCTACATATATGATGTTTTCTTTTGTCTCCAAGTAAGGAAACCACCGGAATTTGACGCCTTCCATTATTAGTTGGTCCATGTGGATGAATTTATTAACTCCACTACGTTATAGAATTCAAGATGGATAGAAGAAGTTTATGTTAGGGCGGGATTTGAAAATATTAATATCGTTGAGCATTGGCATGGGTTTGTACATGTTAAATGGACTTTTGATCCATTATGGCAAACTAAATGGAGTCCAGATTATGTTAATGTCATAGATTGACTCTCCACACTAATACCTATCTATGATATGATGATCAATGGATGATAATCATAGTTACCTATTTGCCACAACTGGCAATCAGTACATTAGGCATAACTATTGGTTGTTATATGGAATTCAATTAATAGTGATTTGTTGCTCGTATTTTCTAACTTAGAGATTTCATTTGATAACTAATGATAGGGCCATATATAACCTAAAAGGAGAGCCTGTATCTTGTGTACTCCTAGCCTTTGTTAACTAGATATAAAGGCAACATACCCACAATACATTTGGGTTAGGTATGCTCGGTATTTGTATAGTTATATATAGTGTATATCGATCATATATAATAAATTGCACATGAGCATGCTTTAAGATTCCCAAGTGCAATCGTGAACCAAAAGGGTGTGCCCAAATTTCAGTTTGACAATATTATTCTAAATATTGTGCTCAATCTTATGAGTCCATGGACAGTGATGATCATGTACCACTACCATCTAATAGGCCTAAATCTCATTATGGGCCTTGTTATTGCACTGGGCAATCAAATGGACCTCATCATTAATGCTTTCAATTGTTTGCATGGTGGCCAATTAAAGGGCCACAATGAAAAAAAGTCAATTCTATTTGGCATTGTTTTCGACACTAGATTTGTGGGCATGCCAGAATTGAAATTGTGGCTTCAATTCAAACTGAACAACAATGACTCTAAGTGCCAAGATAGGCAGGCACATAATGTATGACTGAGATCTTGTGAGATCGGTCACCTATTCAGCCACTTGCTCAACATGTAAAATTAGAATATGTGATATTCAAAGGGTGGGGTTCATCCTCTGATGATGTGTTGCACCTTTGCCTTTCATATGAAAGGACTTTTCAATACAGATAAATGGAAATGAGAAAAAGATTCTTACAGTCAAGTCACTGAGAATAGGTGCAAAACACCTTTCTCAGTAAAGATCTGAATCTAGCGTGCAAGCATGGACTCAAATTACAGCTAAAGATTACTAACTACTTGGTTAACGCTATACGAAATGTAAACAGTAGGCTGAAAAGTAAAAGATTACAGTATGGATTGTAATTTTCTTGACGGAGAAGTAAAGGATTACACTATTAAATGTAATTTGACTGATAATTTGAAAATTAGATGTGGTTTGATTGGGTTTGTATGAGACAAAATCTTCTTGTTTGGTTCCCTTGCTATTTATACTCTTAATCTACCCATCTAAATCCTTCCCACATTCTGACAGTTACCATAACCGCTCAACGCCACTGCCTTCTGGATACTTCTATGTTTCTCCTCTTGCCATCAGTCTTGTAACTACTTTCACACATGATTGCTTCTTCATCGTCGCTTAAATAATACACATCACCATTTGATACGCTCCAATTATCATTATTGAAAAATCTTTTCCGTACATATCTGCAGATCTTCGAATACAGCATGCAGGTCTGTACAGATCACACGTAATTCTCCTTGATTGGTTCTCAAAGAAAATGACAATAATGGGGATGAACATTGCCCCTTACATCCCTTCTCCTTTTGGAAAAAGGTGAAAGCGACGTGCGACCCCTCATTAATGTGTCATTTATTGCCTACACGTGTTAACGAGACAATAACCAACTTCGACCGATCCATCGTAACACATCAACGATGACTGCACTTTATTGAAACATGGGATGAAACCCGCGATGACACGTGTTCCTACATTGTTTATAACAAAACTGTAATGATGCCCTAACAAATGATCCCTTTCCTTGGCCGGTATAAGCACCATTTCAAATTCTTTTTGGGCGTGTTTGATTTTCCGAATAAGATGTAAATACACAGTAAATAGGTAATAATTACTTACCTAAGTAATTACCACATCATTCCCAATGTTAATGTTGACACTTACTTTTGAAACACTAAAATCGAGGACATGTGCAAAATAAATGTAGGGCCCACTGTGATGTATGTGGCTTATCCACACCGTCCATCTTCTATGTGAGCTAATTTTAAGGCATGAGCTCAAAAATGAGGCAGATCCAGAGCTCAAGTGGACCACACAATAGGAAACAATGGGAATTGAATGCTTATCGTTAAAATTTTCTTGGGCCCCTAGAAGTTTTGGATCAACCTGGTATCTGTGTTTTCTCCCTTATCCATATTTGTGTGAACTTAAGAACATATTAAATAACAAATAAACATCAATATAGGCCCGTTAAAGGAAATAGCTTTCAACGGTTGACGTTTTAAGGCCTTTGTTTCCTTTGATGTGAGCTACTTAAGCTTTGGATCTACCTTGTATTTTTTTACTCAAGCCCAAAATGTTTGGGTAAAGTGGATGGACGGTGTGAATATGCCACATATATTATGGTAGGGCCAACAAATTTAAGTTACTCCTTTTGAACAGTTTTCGATGTGGAAATACCATCTGGTTTTCAAACAAGCTCAGATAGCAATAATTACTTATTTACCGTGTATTTACAAATGATACGAAAAATCAAACATGCCCTTTGTTCTTCATATCTATTCGAGCCCTGTCATGTCATGATAATCCCATGCAAAATAGTCAGCAAACTCATGAAGTAAATTCATCAATTGTTCCTTCTCATGAGGCTTCGCTGATGAATGTAGGCTTTGGATCATTTTCGGTCCCTAAATTGACTTTGACCAACGGATCTTAAACTTGGGGCCAAGAGTTTCCATCTCATCAGGAGCCTCCTCAAGCTCGATGATGTCTTCTTCGGTCGAATCCTCTATATCGACCAAATTCACAAAGCATCCGTCATCCATTTCTTTCAGGCTCTCTTCGAGCCTTCTTATTCTGGCCATGAAATCGTCCTGATGAAGCTCATTTCTTGGCATTTTGATCATGGAATTTCTTCGAGAGTACGGCGTGTAGTCAGCCGATAAGGAACGATGTCCCTCAGCAGGGTGTCACTCAATCCCGATACTTATAGGATGGCTTACACAATACTCTCCGAGTTATTCTTTACTGATATTTCGGTTGAGTGGCCGAATTTATTCCTTCTGGTGAACTTAATCGATTCCACTTCTTCTCCATAATAATAAGTCTCATTGGTGTTCGAAGTGGCTAAGAAAGATTTATTATCGGTCATGACTAACTTGACCTTATATATATTAATTCCAGAAAATTAGGAACTGGTGTAAGGATGACGAAATGCATGTGAATGAATGAATCTAGTCCCTCTCCAACAATGCATTATAGCTCGATGAAGTATCAACCATGAAAAATGGTGTTAATACCATCTTGGTTTCAATAGTCAAATCGACTAGTAAAACATCATGGGTGTTCGTGACATGACCAACGAAATTACTGACGATCACAACAAGTTAACCGCGGCTCCATTGTCGACCAAAATTCTAGTAACAGGGTACTCTTCGAGGTGAGTCGATATGTACAATAGCTTGAGATGTTGCATCATGTTGTGGGTAGGTTTATGGATAACTACCATTTCAAACGTAGTCACCGCACTCTACTGTGATGGTATTAACATGAGGAGCCTCATTAACCTTAGATTCATTTCTAGCATATTCTTCGAATGGGAAGGAAGCATGCTGTATTATTATTAGAGGGTATACTCCTCCACATAGCCTGCCATCCTGTTTAATTGAGTAAGTCCAGCTTGGAAACTAGATGGAAATGTGAAAACCATGTTGCAATGAAATACAACTAATGGCAATGTTCCAAACACAATTTCATCATTTTGGACACTACTCCCTTAGTGTTTCAAGGTCTGCTTCTTTCAAAACATCCTCCGTCTGACTCATGCACTCATCAACCATGAGTTCGGCTCAATCATCAACTGGTGAGACAATCTTCAGTGCTTCATCGGTAGATGATAGCTCATTAGCCAACCATTCATCCGCCAACAAACACTCATCACTGAGGTAGTATGAAAAGTTATCACAGTTGTTCTCTTCTTTAACACTCGTCAATCGATTAGTCTAGTTGAGAACGCATGAGTCCTGGTTTTGTAGCACGGGAGACAGTACTGCTCCTAATGTGTTCACTGCCACCTGGCCCTCGGGTACGGGGATCCTCCAGAAAGGCCTAGGCAGACTTACTTCTGGACTCGCGTTCTCCCCCAATTTCCTTCTTACCGCAGCTCGATGCCTTTGCCATCGACGTTTTTGGGTCTAGGTCAACGCTTCTTGTATCGCAGGGAATTTCAGGTGTATGACTCACTTCCATGTTCCTTCTCGAGTCACAGGGGGTTCGACCATCCTTTGGCTCAGTGGCTCCACTCGCTTGTGGTAAGTGGGAGTCATCTATTGTTGTTGGTGACAGTCGTGACTCCTAACTGGCTGAGGGACCACATAACGACCTCTCCATTTTAGCTTAGGAGGGTCCCCCCATCCAGAAACAGTTCTTTGAGTACATCGGTTGCATAGTTGTGAACCTCGACTAGCTCTCCTAATGGCGTTCGCCCGACCATCGTTCAAATGAGAGGGTCAGCGACGCCCTTGTACTGGTCGATGTGACGCTTCTCATTGATTGCTCGGTACGAGATCGACCTTCGGCTGCGGCTAATTCCTCAGATTAGTTATGACCATATTGACCTCAAGGTTGCATGGGAATGTGTTTGTATCGATCAGCATGGCTTATCTGTATCAATCAACATGACTTCCTCACCCTTCTCGAAAAACTTCAGCAATCTGCGATCGATGTGATCCTGGATAACATTCCTGAACACAATACATTTGTTAGTTGATTGAGACCGAGTTTCATGCCATTTGCAGTATTGATCAGTATTTTGTAACTCGTCGACCGGGGGTATCTTATGATTTATATGTATTTTGATAAATTTTTCGGCCAATAAAATGTCAAATCTTTCCACAGCTCTAGTGATGTCAAAAGTATAAACCTTTTGAGCCTTCTGTGTGGTCGAAGTGGTCGATTCCACTTTGACCAGTGCATAATATACTAGTGGCTTTTGAGCCACCACTTCAGCAATTGCGATCTCGTAATTTGGGTCATTGTAATATATCCCTAATGATGAATTCTTTTACCTAGTTCCTTCTTGCAAGACTTCTTCATACCAAGAGACCTTTTTGGACAGGTCATACAAATCTATGAACTCCGTGCCTATGAACTTCTTACGCAGTTTGTATGCAAGCTCGTCTTGTACAAGTTGCACAAATTTGGCTTCGGTCATAACAACCTTATAGCAGCTCTTTGCTCGCTTAAACCGTGTGATATAACTCTCACACGTTTCTCCAGGTAACTGCCAGAAATGTGTGAGATCGGTCATGGTGATTTCTCTATTCTTGGAGAAGAACTGAGCGTGAAACTTTTCTTCCATCTCTTGCAAAGTGTGTATTGATTTTGAGAATAGGTTCGAGTACCATATGAAGGACGTTACAGTTAGTGAATGGCCAAACAACTGTAATTTATTATAGTCATTGTTGGCTAATTCTCCACATTGCATTGTAAATCGACCGACATGTTCGATGGTCGATTTATCGGGCTCGCCTAAAAATAAGGCAAAATCTAGTCGATAGTTCCCTGGTAATGGGTGTTACCGATCTATCTATTCAGGGTATGGTTTATGATACAACAGGATAATGTCGCAGCCGAATACCTGACCAGCAACTTCTTGGATGACTTGTACAATCTGGTCATTATCCATCTGCTAAGGTTCTAAGATTGGCGAGTGGTCTAGGCCAAATCGGTTTACATTATCTTGATATTTAAGGAACTGTTGGGGATTGAATCCTCATGATAGTCCTTGATTTATGTTCTCATGTATAAAGTTTGTAGCCTCTCGCTCTGGTCGCCCAACTTTCGCAGGAGGTGGCATATTTCTTATCACTTGGACAGGGACTGTGGTGAATTACATTGTGGAGGCGGCATAGGTGGCAACGGAGCTGCATTACTGATAGAACTTCCCTCGACATTGTACTACGTTACCGATGGTGTTCATTCAACCATCATAGCTATCAATCGATACATATATATATATATATATATACACACATATATATATATATATACATATATATATATATATATATATATATATATTGATTAGTATTTTCAGCTTGAATATGGAACTGCTCTCCCTGGGCCCTTCCATATTCCTGCACAAGTTGAATGCTCATCTGTACGTCTCGGAGCACAGTAACTACCTCATCTAGAAGAATAGTTTGGGAAGTTGACGCTCCTCCCTGATCCCCAGTAAATGGCATTGGACTATTATTTAAATTTAGTGTCTCAAGGGCTGTTGGAACTGGCATGTCCTCTACTGGAGGTGGTGCGGTTGGCATAGAGATATTGTAACATCCCGGATTTTTGCCAACTTGGAGATAGACATCCTTAGGCAATGGGTTGATCATAACACCTTATTAACTTCTCATAACTCAATCCCAAAGTCTCAAATCCCCTTTTCAACCCATTTCCTTCAAAATCTCACCTTTCACCACCTTGTTCTTCAAAATTTTCTAAGTACTTTCACATTAAACACTAATCCTAAAGTTTAAATGATGAAGAACAATGCTTAAACTAAAACTTACTGTAAATAGTAAATACATAAATAAAATGGGCTTTTGACCATTAACCTTATGGAATCTCACAAAATGAATAAGTTATTTGGAAAGATAAGTTTCTCCTACCCTAAGACCTTATTCTGTCGTAATTAAGGCGAAATTTAGTCAAGTACTAAACTAAATAATTGATGGATTTGACTCGAACCACTTTCTATACGAATTGCAAGACCCAAAATCGTTAGAATCACTAACCCCACATTACCTAGAAATCTAGGATCAATCTCAAAACTCAGTTGCTCATGGGAGCACAGTGAAACTCTGTATCGGATCTGGATCGCGCGTCGAAAGTCCGATTACCGCGAAACTATACGGTTATGACCGCCTTACTGGGCTTGATAACCATCTCGAAAATCAAGTCCAAATAGTATCCCAAAACGCACAACTTGAGCTCGGAGCGAAGTGTGTAAGGAGCGCGAATATACTTAAAAAATGAACTCAGATTTAAGTGATTTGAGCCGTTCGCTTGCAGGTCAAATTTAATGTTTCAAACCGTTAGATTCTGACCCAACTACACCCTTGGATCAGGGAAATTTTCCTACACATGTCAGTGTACTTGTGGCCCTTATAGAGTAACGATGACCGTTGAACTGAAACAGGTCCTCCGCGGTCGATCCACTGATCTGATCGGATTAAAATCTTAACCTGACCTAGATCCAATGTCAGGAAACTTTTCCCAGACCATATGCAGAAAATGGGCCTCCAAATGAGCTCCGTTGGCCCGAAACAGTCACTATTTGGCTATAACCTAAGTATACCATGGCCCTAGGGCCATTTACATCAGTTCTGGGCCTATATAAGGGCCTTTACCCACCCCTCTCTCATTCCATACGAAATTCCTAAACCCTAGGAGAGAGAAGAGAGAAAAGATGAGGAAAATGTGAGTAGAAGTGAGAGAGAGTGAGGGATAGTTGCTGGGATTTGATCCCACCGCTCTACGTGCTGAATCGCTTCTCTCGTGTCGCTACACTGGCGATTCCGATTCCGTTGTTGGGTAAGAAATCCTAACCCTAACCTATTTTAGGTATCCGAATAGAGTAAATGGTGAAATAGCTAATCTATTTCATGTTATAGGTTGTTGTTGTGCCGTAGACGAAGACTTAATGTTCGAACTGAGTTTGATACGAGTTTACCGGCGAAAGGTGCGGACTATAAACGTTTAGGTTATGGTTTTCAAGGCTTTCAATGTCAGTTAATGATTTATGACTGACTTGATTGTTGCCACTTGTACTTAAATACGATGTCTTCCACATACTACACACATATGAACTATGTTGTGAATATAATGCATTCCATGTGTTTGTTGAAATGTTCGAATGAAAGTGAAATCATGATTTATGCTTACCATGACTGTTAACCTAGAATACGGGGTTGTTGTATGTATGACAATCCCCTTGTGAAAGGATTTGTCATAATATATGCCGTAACTAATTTAGTCCATATATGTAGTAAAGTGTAGTCTAAATGTTTGTTGAAATGTTTGAATGGACTTAAAATTATGATTTGTGCTTGTTATGAATTCAAATCTAAGATTCATGTTTGTTATATGCGTTGTAGCTTATGTTGTATAGGAAATCGCTATAGTTCATGTCATAACTAATTTAGTCTATGTATAAAGTAATGTGTAGCCTAAATGTTTGATAAAATCTCTGAATGAAAAATTGCTTGACGAGTTGTATTTAATAAGGGTGTTGAGTTTAGATTCTTAACTACCTTACTAATATTTATAGTTTCCTTCATGTAATCTATATTGCTATTATGTGATTTATGTAGTAAATGCATGTATATAATAACATGTTCTATGTGTTCGATAAAATACTCAAATGACTGTTGTATTTGTAATTGTTTGTTAAATACCTATACAATTTTCACATGTCTCCACATTCTGCATTTGAGTATGATTGGGACTACTACGTAGTCCAGGCAATCAGTAACAATTCTCGATTGAGTGACCAGATTTGACTCGCCACATTTGATGCGTTCGGTGAATCCGAGTCGTACGATGATTGTCGACAGTGGTACCATGTCGATTAATTCAGCGTACGCTCATACTAGTCGAACTTGTCTAGTAAACCGATTGGCCTAATGTGTGTTTACCATGTATCGACGCTACTGCTTAAATCTAAGGTACCACTTACCAATGTAAAGCCCGTTTCAACCATAGTACCACGATCCGCTAAGACTCATGAGCCAAGCATGGTGGTATGGGACACCGTGGTTGAGTTGTCGACCTACGCTGGGGTGACAAACCTCCCTGTAGTGACCAGTGAGCAACCCAAAACTCGTGAGCTGAATACGGTGGTATGAGAACTGTATTCGAGCTGTCGGCCTACGCTAAGGTGATGAGCCTCCCTGTAGTGTAACGCCCTGAAATTCGGGGGTCGAGTATGAACTCAACTCCCGAGTTCCAACGCATCACTTATGCAACATACACAATGCCGTTAAATGTTGTCTGAGTTAGCGCAATAAACATGAATGAGATTAAACCAAAACAGTAATTCATACTCCAGTTCAATTGCATTTAAAAACAGCGGAAGACTGAAATTTTATATTCAAGTATGTAAAGTAACAAAATTTTCTGAACTCCAGAGTATGAGTACTAGCTGAGCACCAATATACATGTAATGTTTGTAAGTTAAAAACCAAAATACATCCTCAAAAGAGGCCCCGAGAATCCTGCGATGCAGCCGCCCTAAGCGTAGCCGTCAGAGTACTGCATGAAAGAGAACTCCTCCTGGTCCTCATCAACGTCGGGCTCTGGCTCCTGAACTAAGGCGCCCTCTAACCCTGCGACAGAGTCTGGTTGGTGTGTACAACACCGTCCCGTAACGTGGGAGTGAGTAGCTAACTCAGTGGAACAATAATGCATAAGTTAACATGTTATCAAATCAACCAAGCAGTAATGATAAAGCAGTACAAATCAAGCATTTCTAACTACTCTTGTTAAATGCAAAATGGCATGACATGATGCGGTATGCCCTTGCCAAACCACCCTCAAGCGACATCATCTTACGTTCGCGAATGCTTAACTCCCTCAGTGCGCCACATCTACAAAGCACATGCGGTGCGATGATGCTCGTGATTATCAAGTTATTATTAGTCCATTTCAATCAGTAGTATTGGGAAACTAAGGTACCTCCCTTGTATCATTCCCAACATGATCCATTCTAGGGTCGTCAATCCTAGTTATTCTCATACGATGTTATGGTTTGAGAAGCTTAGTGATGGCATCGCAAAGGGTTCGTCACCCGTCAGCGCGGATACAGATCTCACCGTATGCGGCTCAATTGCTGGCCGTCAGCTCGAGTACAGGTCTCACCGTACTCAGCTCAATCACTAGCCGTCAGCTCAAGTACAGGTCTCACCATACTCGGCTCAACTCACACTCTAGTTGCTGTGAAAGGCTCGTGGCCAATCACAGATACTTAGAGTACACTCGATGATACCACGGAGGACTCGTCGCCCGTCAGCACGAGCACAGATCTCACCGTACTCGGCTCTCGCCGAAGTATCGACAGCTCGAATACAGTGTCCCATACCACCGTATTCGGCTCACGAGATAGTTGCGCAATGGTCACTACGGGGAGGCACATGGCCCCAGCATAGGCCGACAGCTCGACCACGGTGTCCCATACCACCATGCCCGGCTCATGCGTCTTAGCGGATCTAGGTACCCTGGTTAAACGGGAATTCCCACTGGTAAGTTTGGTACCCTAGGTTCAAGCAGTAGCGACCAAACAAGGTGAACACACAACTACACTTCGGTTTAATTGGCGAGCCTGACTAGCTCGAGCGCACCACAAGTTGAGCGATATGGAGCGCAAAAGCACTCCACGTGGCCAACCACTATCGCCGACCGAAGTACGACTCGGGTTCGCCGGACCCGTCCTTTGTGGCGACATGAATCTCAGCCACAATCACAAGTCTGGTACCGAGTGTTTGGACTATATTCATAGTCCCAAACTCAAACAATTTTCATCGTTAGCATGTGAAATAAAGCATGATAAACAAGCAATACAAGCATGTTAGTAGGCATGTTATAAAGCATGAAGTAAAACATGAAGTCAAGCATGTTGCAAAGCATGTTGTAATGCATGTAATAAAGCACTATCCTCATAGGGATACAATTGTGTGTGCAATACAATTAAGTGGTTGCGGTGAACCACCGCATGGAGGGGATCCTACATGTCTCTAAGGGAGTCGGAAAACCCATATCAGCGCCTATCTAAGGCACTAGTACATACACATGTACACATACATGCACTTATATAAACACTTAGAATACACTTCTCCAACATACATGACGTATGTTAGGCAAGTTCGTGATTGGGCTGTCCCTAAGCCTCGAGAGTATTTTTCCCGTGTATATCATAATCATACGGCAATAATCATCACAATTATATTTCCAAAATCCGCACGTATGCGGAATTTCCGGAATACACAATTTCCACATTATGACATTTACACATGAACGTGTTTTTTTGCGATCCCTTTCGCCAAACTAGCATTTTATCCACACATGATATAATCAAACATTAAATAAACATGTTAAACATTTTCTCAACAAAAATACGTATACGGTATTTCTACGTATATCAAGAGTATGTAAAATTCCATATTCTTTATCGCTAATCGAAACAGGAAACGGAAAGCACTTTGTACATGTGCATTTGCATGCAGATCATGAATCTATCATTATCTGACATTGAAAGCGTTAAAAACCGTAACTTATACGCTTAAAGTCCTCACCTCAGCCCTTGGAATTCCAATGAATCAGCAAGAGGGTTGGTGCTTCCGTATACGGGAGTTTCTTAGCCTAAAGAACGCATTTAATTAGTCTTTCCTTAACCTATCACTAATCAAGCTCAAATCAGACCTAGGGTTAGGGTTTCTTACCTTCAAATGGGGTGGAAACCGCCGAAAAATCCTTGAAATAGAGCGGTGTAGGCCGTGGGAGAAGTGGAAGCAGTAGGAGGAAGATCGGCCTCGATCTCCACAAGTTTCTCTCTCTTTTCTCTCTTTCTCTCTTAGGGTTTGGACCCAAATTCGTATGGCTGTGAGAGGGGCTGTTCTAAGCCCCTTTTATAGCCTAGAACATAACCAAAATAGACTTAGGTTCAAGGGTGGCTGCATATATAGGCAGTTCGCCACTTTCCAAGCTCAAAAGGGGTGTTCTGGTAACCCTCTTTGAGCCAAACGTCAGACTTAAGCTCACCCTCTGCGGATCTACGTGGGATTACGTTTTCGGCTCGATCGGATTCCCAGATCGCACGTGGCGGACCACTTTCAGTTCAACGGTCCGTGGGCCACGATCAGAATTTCTGAGTACATGTAAATGTTCCTGAAATTTTTCTTAATCCGAGGGTGTAATTTGGTCTGATTCCGACGGTCAGGTTGCTTAATACTGACGCGCAACCGAAAGGTGCCAGATCACTATTCCAGATATTTTCCTTTGGATGGAAATAGTGTTTTTCACACTCCCTCGCTCCGGAGTGAAAATAATGGCCGTGGGACATCGGAATCATCTGATTTTTGAGATGATTGTCAAGCCCAGTGGGGCGGTCCTGGTTCCTTAGCTTCGTGTTAATCGGACTCCCGATGTGCGATCTAGACTCTCATACGAGTTTCGTTTCAGTCCCCAAGAGCAGACGGGTAATGAGTTTGGCTCTAGACTTTAGGGTAACCTAGAGTCACCAATTCTGCAAGTTTTGGATTTTGCAGATCGTATTTAAAGCGATCCCAACGGATTTCATGATTTACCGAGTTTAGTACTTAGTTAACTTTGTTAAATTTCTAAAGGATTTAACCCTATGTGATTTCTGGTCGAGGTGGTACTCGGCCCAATGTACGGAAATTTTTCAGGTCGTTACATGTAGTGACCTCGAGTATAAACGAGGCTTACCCTGGCGCAGCCTAACTATGGTCCTCAGTCGGGTTGGTGACGAGCCTTCGAAAATAGACTGTCAGTTGGTAGGGCGTCGGTGGAGTAACCTCGAACATAAAATAGGCCTACGCTGAGATGACGAGCCTCTCCGTAGTGACCTGAATTTGCCTATCGTATGTGACAAGCTAGGATTGACGACCCTAGATGGATCATTGTTTGGGTAAATGATATAAAGGGAGGTACCTTAGCTTCCCGAATCTGCTGTATGAATGAGCCTAAATAAGAACTTGGCTAACACGATCACGCACGGCATTACATGTGCTTTGGCGAGGAAGCACACGTTTACCGGGAGTGTTGCATGCGCGATCGTGAGATGATGTCACTGAGGAAGTGCAGGCGAGGGCATACATCATTGTCGCATACCATTCTTGCATTAACAAGAGTACTTAGGACATGATTGTTGTACTGCTTTATCATTATTGCTTGACTGAATTGATAACATATTAACCTTTACTTTATAGTTTCACTGAATTAGCTACTCATTCCCACCTGGGATGGTGTTTTAAAACACAAACTAAACTTTGTTATAGATGCAGGTGGCGACGGTGTTTACGCTGCTGATTTGGATTTCATAGGCGAGGAGGAGGAGGAATTCTCCTATGTTCAGCTATCAGGTGGGTCTATGTAGATCATGTACTAATCGACGGGGTTATAGGGACTAAAGGATTAGTTGGACATTCACATTTTCATATATTTGTAAAATTTGGATCAATACATGTATAAATATTCAGCCTGGTAACATACTCGTACTTTGGGAATTGAGAAACACCTATATATTTTATATATCTATCTTAGTCTTCCGCTTACCTAATTACATTAACTCTGGAGTATGATATGCTAATTTAGTATAATCTCACTCATGTTTAAATGCACTAATATGGACAATATTTAATCATCATTATCTATGTTGCATAAGTGATGCGTTGGAACTCGGGAGTTGAGTTTTGCTCGACCCCCGATTTTTAGGGTGTTACAGATATCGACCCTAACAATACGAGCGCTTCTTTTATTTATAATTGGCAATACTACACCGGTAAGTTACAAACAGGGTCCCATTGGGCGTGCCAAAAATTGTTTGGTGTTGTTTTCGGCACCAGGTTTGCGGGCGTGCCAGAAATGAAATTGCGGCTTCAATTCAAATCGAACAACAATGACCCCAAGTGCCAAGATAGGCAGACACGTAGTGTATGACCGAGATCTGGTGAGATTGGTCGCCTATTCAGCCACTCGCTCAACGTATAAAATCGGATCAGGCGATATTCAGAGGGTGGGGTTCATCCTCTGATGGGTAGGGGTGTACATGTGGCCGCACCAAGTCGAGCTGGGCCTAGCTTGGCTCCGCTCAGTCACCAGGCACACCTAGCTTGAACTCGACTCAGCTCGGTGACCGAGCCAGCATGTCTAGGTTGGTTCGACTCAGTCAGCAATCGGACCAGTTCGAGCCGAGTTTGAGCCAGTTTCGAGTTTTCGAGCCGAGTTCGAGTTCGAGTATTTGAGCCGTGTTCAATATTATGCTATCTTTTTTCAATAAAACAAAAATAAAATCATTTACATTAGACATATTTATGTTGCTTGATCTTCATGCCCCAACAAGAAGTTCAATAGATCATTTAAGAAAACATAAAAGAAACAGAAGCATATTACAAAGCGTAAAATTCAAAGCTGACTACACTACTATATGTGTTTTCCACCATTTCTCCAATGACGGTGACTCATCCACCATACACGCAAAATACATGTTCGTTGAGTGAACTCGCTCGGCTAGGAGCAAAGTCGCCCAATCAGCTAGGGGTGTACACGAACAAAAAAAGAACATTCCCCATTCGCAGTAAAAGCAACGGATGAAGAGAAATGATCACATACAACGGTTGGATGTGAACTTTCACATGCAACCCCTTCTTTCCCGCCAATCTTTGGCATGTAGAATATCCAATCCGTGCAAGAAGGTAAGCCACATCAAGATGATCACCAGGTAGGAAAATTAGGCCGGTCCACCCATCGGGTGGGCCACACCAATACACCAAGTCATTCAACACATACCAAGTGGTCATTATGATGTGGCCCTCCTTTTGTATAATTCCGCACGCGAAAGGTTTAAGTGGTTGTATGTGATCATTCCTCAAGGACCAATGGTCGAGATTGCCGAACCATGGGCCCCATTCGTCAGTAAAGAAGAACGTATTCATATAATCACTCCTATGCAAAAGCATATGAATTGAGAGAGAGAGAGAGAGAGAGAGAGAGAGGGAGACTGATCACATTCGCAGTACACGAACGGATTGGGCTTGCGGCTTACCGGCGGTTGAACTCGGTCTGGAGCGTTACGGCAGAGGCAGGGGCGACTGGGGCAGGGTAGGGAACGCCTGAGGTGATCGCCGGACAGGGCAGGGAACGCCTGAGAGAGAGAGAGAGAGAGGGAAGACTGGTAAAGGAAAGGGAGAAATGGTCGGCCGGTAAGGTGCGGCCGTGTGGGTAGGGTTAGGGTATTTTTGAAGGGGAAGGGAAATAGAAAAATAGTGCAGTCGGGTTTTTGTTTGAAGGGGGTAAAGAGTAAAGAGTAAAGTATGGTTTTTTACTTAAGGGGGTATATATATACCCTACACCAAGTCGAGCCGAGTTTGAGCCAATTTCGATCTGAGTCGAGTCGAGCTGGGGCAAGCTCGAAATCGTTTTCGAGCTACAAAAAAATAGCTCGGCTCGGTTCGTACTCAGCTACGATCCGAGTCGAGTCGAGCTAGCTCGGTTCGTGTACACCCCTAATAATGGGTTGCACCTTTTCCTTCAGTATGAAAGGACTTTTCCATACATATAAATGAATAAGAAAAGAATTTTTACAGTCGGTCGTGAAGAAGAGCTGTAAAATACCTTTTCGAGTGAAGAACTGAATCTAGCGTGCAAGTGTATACTCAAATTACAGCTAAAGATTACTAGCTACTTGGTTGACGCTACATATTACATTAATAAATGTAAACAACTAGCTGAAAAGTTAAATATTATATGGTTGAATGTAACAGAGAAGTAAAGAATTACACTATGGAATGTAATTTGAGTGATAATTTGAAAGATAAATTTGGTTTGATTGGGTTGGTATGAGATGAAATCTTCCTCCTTGGTTCCTTTGTTATTTATAATCTTAATCTGCCCATTGAGATCCTTCCCATGTTATGACGGTTACCATAACTGTTCAGCACTACTGCCTTCTGGATACTTCTCTGTTTCTCCTCTTGTCACCTGTCTATAACCGCTTTCACATGATTGCTTCTTCATCAGTCGCTTAAACAACACACAACACCATTTGATACGCTATAACTATTATTATCGAGAAATATTCTTTGTACATATCTGCAGATATTCAAATACACTATGTGGATCCGTACAGATCACACATAATTCTCCTTGATTGGTTCTCGAATGGAATGACAATAATGGGGATGGACAAATTCTAAAAAACTTAACCCATCATTGGTTGAATTCAATCAAACACAAGCCACATGTGTGATCGAGGGCCTGCGTTTAGATTTCATGCGGTATTGTAATATGTGCGGGCATTCTAGAGTCTTGCTCGAATCAATACTTGATTGGATGCTAGTGCCCCCTATTGAGTTAGACTGATTAGAGATAGGATGCATGATCCAACTATCCTCTTAATTACCAATGGGTCTGATCAGCGATCAAACGACTTGTGAAAGCGCAGGGGTTAGTCATTCCGAATGGAATTTTTTTCTTTTTTAACCTTGAGTACCAAGGACTTGTTCTTTCACCAGTACTTCAACTTTATTTTTCTTGAAAAAATAAAGATGAATAAATGAATAACAATAAGGCAAAACAATGTTGATTTCATTAATATTTGAATGTATGGCTCACTAAAATCCACAAAGTATCAAAATAAGCAAAATAAATAAATGAGGAATTAATACCTGACCCGTCTGTAAGAAAAAAATGATCAAGGTGAATGGTTAGCAAAATGCGACCAAAGAGGTATGATCATCTAAGTAAGAACTTAGTTGATCGGGATCCAACAACTTAGGGTTGTGAATATTTAATCTAATCTTACGATACTATAGTGGTGGAAGCTGAACAATAGCGATCTATGCCAGAACTAGAGTTAGGCTATGCGAAGATAAAAGTAAAGATAAATGAAAGATAAATTGTAAAAGTAGATAGATGTGTTTGGCGTGGGATCTTGAGCACTTCTTCACGTGCTCCTTTTATAACTTGTCGAGGGAGCTAAACCATCGCCAGGTTTCCTTGTTGATCCTATATCGTGTTTTACAATATGCATTTTGGATAAAAATATCTCCTGGATAGATTCAAATTTGTTGGCTTTTCGAATCTTCTTCTCGTAGGTAATCCTTTGATGGGAGATGTTCGTGACTCACTAATCGGATTCAAGATTGATCAGGAGATCACTGATCCAGACCTCAAATCCTAATGGCCCACCTATTGCATTTGTGTGATCTAATCAAACCACCTCTTTGATGGTTTAGAGTGTTGGAGGGATGGTGACACCTGATATTGATGTGTTATGGCTAGATCAGATCTTTTTGTTGAGCTCTCTCATTCTCTTTATTTCAATTGATGTACGAAATTGGACCCGATTTGCCCAATTTTCACTCTCTTCTGATTTGAGACTAAACTAGTAATCGGATTTGCTTGGATATTGACTCGATCTTCGAATATTCGGGGTCTTAGTGACCTTTGCAAACTCTTCGAACTTTTTTAGGAAAATCTCCAATTTTAGAAGGCCTCACCGAGTATATCACAACCAAATCCATGTTAGGATTCTTGCCTTGGTGGGTCTATTGCAGATGTGCCAGGCATATTGCTGCATTAATTGGCTTATTTAATCGTGGTCACATGGCATGTGATGATTCGCTTCCTTAAAAGCATGCACAATAGTCTGTGCCACCGCATTAATAACAGAATGTGCATCGCCTAAGGAATATAAATCGAAGATATTGCTGGTGCGAGTATGATTTATGTGAATACTAAGCCCGTACTGTAACACGTGAAAATTTTCTATTGATCCACATGGGGTGCCAAAAATGGATGTAACCACGCATCAATAAATAGTTTTTGATCCATTTACAGTGGATCCAACAATTTGAACGGTCAATTGGGTAACATGTATTGGGCATAACAGTGGCGGTGTGACATGTATGTATGGTCATGCTCCCTGGCATATCATGATTCCTCATTCAAAAATGGTAAGGGGTCATTTGGCACCACGGTTGGGTGGTTTGAGGGGATTTCAAATCCCTTAGTATGATTGACACCATGAAGTAACTAGGGGTTTCAAATCCCCTCAAAGAGTAGGTTTGGAAGGTGAAAGCTTGATTACATCTAAAATCCTTCTAAGGTTACATGTGTAACATGTGTGTCACTTGGTTATTAATCTATTTAGCACATAACTCACCAATGGCATCCCAAAACAATCATATTATCAATTGCATCAGTATAATTACTTTAATAAGATGATATGTGCCATCCAAACATTGTCCATGTAAATCAATGGTTAAAAATCATTGGTTAGTCACTCGAATGTGATCTTGTGATCATGACCCATCCAATACTTGGAATTTCATCATTTTCGGGTAAAGTATATATTTCAAAGGGCTTAATACAACCATTGTATCAAACATTACATTCAGACACGAATTAGAGATATTAAAGTTGATTTAATAATTAAATTCAATCCAATGTAAATATACCATGCATAGCTATTTTTGGATTACAACCTATTCTCAATCCAGGTGTTCCAATCCACGCTCCCAAACATCCCTAAGTGTAGCTCAGGCTTCCACCAGCACAATAACCTGTGGTGAAATGTACTCTGACCATCAGTGTCGCTTCTCGTGTTACAACGAGGGCCCAAAATTGAATGAAATCCAAAATTGAATGAGATCCAATATTGAATGAGATCCAATACTCAAGTAGGCCCCACAAGAAACAGTGTAAACGGAAAGCCCACCGTCGAAACCTTATTAGGGCCCACACAAGTTTTAAATCAGGCTGATGTTTGTGTTTTCTCTTCATCTTTGGGGATCACCTTACGAAGGAGTTGGGTTGCATGTAAACGCAAGTTTAGGCTTATGAGGGTTTCAATGGTGGCCGTTTCCATCCCCTTTCCTGTGGTGTGGTCACTTGCATTTTGTATCTTGTATCTTGCTCAACTGGTACGTCATCTTAATATGAGCTGGCGGAACTGATGGATGGACTGGATTTCACACGGGCACTGTGAGTGGCCCCAGGACCTCGTGTTGCACCAACTCCCAGCATTGGCCAGATTGTGCTCCCACCAACCGCGTTAACGGAAATGAATTGCCAGTTGCGAGGTGACTACTATCAGCAGGTGTTCTGTGGGCCCCACCATGATGTTTGTATTTTAGTTACGTTGTTCATCTATTTTAGCACATCATTTTATGACATAAGCTGCAAAATAAGATAGATCAAAACGTGAACGACACTACATAAAAGAAAGTGATTGAATGTAGCCCATCATAATGTTTATTTACCATCCAACCTTCACACAGACCATGCTGTAGGGAAAACACAACTGCCAGCTTGATCTAAAACTTTTGTGAAACCCAGGAAGTTTCTCATGGTGAGCGTTTCAAGGAATATTCTTCAAGGCATATTCAAAGTGGGCCCAATTGAGTTTACTCATTATGATAAAAGCATACTTAGTTACTCAGTAGCCAATCCCATTTCCTGCAAGACGGTGTTTTGTGGGCCCTACCATGATGTTTGTATTTTAGTTACGTAGTTCATCCATTTTAGCATATTAATCTATGGCATGAGTTGCAAGATAAGGTAGATCGAAACGTAAACGATACTGCATAAAAGAGAGGTGATTAAATGTAGCCCATCATAATATTTATTTACCATCCAACCTCCACACTGGCCAGACTGAAGGGAAAACACAACTGCCAGCTTGATCCAAAACTTTTGTAAAACCCAGGAAGTTACTAATGGTGAGCATTTTAAGGAATATTCTTTAAGGCATATTCAAAGTGGCCTTAACTGAGTTTACTCATTATGATAAAAGTGTACTGAGTTACTCAGTAGCCAATCCCATTTCCTGCTAGACAGTGTTTTGTGGGCCCCACCATGATGTTTGTATTTTAGTCCCATCGTTCATTCATTGTTTAGCATATCATTCTATGGCATGAGCTGCAAAATAAGGTAGATTGAAACGTGAACGATACCGCATAAAAGAGAGGTGCTTGGATGTAGCCCATCGTAATGTTTATTTACCATCCAACCTTCACACGGACCGGGCTGAAGGGAAAACACAACTGCCAGCTTGGTTCAAAACTTTTGTGAAACCCAGGAAGTTTTTAACGGTGAGCGTTTCAAGGCATCCTCTTCGAAGGCATATTCAAAGTGGGCCTCTCCAGGGGAACGTGTCGGATCTGTGGCATGTGTTACGCTATCTCCTCTTCAATTTCTCCTCGCGCGAATCGCTGGAGAATCTCAAAAAAGCTCGTGGCGTTTTCGTAATTTCCCACGATATTTCCAAATCCAGGCCTCTTTGCTCGAACAAAACCTCTCCTCTCAACGTCGCTGCGAGTATTTCCAGCGCAGATCCTCCAACCTCTCCTCCTCTTCTCCCTCTCCATTATTTCCATTTCCGATCTATCAATCTCTATTTTTCTAGGGTTTTCAGTCCCCGATACTCCATTTTCCTCCACAGATTCGTCATATAATCGCCTTCTCGCGGTTTCAGCGGCAAAAATGGTAGGGTTTATCGAATCATCTCACTCACATACGTTTCTCAACTGGAGAATAGCTTAGATCTGGTGTAAATTCGCTTTGATTCGCGATAACAGCTAGGAGCGATGCTTTATTTGCGCGAATTCGCTGCGATTTGGAAGTAGATCGCGAATTTTCAGTTCTCAGTTTGGATTATTGCATTTGGATCTTTTAGGGTTTTCAATTTTATGTAGATCTGGTTTTTAAATGACGACTGACCGATTTTTGTTCGTTTTAATTGAAATTACGCCCGTTTGCGGTGATGGTGGCAGCCTCTCAGACTCGAAATCAAGGTACTGTTCTTCTGTCCTCTGAAATTTCAGATGCATGTTGATATCATTTCTCTAGTTTGATAGTTTTTTAGTAATGCTACACATTTCTATATATATCTGCTAATGACAATTTCTGGATCAGAGAAAACTCGCTCAAAGATCAGAAAGAGTGAAATCTGTGGATCTGCATCCAACAGAACCATGGTAATTATTGTCATTTTCAGTTCAGATTACTGCAATATATTATGCATAGTTGCTAATATATTATATTTATGATTAATGAGATTTGCATGTTTAGGAGTATAACAGTAATAGATCTGGATGATTTTTCATTTTAGTTGTTCCATCGAGAAGAAAAAAAAAAAGAAAGTGAAAAAGAAAAAAGAAGAAGAAGAAGAAATAAGGAATAAGACAGCAGAAAACATAGAAGGAACAAGACACAGTGGATGTTATTGACTCAGCAAGACAGAAAAGAAAAAGAATGCATCTCTTATTGTGGAAAATATTTCTTATTCAAAATTATAATATGCAATTAATGTGTTCATGCAGGATCCTTGCAAGTCTATATTCAGGAAGTGTCTGTATCTGGAACTACCAGTCTCAGGTTAGGGAATGTTATTGGTTCTGTTTTCTTTGTTTTGTTACTGTCTTGCATGCTTTTTTCACAATTTTGTTTTAGTATGTAGTTGCTTTGGTTTCTATTATTTTAGCCAAACTCATCTGATGGTAAAATCCCAATTTTTCTAAAAGGATATAAGATTTACTGTTAGTGTGTGGAACTTGTTCAGCTAGCCAAGATAGCTTTTGTACTTCACATGGATTTACGAGGATGCGAATTTAATTGCCCTATTGTGATTCATGATGCTTCTGATTTAGTATTTTGTGTTGTCTCTTGAAACTTGATTCTTACTCTATTTGTGAATAAAATGGAATATTATCTTCACACACATAAATCTCTATCATGTATGAGATATGTAAGAATCAGATAAAGGGTCCACAATCCACATTAAATGGGAAAAGCGACAAGGTGTATGTGGCATGGTTCATCCGTGTTGGGCTAAAATGATTAGCGGCCCCAGGCAATCTGGATCATCGAAACATACCTCCACTTGCATAGACTGGGTGCCTCAGGACACCATACACGTCCTGAGGCTCATGACTTTGTTATTCTTCCTCAATGTTGTCACCCTTTTCCCATAACTTTGAAGTTATGATTAATTGTGAAGGAGATCTTTGGTCCTCCCCAACGTGTCTTATATGTATGAGTGACGCGGAGTCAATAGATCACTTTTTCATCCATTGCCCTTTTGTTCGGAAGGTGCGGGAGAGCATCTTGGGCAACTTTAGTACTTCCCAGGTGATGTCCAAGTCGGCAGGCTATCTTTTGTGGGCGTGGCATGATGGAGTTGGGAAGGAAGGAAAAGCGATTTGGTGGCTTTTCATTATGGCATGCTATGGGTTATCTGGGGTGAGAGAATCTGGAGATGCTTTCAGAGTAGATGTGCTGCTGCCGGAGGTGGTTAGGAAACTCAAGGTTGAAATCGTGGGTTGGGCCTCTAATATGAAAGGGTTGGATGCTTGTAATCTTTTCTCCTTTCTTCGGGCTGTAATGTGGGTCATTTTTCTTTTATCGCCCAGTGATTGCTTTGGCATTCTGTCTTAATAAAATTTCATTATTTCTCCAAGAACCAAAAAAGATTAATCATGCTATTTCCTTAGGATCTATGACTATTCCAATTTTGTGGAAACAAACTTCATTGACTGAAGAGAAACTATATCAAAGCTAAGGGGGAGGAGTTCGTTGATAAGTGGAGAGAATCTTACCACACCTTCTTTGGCAAAGGAGTTGGCAAACAAAATGTTTCGCCAAGAATCTAGATTTTGAATGCATTTATGATAAAGGGTTAGCTCGGACTCATTATTGGATGCATGATGTTTGTAGGATGGTATTGATAAATTAAAGTAGGTAGGATGGTTGGACAATGATAACCAAACCATGACTCTAATCGTCGGTGATGTAATAGTAGCCCAGAAAAAAGAAACAATGAATTAACTCAAATAGAGAAGCGTTACCAAGACCAAGAAGCCTCAAACAAAGAGAGATTTCAATTCTAAAACAAGGAATCAAGGTATGGGTCATACCCAAGTTATATTAACAAGCAGCTGGCAAAAACACATGGTTTTATACATTTGTTACCACATGGCCATAGTGGCCCACCTTGATATGTGATATGGGGCTTAATGTGTGCCAATATGGGCCCGTATTGGCTGATATGGGCATGTATGGGGTTGTATTGGCCCATATAGTATCAGTGATTGGGGTGCTGATGCGGGGGCTAATACTGATACTTAAAATCATGAACAACACCAAATCCTCAATCAAAGACTTGCCTTCCCTGATTACATTGCTTTGTTCAAGTTGGTGGCTGAAAGAGGTCTGAGGAGCATGGTGGAAGGGCTGCTTTCGATCCCTAATCAACCCAATAGGGAGCTGCATAGTTTGGGAGTGACCCAAGGAGGGCTTTTGGAAGCCATTCCCCTCCAGAAGAGAAAAGGGAGAAGGGTGTCCAAAGTGTCCCACTGAAGGTATTTTCTTGGAATGCAAGGGGGTTTGGATGCCCCTAGAAATGATCCCAGGTGAGAGATGTGTATTCGTTCGAAAGCTAAGTTGATAGTCTTGCATGAAACAAAGCTTCAATCGATGAACATGTATCTTGTTAATTCTTTGTGGCGTAGAAAGAATAGGGAGTGGCTGGCTTTGGATTCGACTGGCTCAGGAGGTGGAATATTCTTGATGTGGGACAACACCATTCGAACCATCGAAGATAGTTGGGTGGAGACCTCAATCAATGTGTTGTTTAGGTAGAACAGCTCGGGCTTTCGCTGAGTTTTTTCCATTATCTATGGCCCCTCCAGAGCCTTGCTTCGCCCCCACTTTCTGGCTGGAACTTTAAGCTATTTTTCTAAGATGGAACCTTCCCAGCTGATAGGTGGGGACCTTAATGTCATTCGCTTCTCTTTTGAAAGATCTAATGGGGTGAGAATTTCTTCTTCTATGAGGGCGTTTTCTGATTGGATTACTGATCATGGTTTGGTTGATCTGCCGATGGGGGGGAGTGAAGTTCACATGGTCTAGTGGTAGGAATCCGCCCGCGATGTCCCTTCTCGACAAATTCATTATATCCCATGATTGGATTAGGCATTTCTCCTTTGCTTGTTAAAGAGGGATGCCTAAAACAAAATTTGACCATTGCCCTATTCTTTTGCAAACCAACAAACTAAACCGGGGCCCAAGGCTGTTCAAATTTGAATTAGCGTGGCTTCAATATGAAGGCTTTCAGGAATTGGTGTCTGACTAGTGGAAGGCTTTCGTGATTGTTAGGAGGCCTGGATTTATTCTTTTAAAAAGACTTAAGATGCTGAAAGCCAAATTGAAAGAGTGGCATAAGGAAAATTTTGGGATGAGGGAAGGTGAGATCTCCTGCTTGTTGTTTGATATTCAAGAGCTAGATGTGAAGGAGGAGGTAAGCCCCCTCTCGGAAGAAGAAAGATCGCTAAGAGACAAGCTCTCTCCTGATTACTGCTCTAGACTGAAAGAAGAGGAGATCAAGTGGAGATAGCGCTTGAGAGTGTTGTGGCTGAAGGAGATTGATAGGAACACTAAATTCTTTCATGGTTTTGCCTCTGCTTGTTCGGGTTGTAACACTGTCTCTTTCCTCCAGATTGATAATGAGATTGTCACAAATAAAGCGGGTATTTGCGATCATATTGTGCAATTTTATTCTTCCTTACTGACTGTTGAAAATGTGAATAGGCCCAAAATTGATAACCCCCCGTTCCATCAAATCTCAGAAGAAGAGGCAGAGAACCTCGAAAGATCAGTAGATATGGAAGAACTGAAATCATCGGTTTGGGAGCTGGGTAGTGACAAAGCCCCTAGCCCAGATGGCTTCCCCATAGCTTTCTTTTAAAGCCTTTTGGGAACTTATCAGGGATGACCTTTATGCCTCTGTCCTTAGAGTTGTTTGTGGATAGGAGACTTTCTTCTAAGATGGGTAGCACTTTCCTTGTGTTGATCCCAAAATTGGAAGGAGCGCAGCTCATCAAAGATTTTTGTCCCATTAGTCTAGTGGGGGGTCCTTAGAAATTTCTGTCCATGATTCTGGCAAACTGCTTTAGGCAAGTAATTACCAAGGTGGTTTCCCCCTTTTAGTTTGCTTTCGTCAAAGGAAGACAGTTCCTAAACTCGGTGTTAATTGCTAACGAATGTCTTGATTCGTGCGTTAGGGAGAAAAAGAGTGGTATCCTTTGTAAGCTTGACCTTCAGAAAGCTTATGACCATGTTAATTGGTCCTTTCCAGACTACATGCTCAAAAGAATGGGGTTCGGTTTCAATTGGAGAGCTTGGATGAGAATCTGTGTTTCAACGCCTAAATTCTTTGTTTTGATTAACGAATCACCTTTTGGCCACTTTAGGCCCTCTAGAGGAATCCGTCAGGGGGATCCTCTTTCCCCTTTTCTGTCTGTGCTTGTCATAAAAGCCCTAAGTGGAATGTTATATAGAGGTAAGGATATGGGGTTGTTTAGAGGTTTCTCTATTAGAAATCTCTCTTTCTGAATTAACCATTTGCAATTTGCTGATGACATTTTACTCTTCTATAATGCGGACGAATTAATGGTGACTTTTCTGAGCATGACTATTTGTTGGCTCCAGGTTGTGTCGGGTCTAAAAGTCGACATGGCCAAGATTGCTATAATAGGGATAAACCTGTCCGGCGAGGTTTGTGATTCCTTTGCCGACTCTTTTTGTTGCAAGGTAGACTCCCTCCCAATGCTATACCCAAGCCTCCCTCTTTGTATAGGTAAGCTCCCCACTTGCTTGTGTGACAACATTATTGGAGAAAAAATGGCTACCTGGATGGGTATCTGTCTTTAGGGGGCAGAATTACTATGATCAATGCTTCCCTCTCTAGTATGCCCATATACTTATCATTGTTTCAGTGCCCAAAATTTATTATTAGCAGAATAGATAGAATTTGTAGGAAGTTTCTCTGGCAAGGGAGTGGAGATTCCTTTTAAGTATCCATTGTTGAAATGGAAAGACATGTGCACCCCCTACAGAGAAGGGGGAGTGAATGTAAAAAACTTGGATTTCATGAACAAAGCCCTTTTGGGTAAATGGGTGTGGCGTTTTGAGGTAGAGGGCAATAGCCACCTTTGGAGACAAGTTGTTGCCGCTAAATATGACACTTCTAGGCTGCATTGGTGGCCTTCAGAGTCATCGATCTACAAAGCCTCCTACCTTTGGAAGAACATAACTAAGTTATCCAGGTCCCTTAAGGAAGCCTTCAGAGTCGTCGATCTACAAAGCCTCCTACCTTTGGAAGAACATAGCTAAGCTTTCCAAATCCCTTGAGGAAAACATCTGCTACTCCCTTGGCGACAGTAACAAAATTAGTTTCTGGCTAGATGTCTGGTGTGGGTCTTCCACGCTACAAAGGCTTTTCCCTCCTTGTTCTATTTAAGCTCTAACTAGAACATTCCGGTAAAGGATTTTTTCTTTCATAACGGGCAGGGAGGTGTTTGGATCCCTTCTTTTAAAAGGAATTTCAATGAGGAAGAGATTGTAGAATTTACATCGTTACTTTCCCTTTTGCAGGAATCTGTCCAAATCCCCTCTTAGAAGATACTATTGTTTGGAAGCGTTCAAGCTTGGGAGCATTTTCGGTCAAATCCTTATACAATCTTCTCTCGTTCTTCGTCAACTCTTCTGTTTGCTGTCATACGGGAGCAATGTGGACCTATGGAACCCCTCCAAAAGTGGCGACCACGGGTGGCTTGCGGGGATAAACAAAATTTTGACAATAGATAATTTGCGTAAAAGGGAAATGGTCCTTCCCAATATTTGCCCTTTCTGCCTAAAAAATGAAGAGATTGTAGATCATCTTTTCATCCATTGCCCTTTCATAGCAGACATTTGGTGGAGTACGCTATGCCTTCCCTCCTTGATTCCCCTCTAAACCCTACCTAATCCCTAGATATCTTAATCCCTAAATTCCTAATTCCCAGAAAAATCCCAAATCTCAATCCCTAAATCCTAAAACCCTAACTAAAATCTGATTTTTTTTACTTTTTATTTTAAATCCCTTTCCCAAACTTGATTTTATTGGTGTCATTGTCTTTTTCCGTGGTTGTTGCATTACCCACGCTAGATTGGAAGTCCCTACTTTCAAATTGGACACTCTCGTAATACTTTATATTTTCATGCACCGCGTATGTGATAGCCTAAGCCATTGGTGATCCAAATCTGAATTTTCTGAATGTATTATGTGGGTGTGTTTGGTTTTACATGTTGAATGCTGAAATTAATGTGTAATTGATATCACATCTTGTATCCTAGGTTAGTTTCACTCGTCTTGCATCAAATTTGGTATCAGAGCCTAGGTCTAGTGTAGTGTATGTGTTCGACAAAATTTTTAAACCAATAGTAGAGCATATAGATTGCATATAACTTGTTGAATTTTCTATTTTGGCTTGTTGAATTTTCTACTTGGGTATTTTAAAAGTCCTATATTGTTGAAATTTTTAGACTTAGTGATTTTAAGACACCTACTTGGGTATTTTAAAAGTTAATATATAGTTGAGTTGGTAGAGACATTTTTTACCCAACGAGGTTTGGCGAATGGTCTTCACCGTAGGTTTGCTTCCTATATGTGAGGGTTCGATTCCCCTCCTTGGCTTTACTCTATACACGTGGTTGTGGGTGATTGCGTGTATCCGCAGGGATTAGTCTCACTTTAAAGAAGAGGTGGGGACACCCTATGTCTTTAAAAAAAAAAAAAAAGAAAAAAAAAGGACACCTAGTTGCTGAATTTTCAGTTTTGGCCTAATTGGATTCATTTTGGGACTGTCCATAGGGTTTAAGGTACTTAGGATCATCATACATAAAGTACAGGTGCATCATGTTGTATCACATTGAGCATCATCAAATCTGAATTTTGCATCACGTTCATCATATAGTACACGTACAATTAGGTTGCCTTTCATTAGTGTCGTTTAGTGTATGCAAACACGAACAAGTCATGGTTTTGGTCTTTTTCCCACCATGAACCCGGATCAAATTGTCGAGGCTTTTGAAAAGATTAACCGCCGTTTGACGACCATTGAGACGCACAATAGGACCACTACTGCACAATTGACTGCCAGCAACCGACATATCACACAACTAGAGGCTACCTTTCACGGTACCCCCATCATCGGGGAAGCCAGCGGATGAGGACCTAATTTAACAGGGTCCAGTGCTAGCAGAACCCACTTGGTCAGAGAGTAGGTCATGTAAGACCGCGCGCCCACACTCCCTGTATAGAGTCGCGGGATTGTTGCGACCCTGAGGAATGGGTTATGAAGAGTGTCAAAGTCAATGCTCCCAACAATCTGTTCTCCAACACATCAGTTTTGAGCTGGGAAGTGGGTCCGCCATTCGCTTTTAGGAAGACCTTTGGATGGGAGAAACGTTGTTAAAAGATCGGTTTCCTAACATTTTCCGTCTGGACCCTCAAAAGAACATATTCATCTCAGAGTGCTATTCCCTATCAGCAAGCAACATAGTCTGGGATATGAGATGTACAAGGAATCTCAATGATTATGAGATTACTGAATTCGTGGACCTCATCGACTGTATTTCTAAATCGGTTCCGTAGCCCTCCGTTCCTGACAAACTTATATGGAAGATTCATCATTCAAGTTCTTTTACGGTTAGATCCCTCTACACCTCTCTCTCCCCCTCTCCTAACTCGCCAGCTCGTGCGTCCCCCTTCATCTGGAGAATCCCAGCTCCCCCCAAAGTCATATGTTTTGGTTGGTTAGCGGACCGTAATCGAATTCTAACTATCGACAATATCAGAAAGAGAGGGTTGCAGATAGTTAACATCTGCTCGTGCTCGTGCTATATGCAAAATGCGGAATCAGTTGATCACCTTCTGATGCCTTGCCCGCTCATTTCTCAAATTTGGCTTGACTTCTGTCAAAGGTTCAGCATTGTCTTCCTCAATCGGCTCATGACCTCCTGGCTTCTTGGTATGGATGCAGGCTTGGAAAACATCGAACCTCCATTTGGAGAATGGCTATTTTGGCTATTTGGTGGTCAGTTTGGCTAGAAAGGAACGAGAGATGCTTTAACGATGTATCTTCTTCGGCTTCAGCAGTTGGGTCTAGGGCCAAGAGGCATATAGTTGAATGGGCAGTTAATGTTAAGGGTTTGAAGGATGTAGATTTGTGTTTTTTAGGGAGCTAGAGTTCTTCTGCTATCTCAACAGCTAGTCTCCTTTTCCCTTTGCCTCTCTCTGTTTTTTCTCTTCTTTTTAATGGAATCTTTCTCGTAGCTTAAAAAAAATAAATAAAAAATGCTCCCAATTTTAGTGGCCACTTGAACCCGGAGCATTTCCTTGATTGGCTAGCTGACACGGACCACTTATTCGAGTGGCATGACATGTCAGATCGCCGTTGAGCAAGGTTCACTAAGATGGGTTTGATGGGTCAAGCCAAGCTATTTTGGGTTAATACAAAGCAGTGGCAGAGCGGTGTGGAGATGAACCCATTACATTATGGGTTAGATGAAAGAACTTAGAGAAAAATATGTCCCACTCTCCTACCGTGATCGCATTTTGGATTAGTGGCAGTCCTCAAGGCAATGGTCAATGCCCGTATTGGATTACTTCGAGAGATTCGAGGAGTACATGATGCGACGTGATGTCGACAAGTCCCCTGCCGTGACCTTATCTCGTTTTAGGACAAGCCTGTGCCCTAAGATTAGGCGTGAGCATATCCCTCATGATGTTGGTACACTAAAGGAAGCCTACCTTAGGGTAAAGGTGCTTGAATGATACCTAGTGCAACCGACCATGAAGCGGTTTGGGTCTTGAGATTGCAATGGCGGGGTTGCTCCTCAGGGAGCCAAACCTAGCCTTGGGAGCCAGACTAAAGCCCCAGGTGCTCCCACCTATGACAGAGATGTTTGAGGTAAGGGTCTAGTCAGCACTAGTTCGAAGGGAAGTGAGCACATGCAGTGTTTCCGTTGCAATGGTTATGGTCACCTCGCAAAGGAATGCCCGAACAAAGAAATAGGTAAAGCTCTTATGATCGATGAGGTAGATGAGGATGCCGAGGGCAATTGTGATGTAGAGGAACATGAACTTGATATTGGTGCTTGTGATGGCCAATGGCACAATTTTCTCCAAAATAGACCTCAAGAGTGGGTATCCAAATTTGTATCCACCCAGGTAATGAATGGAAATCATCCTTCAAGACGAAGGATGGGTTGTACAAGTGGCTAGTTATGCTTTTTGGGCTGACCAATGCCCCAAGTACATTTATGCGGGTGATGACCCAGGTGTTGAGACCTTTCATGGGGAAGTTCCTAGTCATGTACTTCGATAACATCATTATTTATAGCATGACTAAGGAACAACACCTCCACCATCTGAGCAAGTGTTTGGGATCCTTAGGGCAGAGAAGTTGTATGCCAACCTCAAGAACTGTTCATTTTGTCTAGTATTGTCATCTTCTTAGGTTTTATCCTGTCATCTAAGGGCATGTCTGTGGATCCCAGAAAGTCAAGGCCATAGTTGGCCTGAGCCACGTAATATTTATGGGGTGCATAGCTTTCACGACTTAGTCACCTTTTATAGGCGGTTCATTAGAGGGTTTAGTTCCATCATGGCTTCTATTATTGATTGCATAAAAAAATGGGAGTTCCAATGGACTAAAGCAGCCTCTAGGGCGTTTAAGGAGATCAAAGTCAAGATGACTGAAGCTCCTGTCATACGACTTTCGGATTTTTCCAAGGCTTTGGAGGTTGTTTGTGATGTGTTTAGTGTGGGTATATGTGGAACGATTAGTCAGAAAGGGCACCCTATCGTTTTCTTTAGCAAGAAGCTGAATGAAGTGAAACAAAAGTATTATACTTATGACAATGAATTCTATGCGGTAGTGCAATCTTTGCGTCATTGGTGACATTATTTATTACCGCAGGAGTTCATCTTATTCTCTGACCATGAGGCTTTGCACCTCAACTCGCAAAAGAAGTTGAACCTGAGGATGCCAAGTGGGTCCAATTTCTTCAGGAGTACACTCTTGTATTGAAGCACAAGGTCGGGGTTGAGAATAAACCTACTGACGTGTTAAGTCATAGGGTCGCGTTACTCCAATCCATGAACGTCGAAGTCACTGGGTTTGAACGATTAAATGAAGATTATCCTAGTTGCCCAATATTTGAAGAGGTGTACGCATTGTTGTTATATGGTCAGTGTAGGAGTAGTAGTGAGTTTGTCATGGTCAATGAGTTTTTGTTTAGAGGCGATAAATTGTGTATACCCCCTACGTCCCTCTGTGACTTCCTTGTATAAGAGCTTCATGCTAGAGAGATAGCTGGTCATTTTGGGCGTGACAAGACTATTGCCCTTATACAAGAGCGTTTTTGTTGGCCAAGTCTCAAGTGAGATTGGCTAACATTATAGGGCAATATAGGACTTGTCAGCTAGCAAAGCAGAGGAAGTACAACATTGGTTTATATACACTTTTGCCAGCCCTTCATGCACCATGGGTTAATATTAGCATGGATTTCATGCTTGGGCTCCCTAAGATAATTAAAAAGCACGATTCCATTTTTGTAGTTGTGGATCATTTTTCGAAAATGTCTCACTTCCTCCCATGTTCTAAAATGTCTAATGCCACTAATGTGGCTAAGATATTCTTGTTCGTCTGCATGGTTTGCCGAAGACCATTGTGTCAGATCGTGATGTGTGGTTTATGAGTTATTTTTGGAAACCTCTATGGCACATGATGGGAACTAAGTTGCAGTTATCTTCGGCATACCATCCTCAGACTAATGGTCAGACATAAGTTGTCAATCGGAGCTTAGGGAATCTGTTAGGATGTCTAGTGGGAGACCATATTAGGACCTAGGATGCGATTTTGCCTATAGCCGAGTTTGCATACAACAATTCCATCAATAGGTCTATAGGAATGAATCCATTCGAGATAGTATTTGTGTACAAGCCTAGAACACCTATAGATCTCATACCCATGTCTGTCTCAAATAGGCCATCTCAGTCCGTAGAAGCATTTGCACGGCATATTCATGACTTGCATAGTGAGATCAAGAGGTGCATTGATGCTAGTAATCAATATTATAAAATCTTTGCAGATTCACATTGTAAGTTTAAGGAGTTTCAGGTGGGTGACTACGTCATGGTCCGCGTTAGGCCCGAACGATTCCCACAGGGAACCGTGAGGAAATTGCATGCCTGCAATGCAGGTCCATATAAAATTTTGACAAGAGTGGGCACCAATGCGTATGTGGTGGATCTTCCATTTGACATGCGCATTAGCGCAACATTCAACGTGGAGGACCTTGTGTCTTGTAATGGACCCACACCTATCTTCTAGCCCTCTTGCAAACCTTTCTCCCACCCCAGATGATGGTATCTCTAACCTTGTCCCTTGCCCATGGCCTTTACCAGACTCTACTTCTCACCCATTGCCTTTTCTTCCATCACTACCTGGACGGAAAAAAGAGATCGATCATGTTCTGGGCCACCAAGCAGTCTCTACCCGCCATTGAGAATATCAGAAATACCTCGTGAAGTGGAAGAATAGGTCGGAGTCAGACAACACCTGGATTACAGAAGTAGAGTTCTAGCGCATTGATCCCGACCTCCTCGAGCGTTGCCACAACTTTATTTCGCCAGTGGCGAATTCTAAGTAGTCGGGGAGAGTTGATAGGGACATCAGAAGACCTACTCGGGTGTACCAGAGATAGACCACCCACATCAGCATAACTCTTTTTGTGAATGGGAGACGAGTTCTAGATGAGGCCTGCCGGGCCATTTTGAAGACCCCACATGCATTGGACATGCATCAGGAAGACCCCACTTAGGGATGATGCGTATGGACTGCTTAGGAGACAGTTTTAGTCATAGGATTTTTATTTCGTGTCGATCAGATCGTTGGATCTTGTCGATCAGGCCATTGAGCCACCAAATCTTCCATATCTAGTCCCCTTGGACCTGATCTTGTTTCATTTATGTTTTTTGTTATTTTTAGGATTTATTTGACGGTTAAAATTGATGGTAAGTCTTTTAGTTTGCTTATTTTGGATGGTTGGTCATGTCACTTAAGAGAGTGGCATATTTGTAATTTTTTCAAAGTTTTACTATAAAAGCGAGGGGGGGGGGGGGGGGGGGGGGGGGGGGGGGGGGGGACGTCCAACCCTATGTTTGGAACTTGAGAAAAGAAAAAAAAAAAGATTTCTGTGTTAAAATGGTGAAATTTTCTCATTGTTTTTAGGGGGGGGGGGGGGGGGGGACGTCCAACCCTATTGGAACTTGAGAAAAGAAAAAAAAAAAGACTTTCTTGTGTTAAAAGGGTGAAATTTTCTCATGTTTTTAGGGTTTGTGAGAAACCCTCCATTCCTATCGAATTGTAGAAGGGTACACGTTGTTTTTAGGGATTGTGAGAAACCCTCCATTCCAATCGAACATGTGCACTGAGAAACTGTACACATGGCATGACGGATTAAACCGCCCAAACTATGTGCTCCCCACTTTCCATGGTTTATAACCCAAATATTACACTGAAATATTGTTGTAATTGGCTGGCTGGTGAACCTCTTACAAATGAGAAAAACAGAAAATGGCTGAAGGTCTGAATTTGAGAAACAAATGTTCACTAATCAGAGTTCAACATTGTCCAGTCAATTTGATTTTGAGTATATGCCCCATGAACACTGTTTCCAACTATTCCAGCTGTTTAAGATGAGCTAAATGGTGTGCATGTTTATGGAGCATTACACAGTTGTGGAGTTATCAAATAACTCATGTTACATTATTACATATACATATACACATCCTAGGGAAACAGTAAATGTAAGCTAAAACCTAAAGAGAAAAACTTCAATGCTCTGGTAGTGTGCTGGTTCATATTTATGCATAAGAAGTGGTACATGTGGCATACAGTTAAGCTCAAGATAAATAATATACATAATTGGTGCCCACTTTAGCTGGATTACAAACCAACATTTATACTGAAATGATGCTGTGACTGGGCGATTGGTGATCTTATGGACAGTTAAAATGAAAAGCGATCAATCACCCGTATTTAACAAAAAAAGAAGTCTGCACATCAGAGGTTATGAATGTCCAATCAATACGATTTTAGGGTTCCAACCAATCTACAGTGGGCCCATGATATGTACAGTTTAACTCTGCTTACAATTACATATGCCATGTCTACAGTTTCTGAGAGCATGAACAAGAACCATCACATTCTTAAAAGAAAAAAGAACCATCGCAACTTGCCATTGGATGAAATAATTCCTGAGACCTAAAAGATGGAGCTATTTGAAACGATGCAGTATGTCTATCCATGTCCGTATGCATGCTAACAGGAACTGTCCAAGTGGCATGTATCAGCCTCAAGATGAGGTAGGCAAATTGAGTGTCTCATTGGATGGGTTGTAATCCAAAAGTGGGAATAAATTGAAGACCAAAATCGACTGATGTGCATCTTAATCAAAAGTTGTGAGGATAAGTAGTCCATGCTTCAGATGTCCAAAGATCGGAAACACTATATGGGCCGTTGGCATTGGCCCCCTCTATTTTGATGGTCTGGATTTGCATGCCACTTTTGTTCATATGTTCCATCACAATTGGGTAGAGTTGTACCGGTGCAAGTATGAAGAAAGAAACAGCATATACAGGGCAGCAGGCACACAGCATTACACAGCACGGTATAATTCCAAAAGTTCATACTTCAACTTCAATTTATTGGTAATCTTCAATTAACAAATAAAGGAAGCCATGCACACATTTATGCATTCACTGTTCTCAGTACTCAACAATGCAGTTAACCAACTGAATTAATTATCGCCATGCTTCTAAGTATGTAAATGTTCTAAATGAACAGAATGTAGAATCCTGTTTCCAAATCTATAATGTAATGTCACCTCCAGAGATTTTAGAAGTTCATCTTCTTTGTGGTCTAACATTTTACTGACTTACTGATATGATATCTTCTTAGAACTGATTAAAAATTTGTTGATACTTCTACAGACTATGGCGAAGTCTTTCGAGGTCACTGAATTACCAGGTATTTTACTCAATTACACAGGATTATTTTCTGTCCTTACTAAAATCTATAACTCACATCTATGGTTACTTTACATCTTAATTTTGCAGTGCGATCAGCAAAATTTATTGCACGCAAACAGTGGGTTGTGGCCGGAGCAGATGACATGTTTATTCGTGTTTACAATTATAATACAATGGATAAGGTCAAAGTGTTTGAAGCACACACAGATTACATCAGGTGTGTGGCTGTCCATCCAACCCTTCCGTACGTGTTGTCATCGTCAGATGACATGCTTATAAAGCTCTGGGATTGGGAGAAGGGCTGGATGTGTACTCAGATTTTCGAGGGACACTCACACTATGTGATGCAAGTCACATTTAATCCAAAAGACACCAACACATTTGCAAGTGCCTCCCTCGATCGCACCATAAAGGTGAGGCTGAAAATGTTTGAGAATAGTTTGTTGTGAGCTGTGGCTTTGTTTCATCACGCACAGCATGTTTCATTTTAATGTTTTTGCTCGGTGATATATCTCTATTTTTCTTTGTTTCAGATATGGAATCTTGGTTCTCCAGATCCAAATTTTACATTAGATGCCCATTTGAAAGGGGTGAACTGTGTTGATTACTTTACTGGTGGTGACAGACCATATTTAATCACTGGTTCTGATGATCATACTGCTAAGGTCTGCTTCCTCGTCATTCTGAACAATTCTGGGTTGGATGTGCTTATTTTGGCATATTTTTGCTGATTAATTTTGTGGAACAGGTGTGGGACTACCAAACTAAAAGTTGTGTTCAGACACTAGAAGGCCATACACATAATGTTTCTGCTGTTTGTTTCCATCCTGAACTTCCCATTATAATAACAGGTTCGGAGGATGGGACTGTTCGTATATGGCATGCAACAACGTATAGGTCAGTGCTGCCTCTCTCTTTCTCTCTTTATATATATATATATATATATATATATATATAATATATATATATATATATATATATATATATAATATACTTGTTGAATTGCTGTAATGATTGCATTGATTCATCATCATCATCATGATGTTATGGACTGTTAAATCTTCTTCCATACTCTAATTGAGATTTGGCTGCTTGCATATGGCATGCATTCACTGATCATCATTGTTGTCATCTTAAACTCTCCCAGCAATTTGGGGTTAGATTTTAAATTTTGATTGACAGAAAAGTTTCAAATTGGCTACCCATGGCTACTGGACAACAACTGTCTTTTACGTTGGCTCTTGAAACCAGCGATGGAGAAGACTCACATTGGCACCACTCACATTCCTGCACGGTCCCCCCAATATTGACCCAAGCCAACTGTTACAAAGGCTCCCAAGGGTGAGCAAACAAAGTGGGGTAATAGAGGGGCAGTCGCTAGGCAAACATGAAGCACAAAGCACCTACACACATGGAGGGTCGTGCTTGAATGGTTGGCTGCAAAAGATATCGGTTAACCCACTGATACATGATTGCTAGCACAACTTCAATTGCAACACAATCTGCCAACACTGGTCCAATGCCAACACAATCACGCCCCACCGCGTTACAACTATTTTGTGCCGCACAAAAAGTGGAATGGTGTACCATTCATTTCAGCATGCAGTGCTGGATGAGCCTGCTAAGAACAGCATACATGAGTTCCCGCATATCAGGTAATAAACACAAGCAGCCAAATAGGCACTAAGGCACACAAATGTGCCAACAGTGAACTAAAAGTGAAAAGGACACGCTCAAGTAGTTGGCTGCAGGGGAGCCATCAATACATGTCTACCAAACATCACTCAAATGCGGACATAATCATGCCCACCGCTGCACTTTAGCCTAACTATTGTGCATTATCTGGAAACGGAAATTCACAAACAATTAAGGCCTCCAAACAGTCCTTTTCACCAAACAATCTCAAAGAGGGAAATTTACATGGAATACCAGACTAGCTTAATGAGCATGGCCAGATTAACCCTTGACTACAATTCTGACCTGTTTCCTTTTGCAAATTGCAATCTTTCTATCAATGTTGTCAAATCGCATATGCGATCCCGTGCGATTGCATATGCGTGTGCGCATATGCGATCGCACAATCGCATATGCGGTCGCATATTTTTATTTTATTTTTCGCATTTTTTCAAAAAAAAAAAAAATCAGAAAAATCAGAAAAAATTAAAAAAAAATCAGAAAAATCATAATAAATTATTATATGTCATTGGGACATGAAATACATTTAATTTAAGTAAAAAAAAAAAAAAAAAAAACCAATTACATACATATGAACTATGAAGTTATGAACAATGATACATTTACAAATTACAATATAGTTAACTTCTTAAATCTTAAGTTCTTAACAATTAACATTTAACATTTTACATTTAAGTTTATTTAACTAACATTTGTTGATAACTTGATATTGATAACTTGATATGAAGTTATCAAGTATCAACATTCAACAATCAACAACATCAACATCAACATTCAACACACTTAGACTTATGAGACAAGCATTAAACAAAATTAAGAAGTTATGTATAATGTATTTATTATTTTATTTATCTAATCAATAATCATTAATCATATACATTGATCTAGCATCCATTGTGGCACATCATCACCACCAGGTCTGCCGCCACCACCATCATCATCATCATCAGTCGAGTCATCTCCTTCTTCCACATACACTTCTTCTTCTTCCGTTTCTTCATCATCTGTACGTACTAATACTTCATCAACATCCAATGGTAGATGATCTTCTTCAGCTTGATCATCATTATCACCTTCTCCTTCTTCAATCTCCTCAATCTCATCAATGGGTTGACGGCTACTACTCGCCCCCGGCTCCCCCCCGTCCTTCGCCTTCGAGTGGTACTACTACCTTCACCAGGCGTCGATCCATATGCGGCATCTTCAACTTGTGCCCATGTCAGGTCCTCTCCAGTAAATACCGGGTCCTCCGTCTCTACGAGCCACTTGTTATCTGCATCCAACTCATCTAAGCAGATAGGGTCAAAAAAACCGGGTTTTTCTTTCCTACTTTGGAATTGTTCTCGAAATTTTTGGTTGTATTGAACGAAAACCAAGTCGTTGAGCTTTTTTGGTTCAAGGCAATTTCTTTTCTTGGAATGAATCTGTAAGAAAGAAAGCGCATTTGACATTAGCTATTTAGGTAATTAATTTAGGTTAGGCCACAAAAAAATTAAAGTTTACAAAAAAACAATTAGTAAACACTAAACAGTCTAAACTTACCGCCTCGAACGTGCTCCAATTGCTCTCGCAACCATTGACAGAACACGTGAGTTTAAGAATCTTCATAGCCAGCTTCTTTAGAGCTGGATCCTTCCTGTTCGGGTCCACTCCATAGGTAGCCCACCAGTCAGCTGAGAAAAACAGTTTAAGTATAGGTTAAGAGTCTTAGTCTCTTAGAGACACTTTGTAGAAAAAATTATTGTAGAGTTCAGTACACTACTAACATTCATTCATAGAAGTACTTACTGGGTAATTTCATTGTCCGATATCTTATTACGATATCCCTTGAGAATATCCCTTAACTTTTTGTGTAGAAGTCTAGCAAACTTGAGATCTTGTCCTATTCTTCTCTATCTGGAATCATTCTTTCTAAGACATCAATAAATCTAACCATATGCACAGTTAGTGCTTCTGCTGGATTAGTAGAAGCGAATAAACAGGCTGGGTTAAGGATGTAAGCAGCCGAATACAATGGGGATGACATTTGGCTGCCTCATCTTCTATCAATAATTTCTAAAATTGGCCTGTAATCTATAGTTAAAATGGTCCATGATCTTATTTTTCGCCCTCTCCATCGCATCATATATGTAGCCCATTGCGGGCTTCTCATCCCCGTCCACCAATCGCAACACAGTGACTAAGGGCTCGGATGATTTTAGCGCCTTTACCACTTGAGTCCAAAATCTTTGAGAAAGGATTGTTTGTTGAACCCGTTTCCCTTCAGCATTCCTTGATCAAGGCCCACTTGTAAAATCGCCGACGCTACAAAGCTTCTAAGTTCTGATTTCTTTGCATGTAGCCTTTGTAGTGTTAAAAAGGCTGTAGCGAAACGGGTGACTGCTGGACGTAGTAAGTTACCCCCAATGTGTTTTCTCATTCGACTGAGAAGAAGAGTGTGTTTGTACATAAAGACCGTGATTCTTCTAGCCCTTGCAATCACATTTATAAATAATCTACCTATATCTTCTAACATGAGATCAATACAATGGGCCGCACAGGGGGTCCAAAATAAACGTCGCCTCTTCTCCATAAGAAGACGACCGGCCATTACATACGAGGCTGCGTTATCTGTAATTACTTGTACAACGTAGTCCTCACCTATTTCTTCAACTACACTATCTAGTAAGTTAAACAAATATTCTCCTGTGTGTGAATGGCCCGACGCATCCACCGACTTCAAGAACATTGTCCTAGCTAGACAATTTACCAAGAAGTTAATGAGAGACCGACCGGATCTATCGGTCCATCCATCTGCCATTAGTGAACAACCATATATTTTCCATGATTCTCTATATTCAGCTATGAAGGATTGTATATATATTCAACTTCAGTTCTAAGGCATGTGTCCCTCATTTCATGATATGAAGGAGGTTTAAGCCCAGGTCCAAATTGACCTATAGCCTCAATCATTACTTTAAAGTTTTTCGATTTAACGGCGTTGAAAGCAACGCCGGTTTGGTAAAACCACTTAGCAATATATTGAATTGTGGTTTTCCTATTTTTTTGTTTATACCGGTTCTCTAAAGTTGTTTGAGCTGGCCCTTTCCCTTTACCCCTTTGGTCGACCACATCCTCGGAGTGTGGTCTACACCATCTATCTAAGGGTCCATGCCCTCGGGCTCTTTTCGATGGTTGTACTTGTGGTAGACCGGCATGTCGAAGTAGGGGGAGTGAGACTAGCTTCATCGACATCTACTACATTTATATTTTCATATGCATCTTATTCCATATATTTCTCCTGACGTATGACACTATTGTATTTCTTTTTTGATTGTTTATCCATATACTCCACGATCTCCTTTCGGATTTCTAGAGTAATATTCTCACATGCTTTTGCATTGGACCCGGGTAAATGTGCAAGGTGTTGCTTGTGCCTTGCAATGCCACCGGAACTCACAAATCCACATAAATCACATACTATATGAGTCTATTCGGTAGCACTACGGTAGTGCCCATACTTTCAACTCGGGTCATTCGACTTGGGCCTCAAAGAGGAAGATTGGGAAGAAGACATTATGATGGTGGATGGTGGTGTGTGTATCTATTAGCACTAAAAAGTAACTAGCTAGCTACTAACTAGAAACTAGAAAGTAAACTACAAATAAAAAGAAAACTAGAACTTGGGACTTAGGGTTAGGGGAGAGAGAGAGAGAGAGAGAGAGAGAGAGAGAGAGAGAGAGAGAGAAGAGAGAGGAAACTTGTAGTCTTGTAGAAACTAGAAAGGGAGAAGAAGAGGGAGAGAGAGAGTTGAGTTAGAGTTACACACTTACACTTGTAGAAAGGGAGAAGAAGAGGGAAAAGAAAATGAGAAAAAGAGAGAGTTGTTACACTTGTAGAAAGAGAAGGAGAGAGAGAGAGAGAGAGAGAGAGAGAGAGAGAGAGAGAGAGAGAGAGAGAGAGAGAGTTACACTTACACACTTACACACTTACACACTTACACTTGTAGAAACTAGAAAGGGAGAAGAAGAGGGAGAGAGAGAGTTGAGTTACACACTTACACTTGAAGAAAGGGAGAAGAAGGGGGAAAAGAAAATGAGAAAAAGAGAGTTGTTACACTTGTAGAAAGAGAGAGAGAGAGAGAGAGAGAGAGAGAGAGAGAGAGAGAGAGAGAGAGATTTACACAAATAAAATTAAAATTACAAATCTAAAAGAGGTTCGGGTTCCCAACTTTCAACTTCCAAAATTCCAAATTCTTGTCTAAGTTGTCTACTTGTCTTCTCTTCACCTTTGCCTCTTCACTTGAGTATTGTATTTGTTCTTGAATTCTTGTTGTAACTTGTACTTGTAACTTGTAAGTTGTAACTTCAAAGTTCAAACTTTTAAGTTGCTAAGAACTAACAAAGTAACAACTAACAAATGAATCAATTAACAAACAAAATAATAATAAAAAAATGATAGAAAGAAGTTGTTAGAAATTAGAATTTAGAATTAGAAACTTAGAAATTAGAATAGAAGTTAGAAGTTAGAACTTAGAAAACTTGGTGGATGGAGATTGGAGAGTGAGGAGTCTCTTGAGTCTTGACTCTTGTCTTGAATATTGATTCTTGAACAATGAATATGGATTGGATGGTATGATCAATGATGTATCATGTATCTTGGTGGATTCTTGATTCTTGATTCTTGTATGGTTGTACCCTTCCTTGATTCTGATTCTTGAATGTTGAAAGAAAAGAAAAGAAATATGGAAAATTGGAAACGGAATTGGATGGAGAGGAGTGGATCATGTAACTTGTAAGACTCTTAGAATGTATGTAGGAATGAGAGATAGAGAATAGAAGAGAGAGTTAGTTTTTTTTTTTTGCATTTAGGAATGCTTAAAATGCATCTTTATAGAGAAAAAAATCTGGATTATAAAATTAAAAAAAAAAAAAAAAAAAGGTCAAAAATCTGACCGTTGGCCAGTATGCGATCGCATATGTTGGCACATGTGGCATATGCGATCGCATACTGGGCCAAGATCGCATATGCCACTGCTGCATATGCGATCGGCCCACCATTATGACACTATGTGATCACATATTCGCATATGCGACCGCACTTGACAACACTGCTTTCTATGCTGATTGCATGCTTTTCAGTATTGATTTTATTGTACAATTCTTGTGTTTAGCATTGGGCGCATAGTGGAAACTTCAACTAGAAGAAATGTCAGCCAATCCCAAGCCTGGGTAAAGTAATAGGGTTGACATCAAGTGGCAGCAGGTCAGAGAACATGTGCCCAACAATCATTGTTTCCCTTTTTTAAAAGGGTAAAGAACTTTAAATGATGAAATGCCAAAAAGGTGAAAAACTACAAAAACAACCCAGCCGTCACAAACCAATCTTTAAGGTGGGAGGCTTCAATTCGATTGACCTAGGAAACAACATCTAACTGAGCCCTACCAAACACTATCGCTTCCAATCCGCTCTTATCAATCTTTAAGGTGGAAGGATTGATTGTTCCTTTCCTCCACAATTCCTAAAGAATAGCCAGCAAAACTAACCTCCACACGACCCTTTACTCATGTCCTCTCCATGCTACCCAAGGAAAAGCTCGTCAATAAACCGCGGCATCACCTGAGAAAATGCATGGTGGATGAACAAGTGGTTCAGTGATTCCGCATCCATCATATACATAATACAACAATTTGGAATTGCCATCAACCTCTTTTGTAAATTGTCAATAGTAAACACCATATTCCTCCCTGTTAACCAAGCAAAGGCCGTCCACCTTGGGAGGGGCCTCCTAGAACCACACATGAGAAGTATGATCGCACATCGCACTGAAGGGTTATTGGTCAACGACCTATAGAAGGATCGCATGGAGGACCTGCCGGATTTGACTGTGGACCACTATCAAATCCTTCTTGCTCAATGCCAATTTGACTTGGTGAAGCCGCTTCAATAACTGGGCGAACATCTTCGCTTCCTCATCTGTCATGTTAGGAGGAGACAAACAATTGTGCCTTCGGATGTGGAAAAGCAATGCACACAACAAAACATCCCGATCCTGAGCCAAGAATGCAATCAACGGAAACTCCTGAAGTGGTCTCTCACCAACTCATCGATCTTGCCAAAATCAGACCCTCTGCTCATCGCCGCAAGAATACCTAACTCAATCCTCAAACATTTTCACCACTTTGCTAAGCGCCTTCCACACCCCAAAGGCTCCACACAAAGACTCCTTCACCCACCAACTGCCTACTTGGGCATCATATTTTCCTAGCAATGCGAGGTTCATCTGCTCTCAATTTTTTTTTAATCCCTGCCCCTCCTCGGTATGGGTTGAAGGGCTCGAATAGAGGATGAGAAAAAGTCCTAAAAGGATCTGGATTTAGGTGGTGATAAGCAAGGTATTCCAAAACGGTTACTTAACAGTAACAGTGGTAACCGTTATGTATTGTGGGGCTATAATGGCCATAACGGAAAAAATGGCCCATAAAAGCCTGTTATGGGGCTGAAACATGCTTCTTTTAAAGGACCATAATGCCAGTTACGGGGCTGTAACAGCCTGTATTGTAATGGTAATGACGGTGGCCATTATGGTTACCACTACCATTATGGAATTCCTTGGTGATAAGGGATATGAAGGCTTGTGCACTTATAAAGATAGTGCCTTACATAGGAACAATTGGTGAAGCATGATTCACAAAGCCGATTGGCTAGATCCAATTAGCTGGGACAAGACTATGGTGATGATGATGATGAATGTAACAAAATATGTTTTTAGTCATGGTTTACTTTTTCACTTTGTTTCCATATTCACTATATATGCTCTGCAATGTAGGCAAATTCCTTTTATGAATTGGTTCTCTATAGGTTGTGATTATCGTATTCTTGATATGGAGTTATATATCTCCAACTAAAATGAAGTTTAAAGATACATCATCCGCTGTTTCCCCTTATGTTCTTTTTCTATCATGATTCGGAGATTCTTCCAAGTATTCAAGCATTTCCTCTTGACCAATCACCTCTTTCTGCGATACTAGTAGAATTAAGTGATTTTGAATTACAAACTGCTAATTATTGTAAGATTAGGTAGACTCTCAGGAGTTTCAACACCAGGTCAAGGGTTCAAGTATCCATAGGTGGTGAAACTCCACTGAAGTGTGAGTGTGTGGGGTGTGTGTGCGTGCGTTAAAAAAAAAAAAAAAAAAACTGCTAATTATTGTAAGATTGCTGCCTGATATTTTCCAGTTTCATCTTTTCATTTGGGAGAGAGCCTTGCAAAATGCTGCTTTGTACTTTTTTCATGATCACCTTGTTAGCTGATGTTTAAGGAGTATGAAATATGATTCCTCTAGTTTACGATGGTTTCTTACTGTGATCCCTACAGGCTTGAGAACACATTGAATTATGGTCTGGAACGAGTATGGGCTTTAGGGTATATGAAAGGTTCTCGCCGGTAAGCTTGTTGGTAATCTTTTCTTTATGTTTTTATGCATGAATCTAAGTTCCCAGGAGTTATCTTACTTCTTTAAGGATCATGCATTTGTGAAGGTGGCATGGAATCATCGGTTGGATGATACTTTAGGGTGCTTTTTTTTTTTTTTTTTCCCTGCCATCATGCAATATAACAACTCACAATTTGTAATGTCACTCTTGCTTTTTGCTTTTCTGCTAACTAGGTTGATAGTTATAGAAAGATCTAGGAAAGACTGGATCAAGCA
>JAJHSJ010000002.1:94475790-94803290 GCA_021015155.1 Magnolia officinalis
AAAGGTTTTGCAGGCCACAGGCTGATCTGTAAGCTTCGTCTCCTCAAATTGAAGCTTAAGGAGTGGGTTCATGAGGAGTATCGTAAAAGAGATGCTGATTCGGAGACTCTTTTATCATAACTCAATCGCATCGACGCGGAAGCTGAAGGTAATCAACTCTCGTCCAATGCCCTGGCTAGACGCATCCAAATCATCTAGTCGCTATCGGCCAAAGCTCTAGAAGACGAGGTTGCTTGGAAGATAAAATCTAGAGCCAGGTGGATTTCTGAGGGTGACAAAAACACCAAGTACTTTCACAGCATAGCCAATATGCGTGCTCGGTCTAAGGCGATTGTCAATCTAAATGTTAATGGTTCGTGTATTGAAGACAAACACCTGATAGCTGATCTCGCTATCAAACACTTTCAGGCCCTCCTTTCCTCAGAAGCCCGGGTCAAACCTCGCCTCGACAACATCCTCTTCAGCAGATTGGAGACGGATGATGCTAATCTGCTTGAAGCAGACTTCACTAAAGAGGAAATCAAGGTCGCAGTTGATTCTCTGGGAGGTGATAAAGCTCCGGGTCCTGATGGCTTCCCCATATTCTTCTTCCAATCTTTCTGGGAAATGATCAGACAGGACGTTCTCCTGTTTTTCCAGGAATTCCACCAAAGAGGTAGACTGTCGAAAAGGATTGGTGCTTCCTTCATCACTCTGATTCCTAAGGTGGCTGGAGCCTGTTCGTTTTCTGAGTTCAAACCAATAAGTTTGATAGGGGGCCCATACAAGATTCTTGCCAAAGTCCTATCCACCCGTCTTTCGAAAGTGATAGGAAAGTTGATATCGCCTAATTAGAATGCTTTCATAAAAGGAAGACAGATAACGGATTGTGCTCTTATTGTTAATGAGGTCCTCCATTCGTGTCAGAGAGCTGATAGGGAAGGAATCCTCTGTAAGTTGGACATTGCTAAAGCCTATGATCACGTTGACTGGGGATTCCTCCAGTATATGCTTTCCCGTATGGGTTTCAGGGCCAAGTGGAGGAACTGGATCGATGCCTGTATCGGTTCGGCTCACTTCTCTGTTCTGCTGAATGGCTCCCCTAAAGGTTTTTTCAAGAGTTCGAGAGGTTTGCGTCAAGGAGACCCCCTGTCACCCCTTCTGTTTCTTATCATTGGTGAAGCCCTCTCCATAATGATGTACAAGGGCCAGGAGGAAGGTATTCTGAGAGGCATTGTCATGCCAGGCCTTCCCAACCCCCTCACTCACATTCAATTCGCAGACGACACCATCATTTTTTCTGAAGCCTCTGAGACCTACATTCGTAATCTTCGAACGGCCCTTTTTTGCTTCAAGGTGGTTTCCGGGCTTCGAATCAATCTGGCTAAGTCCAAATTATTTGGGATCAACGTGCGATCAGAGAGACTCCAAGGTTTTGCGGCTTGCCTTGGGTGTTCTGCAGGCACCTTACCCTCCACTTTCGTTGGGCTCCCCCTATCCATAGGTCCCCCTCCTAAAATGATGTGGGATCCATTGTTAGCAGGTTCCAGAAATTCTTGGCGAGATGGAAGTGCCGATATTTGCCTTTGGGAGGCCGCCTTACCCTGATTAACGCAGCCTTGTCCAACTTGCCGCTATACTTTATGTCGTTGTTTCAATCTCCCACTCCGGTCCTAAAATCTATTGATACCATCAGATGAGATTTTCTTTGGTTCGGGAAGGAGAATCAGAGCAACATACATCTCTAGGAGTGGAAGGACGTCTGTAAGATCTTCCGTGAAGGTGGAGCAAATGTCAAAGTTTTGAGAAAAATGAACACTGCTCTCTTAGGTAAATGGACTTGGAGGCTAGGAGCAGAACCTGCTGCTTTATGGTCTTCTATTATTAAAGGAAAATATGGTTCTTCCTCAAGGGGTTGGTGGACTAAGGACTCTTCCTACTATAGGGCGTCTCACATTTGGAAAGGGATCCTCAAAGTAAAACAGGCAGTCATTAAGAATATCAGTTTTGAGCTGGGAAGTGGGGTTGCTATTCACTTCTGGGAAGACCTATGGGTGGGTGAAGCAAGCTAAAGGACCGGTTCCCTAATATCTTCCGTTTGGCCCCAGTCAAGAACATCCTCATCTCTGAATGTTACACTTCTATGGCTGCTAAATTAGTTTGGGATGTTAGATGCGTTAGAAATCTCAGAGATAGTGAGATTGCCGAGTACGTGGAGCTCCTCGAATGCATTTCCAAGAACATGCCGCAGATCTCCGAGCCTGATAAGCTCATCTGGAAGATAGATAAGTCCAGTCGATTCACGGTCAAATCCTTGTATTCCGATATTTCCCCCTCTTCGAATCCCCCGATCTCAGCTTCCCCCTTCATTTGGAGATACCAGGCTCCCCCCAAGTTCATTTGTTTTGCCTGGTTGGTGGACCGCAATAGAATCCTAACTATTGATAACCTCCGGAAAAGAGGAATGCAGCTGGTCAACGTCTGTTTGTGTTGTATGCAAGAGGCAGAATCGGTGGACCATCTTCTGGTGCATTGCCCCTTCATCTGTGAAATCTGGAACGACTTTGGTCAACGGTTCAACCTTTCCTGGTGCAGTCCTGATTCAGCCCATAATTTTCTATCGTCCTCGCACGATTGGAAGCTGGGAAAATCCCGAAGAGTCATTTGGAGAATGGCCATCCTGGCCGTTTGGTGGTTGGTCTGGATAAAAAGGAATGATAGATGCTTCAACGATAGGTCGTCTTCAGCTTCTGTAGTTGGGGCCAGGGCCAAGAGGATGCTGGTTGAATGGGCAGTCAATGTTAATGGGTTGAAAGATTATGACCTTTGTTTCTTAGGGTGCTAGTGTATATGCTGCTATCTCAGCAGTTCTGTGTTTCTTTCTTGCTTTTATTTGTCTTCTCTTTTTGCCTTTTTAATAAATCTTTCTCGTTGCCTCTAAAAAAAATAAATTAATTGGGACTCTCAGAAATCAGTTTTCTGGTTTCAAGTTTGAGTAAAAATTGGAATCTGCTACATTGATCCCTACCATTTTTTCCCTATTTCTTCTATATGCTCATCCCCCGTCTTTTGCATTGCCAAATTTTTCTCAATTCTCATGCACTTTTGTATCAGTGATCCAAATTTGCAAATATGTTTTCGAACATTTTTCTTGCAAACAGAGAAAAATTGCTGACGTTATTGGAATGAATAATATTCCTAATGTTTGATACAATTGTGAAACTTGTTTTCATAGACTTGTTTTGATGTCAATATTTCTTGCATTGTTGTTTGATCATGAGTTTCTTTCCTTTGTGAAGTATATAATGAAAAAATATATAAATATTACAGGGGGTAGAAGCAAATGGATAATATTGCTAATGTTATTGAAATGGATAATATTCCTAATGTTGATACAATTGTAAAACTTGTTTTTGTAGACTTGTTTTGATGTCAATATTTCTTGCATTGTTGTTTTATCATGATTTTCTTTCCTTTATGAATTATATAATGAAAAACATATAAATATTACAGGTGGTAGAAGCAAATGGCGAAGAGGGTGAAGAAGAGGCTGTCAAGTTGGATGCCGAAGATTCTGCCGATGGCGCTGTCCTTGTTAATGGCAATGAGGCTGATGAAGAGTGGGGTACGAATAACGAAGGAACCCCATCAGCCTAAAAGCAATTGGTTGGGCAAGTGTAAAATTCCAAATTTTGTCTCTGGTGATTAGTTGATTTTCTCTAAAATGTCCCTTTTGCGACTACCATTTTTACCTACTATTATCGATTATCTATCAACCTATCCCCTATTATTATTATTATTATTCTTGTTGTTGTTGCTGCTGCTTATATTGTTATTGTTAGTGTTGTTGTCGTCGTCGTCGTCGTCGTTGTTGTTGTTACTACTATTATCGCTATTGCTGTTGTTGCTACCACTGGTATTGCTATTATTGTTACTGCTACTACTTCTATTACTACTACTACTATTATTATTATTATTATTTTCTTATTATTGTTGGTGGTGATGTTTTTGTACTATATCTATGAGGTCAAGTTCTCTATTAGTGGCTAGTAGGCAAGTTCCCTATTATGCACTGAGTTTCTATATCTGAGACCCCATGGTTTGGCAATCCAGACCATTGAGCTTGTGGCACACTTCATCAATGGACCATATTCAAAGAATCTTCTCAATCAGACAACTCTAACATTTCAATTGTCAGCATTCAAATGCATGATTAAGGAGAACAGCACCCACAATCCACATTCAACTGAAAAGTCTGGTCTGTTGGAGATTTGTAGGGCATGGTCTGTCCATGATGGAAATTGGATCACTTGCATAGATAAAACAACCATGGGCTCCCATATGTGATATGGGCCATCTGGGCTGAATGTAATAATTGATGCTTTAGGAACTCGTCAGTTTTAGCTGCAGGGGATTCTCTAGAGTTTTGGTTCTCTTCCGAGATTGGGCTCTGCAAGTGTTGTTTTTTTTTTTTTTTTTTTTTTTTGGGGGGGGGGGGGGGGGGGGGGGGGGGGGGGGGGGGAGTTGGGTCTCGCTGCTATGGGGCAGCCTTTGTATTTTTTATTTCCCTGTTTTCTTGTTGCTTTTGTTTTTCGTTGTGTTTCTTTATCTGTTTTTTATTCTCTTTGTTGTTGCTTTTTCAATAAAATTATCAACTTTCGAAAAAATAAAAAAACTTCTCCATTAGATACTAATAGAGAGATCAATCTCTTATTGGTGGCACCAATGAGGCCTTGTTGATCAAGCCCCCAACCTTCAGAGGTGGGTCCCTTTGTTTCCGTCATTGGGAGCCCTTTCAGTGCCTTGCTTGGCACTCCAGTGCTGCAATGTAGAGCTCATTGAATATAAATACGATCCCTCCCCCCCCTCTCCCAATTAATTAATTAATAAAATTTGGTTATATTTACCAGATCATGGAGCAAATTTGGGTTCTTTAGGGTGCTGAATTCAAGATGCATCATGCACATGATTTCTGGGGTATGAATTGCAGTCAAACCTAATTGCTATGAAAACCATTGAGATTTTTGGTTGGATAATATTTCGGCTTTCTGTATTTATGACTTGTGATATGGGGTTATTTTTAAAGGTCCCATTTGGGGTTATGTTGTTCAATTCTTTTCCTTTAAATTTAGTCTGTTTCTTTGGTTCAGTACAGGCAGTGTTTTTCATGGTGACTCAAGCTTGCATTTCTTTTGCATGGAAACGATCAAATAAGTCATTAGAGACATCTCTATGGGAACTGCCTTACAGCCTACCTTGCACAGTACAAGTGGCAGCAGATGGTGGATTGTGATTGTCCATCAGTGGGGCCTTGCTTTGTATGGTCTGCTTTCCAAAACCGCTTTGATTAGATAGTCCTCACTATTACCCACTTCTCTCAATTGGATGTTGACTTTTAACCACGGTTGTTTTGAACTGTCATCCTAAGGGCACTGGTTCAAAGTTATTTCTTTTAACCATGGTCCATTGACAGAAGACAGTTGGGTCGCATTAGATGCAGTGATGTTCACGATCCCCTTTATCACATGTACAGTGGAAGGTTGGTTGTATGGGACTTGCGATCTAGTGGATTATTTCCTCCTTGCATGGGTGGTTTTTCTTGAGGCATAGTATCTAATGTACCCATCCATTTGAGTCTAACCACATCTTTTTTTTCCTTTCTTTTTGCTGAGCTGGCAGTGCTTGCGCCACGACATTAGGTGTCACCAAGATAGCCAATTCCAGCAGTCATACAGGTGAGCCCCTCCTATTACTGATTGGATGAAGCAATAACCCATTGAGAAAATAAAGGGGTTTTCTATCCCCACAGGCACCCTTACAGAAGCAGACATGCCAACCTGGCAAGTGTCTGGAACATCTGAGTGATTAGGTGGTCCCCACCATGAAGATGACCATGTGAAAAGTTCAGCTTAGTCCAATCAACCGGTGCACAATGTGTATGTCCAGAGTGGTCCGTTGGCATAATTTTGGAACGATCCATTCTTTTTCCTACTTAGCTAATAAGTGGACCTGCCATGTAACGTGCATGGTCATTCATCGCCCACATGCTTGCCAGGTTGGCACGTGCTGTGTGAAGGTGCACGTGGAAGTGTAGGGGTGGAAATGCCTTGGGCAGGCCCGCAGGTTTCAGGAGACAGCCCAATACAGGTCAGTATTGCGCCTGTAACTGAGGCCTTTGGGTCTGTACAGACATTCATATGAAGCCCAGTTAACAAATGTGCTGAGCCGAGGCTTAAGGGCCTGTTTGGTAGAAAGCTTAAATATGAGTCCATCTCACTATAGGTAATTGCAGTTATGTATTAGAGATTATATTTCTTTTTGGAATGGACTAGAAATAATCTTGATAACCAACAATCCTGATCTCTAATACATAACTATAGTTAACTAAAATGAGATGAACTCATTTTCAGGTGTCTGCCAAACAGGACCTTAGGTTTTGGAAAACTTCTACAAGGCCCTAGGCTAACAGATTTGTTAATGACGTTACTGGACGGGCTTGGGCTGTGGCCTGGTCATAGCTCCTCGTCTCCCCTGTTGCAGTACATGTGGAGCAAACAAACCTCTACCAAAGAACTCATTTTCTTCTGATTGAGGGAAAACCTTACAGAGTGCAGTGCGCTTATTTAATCATCTGGCGCACTGTACTTGGGGCTGTAACGAGGCCTAGTCTTGGTTTAGGCCTGAATTTTGTACTGGTTGGTTTATGCCTATCGAGCTGGCCCAGTTCAAAATTATGATTTTGCCTAGCCAGGGCCCAGCCCATTGGCATCCCTGAACTGTACTCAGAGGTGGACACACAAAACAAGCTTCTTTGGTGCCGACCATTCTGTAGGGGGATGGGATTAGAAGAATCTTCCCACTGAATTGCATGCTTTCCCACTTTAGGTATTGTTGACCTTTGTGAATATTCATTTCCATGGCTTACATTGGTCGGTGATGCTATTGGACTGTTAACAGCCAATCAGGGAGACCTTTCAATCCACAACGGGTCTCACCCAATGAGACGCGGTGTTGAGAATGACAAGGCCGAATGATTGAATTGGCGTGCTCGTATATTACCACTTAAAAATTAATTAGCCACACTTCCATGCCCATAGTTAGTAAAACAGCGTACGGCGAGAAAAAACTGTATGGGAAATGTTTGTGTTTAATTTGATCTTGTGTACTTCCATGCATGCCTGTAGTAAAACGCTGTAACAGTCACCGTCATAACGAACAATATGGGGGCATAATGGTTGAAATTTTATTTTATTTGCCCAAAAATTTCTGAAAAAAAATATCTTAAAAATTCAAAATAATGTAAATATCCACTCTTTGGTGAGAGCGTTGTACTAGGCTGTCTGGTGAATTTATGAACATAGTTGTGTCTAATGTTTACATATTACAATCAAGCATTAGAAATCGGAAAAAATGGGGGCCCGAGCTCCTATTTGCTCAAATCGCTTCAATCTACGGTTTTGGTCCTAAAAACTATTGTAGTAAGAGTGGTCGAAATCTGCTGTAGAATGATATAGGAGAGTTTTTGGAATGAGAAAAAAATGAAAAATGGATTTAAATAGAAAAAAAGAAAGTGGTTGTTTTTCGATGGTTGCGTAACGGCTGATACGGTCCCAAAAAACCAACTGCCCCGTATCGCGTAACAGTCACGATCGGAATCGGCCTTTAGAACCATGTATCATAACAGATACAGAACACCTTGGTCTCGATTATTAAAAACATGATAAAGATTTTGGTAAAAAAACACGTGCGAAAATTTTGGGTTAATGTAGTTTGGATTCTAAAGTAGTATGAAGTGGTAAATAAATAAAAATAATTAAATATATATTAAAAAAAAAAACCGGCTATCTGTGTGGATGTCTCTATATCATGGTGTTCTGTGTCCATTACGATGCGCTCGTAAAGGCCTATACATATAGGTAACGGCCATGACCATTATGCGATACGGGGGTGAAATTGGGCAGTTTGTTTTTTGGGACCATATCGGCCATTACAGTAGCCGTAAAGGCCGTTACGGGGTATAACGACCGTTACTCCTGTAACGGTCGAAAACCAACCACTTTTTTATTTATATTTAAAATTATTGTTCTCATTTTTTTTCACTTTTCTCATTCCAAAACTCTCCTAGATCATTTATAATAGATTTCGACTACTCATACTATAGTTTTTAAGATTAAAACTGTAAATTGAAGTGATTTGAGCGAATAGAACCTCCGAGGGTCTTTTTTTTTTTTTTTTTTTTTTTGAAAAAGTAGTATTTATGATTTCTAGTTCTAATGCTTGATTGTGATGTATAAACATTAGAAACATATAATCATGTTCACAAATTTAGCAGATAGCTTGAGACAACACTCTTACCAAAGAGTGGACTGTTACACTACCATAAACATATCGAAAACAAAAAATGAATACATATTTGGAATATTTATATTATTCTAGATTTTCTATATATTTTTTTCAGAATTTTTCAGGCAAATTATTCTTTTTCAACCGTTATGAGGGTTATAACGATCGTTATGCCCCCATATTGGCCATTATGGCCGATACCCATATCAGTAATAGTGGTGACTGTTATGGCCCACCGTTACCGATACGGAATACCTCTCTCTCTCTCTCTCTCTCTCTCTCTCTCTCTCTCTCTATATATATATATATATATATATATATATATATATATATAGAGAGAGAGAGAGAGAGAGAGAGAGAGAGAGAGAGAGTTGAAATAGAAAACTTCAATTGTAGTTGTTAGAATTTCTGTGAGGTTTTTACCGAAAAAATCCTGAGGAATTTATATTCTACCAGAGAGAGAGAGAGAGAGAGAGAGAGAGAGAGAGAGTTGAAATAGAAAACTTCAATTGTAGTTGTTAGAATTTCTGTGAGGTTTTTACCGAAAAAATCCTGAGGAATTTATATTCTACCAAATAATGCTTGGACAATTAGAAGTTACATATATGTGCTTTTTGAGTGATGAAATTACAAAAAATGCCCTCACTTTTTTCTTCTTTTTTTTTTTCGTTAAAAAGTGGTGAAAGTCGACTTGTGGGGCTCACGTGACATGTGTAAACATCCAAACCATCCAACGTATGCACCCCACCATGGTGATATCATGGGCAAACATCTGGCCGGTAAGATCATCAAAGGAGCTACACTTGAATAAGGATATTCTGAATGGTGTATATTATTTTTTGTATGGATTGGCCCACCTTATGAATGGATCAGCCATATTTTTTTTCATCTAATAATAATGCTGGCATACATCTGTCGGACGGGTTGGAAGTGTGACACTTAATGTGGGCCCCACAATTCTCAAATCTTCACTTTATTGTAAAGAAAAAATAGAGGGCAGTAATGTAATTTCTCCTCTGGAAAAGCACTGCCCGGGGTTCCTTGAGGCATTTTTTGGTAAAATCCAAATCCTGGAGGAATTTTGCTGTAAAAATCCCAGTTCTTTTATGCATGAACAATAATGTATATAGATAGTTGAATGCTGTTCTTTGCCTTTCTCAAATCCTTTTCAAGTTATCCTCATATACATCAGTCTGTCTCTGCCAACAAATTTCACCATACACTCAAATTTATTAATTGGTGGTAACCAATAATCTGTATTTTCTAGACTCTCCCTAAAAAAATTTTAATAAAACGTATTTTTTACTGAATAAAATGTGGTTAATTCGTTTTGCGCAAAGAAATTAGTGTTTTGCCCAACTTTGAAATATACAGAGTTTCAAATATTTTACCAATTATACTATTTTTCTTTTTAATATAGAGTCCAAAATGGAGTTCTGCTAGTCCATGCCTTCTTATGACATGGTGAATAGCAGGGGGATGTTTGGCCAGCGCGCATGCTTTATCCACCTAATGTTGCCTACTGGTTATTTTATCTTCTCTTTTTTTTTTTTTCCGGTTTTTGTTTTTTAATCAGGTTCATGAGGGAGGACTGAAAGGCGGTCAGAACCCTGGTTGCCCATGGATCTTTGCAGGTGGGGGTTTTTGGTCAGGTTGATGAGGGAAGACTGATAGCTCTACTCCAACATGAACGATCCCTTTCCTTGATTTTGGCATATATGCTTGGAAGCTTATTCTTTCTATGTACACCATTAGAACAATTTGATTTGGCTAGGGAACACACCGATCCATTGGGTATATCTCTTTTTCTTTTTCTTTTTTTCTTTTTTAACATCTTATTCCATAATTTTTGGGCTGCCATTATGCTATTTTTAGTTGGGATTGTTAGATAGAGAGGAGAGAGGCAGGAAAGGGACGTGTTTGTTCAATCATTGCTGACTATGTCAGCAAGATTTCCGGCAGATGAATAGGGCCACAGCTTTTGAATCAAAAGGAAGGGTGGGAGAATACATATTATATTTTTATCTGTTCTATCCATATAATAAAAATAATTCAGTATTATATCGAATTTTATATTATTTTAACGAATTAAGAAAGATACAAAAATAAATCGGTAGCAGCTGTTGGCTTTGCGAGTGGGGGTTGGGCGGGCTATAGCTGGCATATGCCACTGTAGTGGGTTTGGTTGGAAAGACACGCTACCGGGTATATCTAACCAACGAACCTCGTCACGCCTCACTCCAAGCATCCAATCCCTTCCCCAATCATTGCTGCTTCTTCCACTTGCCAAAGTTATAAAAATTTAAATTTAAAACTTTTTCTATATATAGATAGGGAGTGGTCTCAAGTCCCAACTTGGTGGACCACAAACCACAAGTGAGAGTCCGCCTGAGAGGTTAATTTCCAGCCTGTAAAGCGCATGCAAAATCCAAGCCAGTGAAAAAATAAAAATAAAAATCAGACCTATTTACTCAACAGGTGGGCCACACCATGTAATAATGTGTAGTAATTGATAAATGGTAAAATACAACTGTGGGCCCATTTCAAGAGTTTTTGCAGCCTATTTTTTCAAGACTGGATCCTCATGATGGGGTAACCTATTGGTCGGGTTAGGCGTCTCACATATGAAAGGTTGAGGTTATCCTCCGTTCATTTGGACTTGTCATACGCAGTCTGATCTCGATCGTCTGTTACGCCCATTTCAATCGTCTTTGGCTACTACAGAGAAGACAACAAGCCAATGGGACACTAACCTGGTCTTCTAAGAACTATCTTGTCCATCTTTTTTCTTTTTTTTTTTCTGATAAATGGTGGTTTGGATCATATCTGATCAACATGATCCTTTCCGAGCAGCTTATAAAGAGTAGACCGGACCTAATGGATGGTTGAGATGGGTGATGCAAATGCCAGTGAGTTTAAATGCAACTATGTCTATGGAAACGTTTCCATACACTTGGCCAACCAGATCATTCTCTCTCCCTCTCGCTCTTTTATTTTATCACGAATAAGGTTAGTGGTTCCAAGGATTTTTGGTGTTGCACCTCAGAAAAAGAAAAAAAAAAAAAAAAAATCCTCTGTGAGGCCCCGATAATTTTGGGAATCAACGTCCTCAAGATTAAGATCTGATGGGCCCTTTCGATGCGTAGCCTGGAAATAGCCGTTAGGTAGATATGTCTGCAATGACCAAAATCCCATGTTCCGGATGGTTTTGACCGAAACCCTTTTCAAGTGGCTCATTGCTTCAAAATCTGGATTGCCGGACCATCGGGTCTAGATGTATTAAATGTCACATGGTGGAACATCTGACCTGTCTATGTAGTGGACCGCATCATGTTGATTCGTTGGCCCTAAGGCAAGCCAATCCACCGACCTCGGCAGAAAATGACCAAAAAAAAAAAAAAAGGAACAGTAGAAAATATGGTTTATGGGTTTTAGCATTCGTTGGTTTTGCCAGATGAGTTTCTTGATCTTTCATCTACACGATTTGCACGTTTGGGCCCACTTGATGGACGGTTCTGATGTTATTAGAAACAAGCGGGCTCGTCTAACCTCAGCCCACATCACAACTTCAATCGGGTGTATCTGAGCCGTTCACAATGTGGGCCGAAGCCTGGAGGACACAGTGAAAGAGGGGAAACAGTGTCCAATTGTACGATACGTGTCATCTTTGGACGGTCTCTGACAATGGGGGCCCCCATGATTCGAAAATCTAGACCATTAATCCGTCGAATCCCACATGGGATGGAGAATTTCCCAAAAATCTAGCGGAGATTTGAAAGATCCCTGCTTCCAATATCACGGCCGTTTTAAATTCTGGTTAAGTGTCTTTATGCAGGCCACATGTGGAAAGCTTAAGGTTGTCCTAACAAGGATATTTTTAGACAGCCGATCAAGGTAGGCCAACCCAACATGGGTCCATCTGGTAGAATTGAATACCACAGTGCACAGTACATTGATGTGGGTCGTAGCCTGTGTACTACCACATCTGCCTGATGTGATGGATACTCCTCTCTCTTCCCACGCGTACCAACCTCCAATGTGTGAACAATCTGGGTCGTTGATCCTTTGGGTCTTGAGGCTTTTGTGATCTGGCCTGGATCGTTGGAAAACTGGATGAGGCAAGATCGTTTAAAGACGGGTGTCAAACCTGTGGGCCCCACCATGATGTATTTGTTTTATCCATGCCGTCCATCCGTTTTTCTAGCTCATTTTAGGGCATGAGGCCAAATATGAGGCAGATCCAGATCTCAAGTGGACCACAGCACAGGAAACAGTGGGGATTGAATGCTTATAATTGAAAACTTCGTACGACCCACCGAAATACTTATTTTCCATCCAACCTGTTCATAAAGTCATGTAACTTTGGATGAATGGAAAACACAAACATCAGCTTGATCAAAAACTTATGTGTCCCTAAAGAAGAAGTTCTCAACGGTAGGCATTAAATCTCCACTGGTGTCGTTCACTTGTGAGGTTTGGATCTTCGTCATTTATGAGCTCAACCCCTAAAACGAGCTGGCAAAATGGATGGACGGCGTGGATAAAACAGCATACATCATGGTGGGGCACACAGAGCTTTGACATCAGCTAGCTGGCTGGTCTTGGGGTCAGCAGCCAACCCGCGTCCATTATAGAAATATTAAAAGGTGTGGCCCACGTGATTACTAGATTGGCACGGTTTTAGTGCCACTAATGAATGAACAGCCCAGATAGGACCACGCATTCCAGATACTGCCATAGAAACGAGGCGGGCGCCATCGTTTTCCACCAACGGCATCTCCTGCGGGCATCGGCATCGAATTTTAACCGTCGGATTCGAACATGATGGGACATTCCTTCTTTTTCTTTGCATGCAATGGAGGCGATGACGATGGATGGAAGGTCCACGACAGCATGGCATTGGATAAGAAAGGCCGAAAGTCGAATAAAAAAAAAGGAAAAGAAAAAACGAGGGACCAGATAGGGATGTGGGCCCCACCTAGATGAAATTCTCGTTGGGACGCGGTCATCCGGTGCCAGTGGCGGAAGGGGAAGGGAGGGCGACCGACACGAACCGGTGGGCCCAGAAACTTGATAGAGAGAGAGAGAGAGAGAGAGAGAGAGAGATATGCTACCGACGGATTTCTCAATGCTCTTAAATTCCGGTATTTACCCGCGATTTCCGTGGCGAGTCGCTCTTTATTGAAAAAGGCGTGCCCTCGCTTTTTCTCCTCCTCTACGCGTTTCTCCATCTCATGAGTCCTCTGAAAAAACGCTGTTCTTTTACCTCCTGCCAGTAAATTACGGAAATGCCCATCGACTCTTCATGGAGCCCCTACCTGTTCTCTCCGTTTAAAGCGACTTCACGTGCATGAGATCCACACCGTCCATCAAGACAATTGAACATTACATCAATCCAAATTTAAGGTGGGCCTCACCGTAGCAAAGTCTCAAATCATGTGTAAAACATTGTGCGGCCCTCCCGAGTTTTAGAACAACTGGATATCTGGAACATTCCTTCATCCCCGTCATTCTCTTCGTTGGATGAACGGATTGGATATCATACATAAACCACGGTGGGACCCAGTGACTGTTCTATCCCAACTCTTACATGGAAACGTGGCCTACCTGAGTTTTGGACGGGCATGATTCTCTGGTTCCAGCGTGAATTTAAGGCAAGGAACCTGATGGACGGTGTGGATCTCATGGACATTACTCCCCACGTGCTACTGAGTTGATAGTAGGCTCCCGTGTATGCATACGCGTTCTCAACCCAACGTCACGTGGTTCGGACGCGCTAATTGCCTGTGCCCCGCGCCACCGTAAAGCTCCTGTGGCGGAAGCTATGTGGGTGCACGTCACGATATCCGTGTGAAATCCACACCGTCCATAAGTTTCTTCAGCTTACTTAAGGGCATTCATCCAAAAATGAAGAAAATCTATGACTCGAGTAGGCCACCCGACACAAAACAGGTGGGATGGAAACGTACGCCATTGAGGCTAATGGACTTTTTTTATCAGGCTAATTTTTGTATTAGAAGTTCATATCGGCGTGAATAACCTTATGAACGGTTTGGATGGCATATCAATTCATGGCTGGAGGAAGTTTTCAATTATTGGCATTTCCATCCCTCCTGTTTCACGTGATGTGCGGTCCACATGAGTTATGTATCAGTCTCATTTTCAGCCAATTCACGTCCGTTTCAATACTACGGCAAAAGAGAAATGATCAGATGCTGGCAAACGTACGCTGACTTGAAGTACTGTATCATCTTTCCTGCTAAAATGCCGTTGGGTAGAAGATCACTACTATGAAAACGGGTGGGCCCTACAAAGAAAATCATCTGCAAGAAAAATCATTTTGTTTAACTCATCAGCCGGGCCACACTGTTGGAGTCAATGGACCGTCAATGGTCTGACTCGATGTACAGGTATGGCCCACCTATTGAGCAGATCAGCCTGTTTTTAGATCTGGACGTTCATTCGTAGTGGGGCCTACCTTTTCTACGGTTCTGATTTCCTCCACAAGTCGCATGTTGGTGATACAGATTGAATGTACGGTACGGCTAATGTACATGATCAGAGATACAGGGGAAATAATGAAATATACATGAACTTCCTTTCTTTTCCGTGGGTCCATTTTCCACCTCCGCGAAAAAGACGAGAATGCCCTTGGATATTGTATCCGACAAAATGTGCCCATCTCTTAAATGGAGATTTCTCATCCACCGTACACGTGGCATTATTTCCAAAAACCCCTGTTTGGGCCAATATGATGTGATCTAACTCGCAAAGATAAAAGTGAAAATACAAAAAAATCCGTTTTACATTATTCCGATTGATGTGGACCATCAGAGCACACGATCTTTTGTCTGTACGGTTCAAAAAATAATTCTCACCTGATGGACGGAGTGATGGGCTCCGATCAGTTGATAAATAGGGCTACGTGTACATAAGGAGTAGGGATCATGATACTCTGGCAGAGTAAAAAACGAACGGTGAGGATAATTTGAAGAAAAGTAGAAGAGAGGTAATGTCGCTTGCAACTAAATACTTTTGGGTTGGCGAGTTTGAATTAATGCGAGTCCAACTCCAGCTTTTTTGAAGCGTTTGGTGGTTCTTTTGATACGGGCAGGATCACATGGTCCGAGCCAGCTCCCCAAAGGTTGATACCGACACGTGTCGGTCACCGAAACAGCCGAACCGCTCCGCACGTTCTGTGGTCAACCGGAAGAGCGCGCCGCGGACGAGTCGCTGGGGCTGGTGGGCCCCACACCCTTCTTTTTTTTTTCTTTTTTTTTTTTTTGTCTCGTAGCGAGGGAGAGGATACCGCCTGTTGAAGGAAGCTAATACGCGGATGGGATCGACGCGTCGGATTCGCGACACGTGGCGGCTGAGTAGGTTACAGCTGGCTTGCCGGCTGTCTTTTGTCAGGGTTTCGAACCCGCGTGGCAGGTGGGGCCAGGAGAATGCGTGTGGTGACGTGGCGGGAAAATAGGGGAAACGGATTGGCTACTCCCCCTGACACCAGCCCCGGAGCTGGTGGTCGGTGCTCTGTGGGCTCCACCATGATGTATGTGTTTCATCCATTCCGTTCATCCATTTTTAAATATCATTTTATGTCTCTATCCAAAAAATGGAAGGGATATAAATCTCAAGTGGATCACACCACAGGAAAAAAATAGTGATTGGATATCCATCATTTAAATCCTCCTAAGGCCCGATGTACTGTTTATTTGACATCCAATCCGTTGATTAGGTCATAAAAACCCAGATGAAGGGGTAAAACAAAGATCAACTTGATCCAATACTTTTATGGCCCCCAAAAAGTTTTTAACGGTCGAAGTTCACTAAACACTGTTTCCTGTAATGTGGTCCACTTGAGACTGGGATATACCTCATTTTTTTTGTATTACTGTAAATTGATCTACAAAAATAGATGGACGGAATGGATGAAACACATACATCATGGTGGGCCCACAGAGCACCGACCACCAGCTCCGGGGCTGGTGTCAGGGGGAGTAGCCAATCCGTTTCCGAAAATAGGTAAGGAGAAAGCGAATTTCGTAAGGGACACTTCAGCTTACGTGGAGCCTGTGGGACCAACCGTAATGGAGCGCGTACAGTGACAACTGTTTCCTGTGGTGTGGTCCACCTGAAATTTGTATTAGCTTCATTTTTTGGACCATATCCTTAAAATAATCTACAAAAACAGATGAACGGCGTGGATATACAATGAATAAATCGAAGTGGGGCCGATCCAGGTTCGCAGCCAAGTCGCCCTCGTGACGTCCACTCCATTCATCGGCTATGTCGAATGTAAGGCTAGAAATGAAGGAGATCCAAAATTAAAATGGCATTTTTCACTTTTTTCTGATGTGACCCACTTAAAAGTATTAGATTTTCCTTTGTTTTGGACGGACCCACTTACTACCATAAGTTTTTAAAACTGACGGATGGATTGGATTTGGCTACATGGGCTCTTTGTAGGGCTCGAATTAAGGAAATTTGGGTTACGTTGAGTCAACTCAGTAAAAATCACATGTATTTGGGTCTAGTTGGGTTCAGCTGGTGTATGTTAAGTCAGGTAAATTGGGTTTGGGTTTAACACCGAGTCGGATTCAATTGCAGGTTAGGTCTTCTTGAGTTCGATTGGGGTCAAGCTAACCCAAAGCCCAACTTAACGCAACCCACGGGAACCAGTAACGTGAGTGCAACCCTGACCGTGGGGCTCACATTCAATAACCATTACTTGGGTATCTCGGGTTGGGTTTGGATGGTTAAGGAGCTGCTTAGGGTATCTTGGGTTGGGTTGCATTGGGTTGGGTGAGGGTTTGGCTGGGATGGTCAAGGGGTTTCTTGGGTTATGTCGGGTTGGGTGGTCAGGGTTAAGTTGGGTTAATTATTTCAATTATTTGAATTACTTGAATTAGGAAATTCTATAATTACTTGAATTTGATTAATTGAACTACTTGAATTGAGAAATTCTAAATGCGTTAATTGATTACTTGAATAATTGTCTATTTAGTTGATTACTTGAATTATGAAATTCTATGCTTATGTAGACTTATAGCCGACTACTTGAATTTAATTTATGCTTAGTTCAAATATTCAACTACAAATCATATATTAGATATATAATTTGTAGTTGTATGCTTCAATTAAACACAAATCAATTAGATTTAGAATGACTCCACTTGACCCTTGACACTTAACACAATTAACAAATGAATTTAATAATCAGTCTATCCATTTAAGAATTCATATTCGTCCAAGTTGGATAGTTTGGTAATATATAATGTACCTAATGTTGTTTATACAATTTATATGAAGTTCGAGATTCGATATATCAACTTAATTTATTCTCCGAATATATAGTTATCAACTGATTGATTGGCTCCCCTCTGTAAATAATAGGTAATGGTGATGACACTCAAACAGTATAGAATTTTTACATATATTTGAAAAATTATGAAGAAATGTTGCCAATTTTTTAACTTGTATGTAAATAGCATGAGTAGAATACAAGATATATTATTGAATTGGATAAAAAATGAAATTAAATTTTAAGAAACGTTAAAAAATGCATACTTACAAATCACTTATTATAATAACACATTTCAACTTCACATATTTTACATGTGTTTTCGTATATTCATATTTAAAGATGGCTAGTAAGGAAGTTTACATACTACCCTTGGTGCTGGTGTATCTGCCACATCCCCTCTAATTATTGATATCCGAGAAAATGAGGAAAATTTAAATTCAGCTATATTTAATAAAAGGAAGAAAAAATCAGTAATTTGGGACAATTTTGAAGAGGTTGAGGTAAAAGAGTGTAGATCACATCACCGATGTTAGATATATGCATTGCCAGTCAACCTTCGCAAAAATATTCTAGGGAATTTAATTTACATTATCACAGACACAATATTAATTGTGCTAAAAACCCAAAAAATTTCGTGTTCATACCAACAATTGCTCTCATTTGCCTCATCTGGAGGAAGCGACTCGCAAGCTACTCTTATCACTTATAAGTTTGAAAAAGATAAACTAAAAGAGTGGTTTGCAAGAATAATTATTGTTGAGGAAAAACAATTTAGATTTATAGATAGCATAGTTTTTAGCGAATACAATGAACACTTGAATCCCAAATTTGAAAAGTGCTCGCGGGTCAATATGAAAAGAGAATACACGAAGATGTATTTAAATGATAAGACAAAAATGAAAGACATTTTGTCATTTTCTCAATCTCGCGTATAAGCCTTACTTCAGATTTATGGATGTCGTCCGACCAAAGGAATGTGTATATGTCACTAACTGCACAGTATATGAATGCATATTGGAATCAATATCAAGCAATTTTAAACATTCGTCACTTTCATTCCCCTCATACAAGTTTGGTTATTTCAAATTGTATATATACTTGTCTTCAGGATTAGGACATTGAAAGTATGATATCTTTAATCACGTTATTTTTTTTTAAAGCCAATTCAAGACAATCCGGAATTTTTATTTTAGGGAAAAGGTTTTCCAAGTCAGATGTTGTGCTAACATTCTAAATCTAATTGTGAAAGATTGGCTAAAAATAACCTACGAAATGATTGAGAACATAAGAGAAAGCATGAAGTATATAAGAGGGTCACCATCGAGACTTGGTATCTATAATGATTAAAAAATATATATATTGAAGTTAGATGTGTGCGCTCATTGGAATTCAACATATGAAATGTTGGATTGAATGCGGTCGTCAAGTTGAAACTTACATTTTCAAAACTCGCGGTACGTGACAAAGCATATGCTTGGTTACCTGATGAAGATTATTGAAGTTAGATGTGTGCTCCCATTGGAATTCAACATATGAAATGTTGGATTGGATGCGGCCGTCGAGTTGAAACTGTTGCGCAGCACGCTAACAACGCAGTGAGCCTAGATCCAATCTCAGGCCTCAGCCACAAACGATAAACAGAAAGAAATATAAACTAGAAGTAGATCAAAGCAATCCAAAACAAACCACAAAACAAGATATACGTGGAAAAACTCCAAACTAGGGTAAAAAACCACGGATGCAAACTTCCATTATGAAGAACAAAGATTACAAGGCAATATACTAACCTCTCCCTTGAAAGAACATAAAAAAACCCTTTGCCCACAACTTAGAATAACTTTCCCATCATTCACCTTAACCCTAGAATAACCCTAGGGACCCCAATTTATAGTTTTGGCAACTTCCCTTTCGCATCCCAGTTGTGAAAGGATTTGCGACACGAAATCCGTGAAACTCCTTTCGCATCCCAGTTGCGAAAGGACTTGCGACACGAAATCTGCGTAACCTCGACTAGTCGTGGGCGGCCCCAGATGTAGCTCCACTTCTCAACAATCTCCCACTTGGAGACACATCGCCATAAACCTTTATCTTCTTCATCCGGAGTGCACCACCTCCCCGTCTTCAAACCTGAAGACCAATCAAAGCTGAACAAAGCTTCAGCTTCTCCCTTGTGACCGCCTTGGTCTGCATATCCGCAGGATTCTCACTTGTATGAATCTTCTCCAGAGCAATCGATCCATCTTCCAGTAACGAACGTATGAAGTAATATCTGATGACAATATGCTTGGTCCTTGAATGAAAGGCTGAATTCTTAGCCAAGTGTATTGCACTCTGACTGTCACTGTACAGCTTGCAATCTGCTTGCTTCTTACCCAACTCTTCCATAAAACCTTGCATCCATACCATCTCCTTGCATGCTTCTGTAGCCGCAACATATTCTGCTTCTGTCGTACTGATAGATATTATCTTTTGTAACTGAGAGACCCAACTGACTGCAACACTACCCAAGTAAAAACATAACCTGTAGTACTTCTTCTGCTGTCGATATCTCCTGCCAAATCTGAATCCACATAGCCTTGTAACTTGATTTCCGATCCACCATAACACAGCCCTACGTCCTTTGTACCTACCAAGTACCTAAGGATCCATTTCACAGCTTCCCAATGTTCCTTCCCGAGGTTGTTCATGAACCTGCTAACAACTCCCACTGCTTGAGCAATGTCTGGCCTCGTGCTCACCATAGCATACATGAGACTCCCAATAGCTGACGCGTATGGGACTTTAGCCATGTAGTCTTGTTCCTCCTGCGTCTTTGCACCTTGCTCCTTAAATAACTTGAAGTGGTTGGCTAATGGAGTGCTAACCGGCTTAATACCTCCCATGTTGAATAGATCAAGTACCTTGGTTATGTACTCTGCCTGTGACAAAACTAATTTCTTGTTTTTCCTGTCACGTTTTATCTCATGCCTAGGATTTGTTTTGCAGCTCCTAAATCCTTCATGGCAAATTCTCTAGACAATTTTCTTTTGAGATCTGAGATGTCCTTCATGCTTGAACTGGCCACAAGCATATCATCAACGTACAGAAGCCACTATACTCAAGAAAATTGTCTTTAACATCTCTTCTTTAAGGTCCCCATGAAGAAAGGTTGTCTTAACATCTAGCTGTTCTAGATGTAAGTCCTCTGAAGCCACTATACTCAAGACCATGCGAATCGTAGACATTTTCACTACTGGTGAAAATATTTCAGTGAAATCGATACCTGCCTTTTGTTGAAACCCTTTCACAACTAATATGGCCTTGTACCGTTTCGAACCATCGTACTCCTCCTTCAGTCTGTAAACCCACTTGTTATGAAGAGCTTTCTTACCCTTGGGTAGAGCGACTAGCTCCCATGTACGATTAGACTCAAGAGAGTTCATCTCATCATCCATGACCTGCTCCTACTTAACCCGTATATCTGACTGTAACGCCTCTTCAAAACACTCTGGCTCACCATTATCAGTCAGTAGTGGATAATGTAAGGGGGTGAGTATTGGACCGTGGGTCTCCTCTCCCGAGTACACCTCCTCACAACCAGTGTATGCGGCTCTGCCTCATCCTGTGGCGCTGTAACACCCATGTCCGGTAACTCTTCCAACTCTACGAATTCATTTTTCTCGGCCTTATTTTCCTGCACACTGTCCTTATGCATCACTTTTTCATTGAAGACTACGTCCTTGCTTCTGATGATTTTCCTGTTTTCTGCATCCAAGAACCTGTAGCCAAAATCATACTGCCCATAGCCTATAAACGTGCACCTCCTGAACTTCTCATCTAGCTTGTTTCTGTGCTCTGCATCAATGTGAACATATGAAGTGCAACCGAATACTCTGAGATGTGCAAGGTTCACTTCCTTCCTAGTCCATACTTCTTCTGGTAGCCCACCATCCAATGGTGCTGAGGGACTTCTATTGATGAGATATACGGAAGTATTCACAGCATCTGCCCAAAAGGTCTTGGACAACCCTGCATGTAACCTCATGCTCCTGGCGCGCTTAAGGATGGTCCTGTTAATGCGCTAAGCCACACCATTCTGTTGTGGTGTCCCTGGAATCATTTTCTGATGTTTGATTCCATTTGCTGCACAATACTTCTCAAACCTCTTATCACAATACTCTCCCCCATTGTCAGATCTGAGACACTTTACTGTTTTACCTGTCTCATTTTCTACCATAACTTTCCACTGTGTCGGTCCCCACACATCAGTGTGTACAAGCTCCAACAGATGTGACTTTGGAGCGCGTCCCGTCTTCTTGAAGCTTACCCTCTTCTGCTTGTCATACACCCAGTCCTCGCAGAATTTCAAGTCAATAGACTTCAGCCCTGGTAGTTTCCCTTTTGACAATAGTACTTTCATCCCTTTCTCACTCATATGTCCCAGCCTCTGATGTCATAACTGCCCATTCACTCCAGTTGATGCGAGTGCGAGTGAACTATACGATCCTAAAGTCACGTACAAAGTACCTTCCTTTTTGCCTCGAGATATTACCAAGGCACCTTTGTGATCTTCCAGGAGTCACTGGTGAATGTCGTCACATAATCGGTATCGGCCAACTGTCCCACTGAGATCAGATTACGTTTCAAACTCGGTACATGTCTAACATCCTTCAATTTCAAGACCGTTCCGTCTTTCTGATTTACATGAACATCCCCCTTTCCAACAATATTGCACGGCTCATCATCACCTAGGTAGACTCTCCCAAAGTCACCTGACACATAATCACACAGAACTTCCTTACAAGAAGTAGCATGAAACGAAGCACCCGAGTCTATAACCCAAGACTCATTCCTCGCATCAAGAGACAAGATCAACACCTCTGTGTCGCTCTCCTCAGACAGATTCACTGAATCTTTCCCGTCTTGAGAGCTTCCTTCTTGTTTATTGAGCGCCCTGCAATCACGTTTCATGTGCCCCTTCTTGCCACAATGCCAACACCCGTCTTTGTCTTTTGGTCCATTAGACTTCTTCCTCGACTTAGAACGCCCGTGTTTATTGCCTCCTTTGTTCAGCGATCTTCCTCTTCCTTCAACGTTTAGAGCATTCCCTGAATCCCCTGAAACTCCTGATGCCTTCCTTCTAGATTCTTCGCTGAGAATTAGACCGGCCACATCATCAAATTTCAGCTTTGTCGATCTTGAAGAATTACCCACAGCAATCACCAAACCATCCCAACTGTCTGGCAAACTGGATAAGATCAATAATGCCCTGACCTCATCCTCAAAAGCAATGCCAACGGATTCCAACTGGCTCGTGACTGTATTGAAATCGTTTAGATGTTCAGCCACGCTCCCACCATCTGACATCTTCATGTTGAATAGTTGTTTCATAAGATGAACCTTGTTGGATGCTGATGGCTTTTCATACATGGTGGCTGGGGCTTCCATTAATTCTTTTGTCGTTTTTACCTTGGATATATCGAAGGCGACGTTCTTAAACAAAGAGAGTCGGATCATTCCTAAAGCCTTCCTATCCAGTAAAAACCATTCATCATCTGTCATCTTTTCTGGTTTCTTCTCTTTTCCTCCTAGAGGAATATAGAGGTCCTTCTGATACAGATAATCCTCCATTTGCATCTTTCAGAAGGCAAAGTTTGAACCATCAAACTTCTCAATTCTAGTTTTCCCATCTTCCGTCATCGCTCCCAATAGAACTAAACCAATAGCTTTGATACCAGTTGTTGCGCAGCACGCCAACAACGCAGTGAGCCTAGATTCAATCTCAGGCCTCACCCACAAACGATAAACAGAAAGAAATATAAACTAAAAGTAGATCAAATCAATCCAAAACAAACCACAAGACAAGATATACGTGGAAAAACCCCAAACTAGGGTAAAAAACCACGGATGCAAACTTCCACCATGAAGAACAAAGATTACAAGCAATATACTAACCTCTCCCTTGGAAGAACATAGAAAAACCCTTTTCCCACACCTTAGAATAACTTTTCCATCATTCACCTTAACCCTAGAATAACCCTAGGAACCCTAATTTATAATTTTGACAACTTCCCTTTCACATCCCAGTTGCGAAAGGACTTGCGACACGAAATTCGTGCAACCTCGACTGGTCGTGGGCGGCCCCAGATGTGGCTCCACTTCTCAACAGAAACTTGCCTTTTCAGAATTTGCGGTACGTGACAAAGCATATACTTAGTTACCTAATGAAGATGATTGGAGAATAGCTGAATATGTTCGTATTTTTTTCAAATTTATTATGACTGCACGAAGATATTTTCCAGAAATAAATATTCAACGGTAAATATGTTTCTTTCAAAGCTTTGGAAGATTAAGGATGCTCTTTAGAAAAGTGTCACAACAGGTTCAGATTATATTCATAATATGACACTAAGCATGCAAGTAAAATTTGAAAAGTTTTGAAACGAATGTCACATGTTAATGTCTTTAGATGTTGTCCTTAATCCTCACTGCAAAATGGAGTTTGTTAGTTATGTTTATAAGAAAATTTATTTATTTGACAAGGCAGTAATTGAAAATTTCAATGTTCATGTGGCGGTTGAAGAATTACACTCTTCTTATATGATTAATTCTACCACAACACAGGACACACGACTTATGCATGAACGTGGTTATAATTCATCTGTAGGTGGTGAAAATTTTCTCGATGAGTGCTTCTCATCCTTAGAACAAGATGAAGCAAGTCAGCAAACAAACGAGTCAGAATTAGATGCATATCTTAAGGAGCTAGTTGTGAAGGTCTCCAGTCAAGATTTCGACGTCTTAGATTGTTAGAAGACCAGATCTCTTGAAGAAAAATATCATACACTATCATTGTGGCCCGAGATATTTTATCAATTCTGATTACAACGGTGGCATCAGAGTATATCATACACTATCGTTGATGGCCTGAGATATTTTATCAATTCTGATTACAATGGTGGCATCAGAGTCTGCATTTAACATCGGTAGTTGGGTGGTGAACAAGTATAGAAGCTCTCTTGCACCTAAAACAATTGAAATGCTCGTTTTTACACAAGATTGGTTGCATCCAATTTGGGGTAGTAGTTTATTTGATAAAGATGACAAGACCGATAGTCTAGACGAGACTGCACATTCATTTATTTAAAGGTGGCTTTTAATTTTCAGTACATCTTGATCTTGTTAGTTGTTATAATTCATATTTTGTTACGTAAGACTTTAATTTATGTTATATTTTTAGTGACTTGATATTGACATTTAAAATTTGAAAGTATAATTATAATTTATTTCTTGTAAATTATGTTGGCCTCATGACTTCATCTAAAAAATTAATTCATTATTAATAAAATATCTTATGCATAAATGTCGTCTGATGACCCATTCACTGACATTTGGGACTATGGTACCCAAGTCTACTCCCTAATATCTAAAAGAATGAAGATTAAATTTCGTTTGTGTGAAGACAAAATTATGAACAAAACAAACCGATTTAGAATACACTTATCTGGTCAAGGAGGAGACGCAAAACAATGTTCCAATGCCTCACAGGAAGTACGAATTTTATTATAGGCTCTCTTGGACTCAAACAAGAAAAAGTCGACCCCCTCCACACCAAATTTAACTAGCTACAAAAATATAATTACAATCCTATTATAATATATAAATATTCAGAAATAAAGATAGTGTAACGAATTAGTAAGGAAGAAGAATATGAAAAATGTCAGATTAAAAGGTCTATAAGAAGAACAATGGAAACTTACCTTCAATATAAGTAGGGAAAAGGCAGAGGCATATAGATATCGATGTCCTCCAAAACAACATGATGTTGAGGTAGAGTTGAGCACGGAAAGTAAGAGTAGCCATAAAATATTAACGTTTCTCTCCCGACTCTCCTCATTTTATAAGATATTGGGAATTCTTTATATATCGGTTAATAAAGAATGCTTGAAAAAATTAACTAAATGATCGAACTCAAGGGTTGACAACCCCAAGTGAAGGGTTGCGATATACTAATAACTTGATGAGACCAAGGTCGAATCCACTAGGAATGGAGAACACCTAGAACTAATCTAAGTCTAAGAATTTGACTGGATTTTTAATCAAGTGATTAAGAAAAGAGTTTTAAAATAATAAAAACAAAAGGCTAAGGATCCATTAATTCACTTATAGAAATCACACATTCAATTTATTGATTCAATATACATATCAAAAGGAATCGAAGTCCTATCATATCCAATCGGAAGATAATTATATTAAACAATTCATAAACACCAAAAATGTAACGAATCGAAAGATTCCGTACAAAGATCCGAGTATCACCTCAGGCATAAATCACTCAGGACCAAATCCTTTAGAAATTAGACGAGGATTAACTAGTGTTAAACTAAATTACATACGAAATCCGTACTAATCACTTTAAATACGATCTGCAAGACCCAAAACTTGTGGAATTGTTGACGCTAGATTACCCAAAAATCTAGGATCAATCTCATTACCCGGCTGCTCTCTAGAGCATCACGAAACTTCGTATCAGATCTGGACCGCACATCGAAAGTCCGAATAATACGAAGTTATAGAATTAAGACCGCCTTGCTGGGCTTGACAACCATCTCGGAAATCAAAACCAGATAGTGTCCCAGGGCTATTCGCTTGAGCCCGAAGCGAGGAGTGTGAGAAAACATAGTTTTCTTTCGAAATTAAATCTAATTTAAGTAATCTGAAATTTGTCGTTTGCGGGCCAAATATAAGCAATCAGACCGTCGGAATCTGACCCAAATACACCCTCAGATCAGGGAACATTTCTCATACATGTCCGTGTACTTGTAACCCTGATCGAGTTTCAGTGATCGTTGAACTGAAACTGGTCCGCCACGTGTGATCTGGGAACCCAACTGGAACGAAAACTTAACTCTACTTAGATCCAAGGTTGGTGAGCTTAAGTCCGACCTTTGGCTCAAGGGGGGGCTCCAGAAGTGCTCCATTGAGACGGAACAGTCCGTATTTGGACATAACCTAAGTATACCATGGCCCTGAGTCTATTTTCGTGAGTTCTGGGCCTATATAAGGACCTTAAACCCTCACTTTCTCATCCCATACAAATTTGAGAAAACCCTAGGTGAGAGAGAGAGTAAAGAGAGAGAAAGTGTGGGAGAAGTGGGAGCATCTTCCTGATACTCTATCCCACTGTTATACGTGCTTGACCACCACCTTCTAATCGTTATTCCGGCGATTCTGTCGACGTACTTACGTAAGAAAACCTAACCCTAACTTGTTCTAGGGTTTCAACCATTACAAGTAGCGAGATAGCTAACTTAATTCATGTTATAGGTTGTTGTACCGCCGTAGACGAAGACTTAGAGATTCTATCGACTTCGTTACGCTTCTATGGCGTAAGGTGCGGACTTTAGACGTATAGGTTACGGTTTTCAAAGCTTTCAATGTCAGATAATAATAGATTCATGATCTGGATGTTATTTCATATGCAAAATGCGCTGTTCGTTTTGCGATTCAGTTAGGTATGCAAATTATGGTGTTTAGTGTGTTCAGTATAATTGTAGAAAATACCGTATACGTACAATATATGAAAGTGTGTTTGCCATGATTAATTACTATGTGTATATGCTATATATGTGTGTAACACTTTCTCGGCGAAATGATTCGCCCTAATACATGTTTTGGCTAATATACATTAGGTATGTTAAATAAGTGTAGTCTAAGTGTTTGTGAAAATGCTTGTATGAGTAAGTACTTAAGAGATAGTGTTTTAGGTAGGTGTTGAGATAGGATTCTCAAATACCTTAGAGATGTGTATGATTTCTTCCATGCAAGTTGTTTAATTTAATCGCTTACTTATGAAATGTATGTGTTGTATTTCCTGCTTACATTGTACTTTATAACATGCTTGTTAACATGTTTGAATTACTTGTTACTTATGCTTTGACTACTATACATGTTTTCTGGTTATGGATTGAATGTGATTGAGGCTAAGTTATAGTCTAGGCAATCGATAATAGGCTTGAAGTCGTGGTTGAGATTCACTCGCTACGTATGATGTGATTGACGAACCCGAGTCGTGTATTGGTCGTCGGCAGTGGTTAGGCCACACGAAGTACTTATGCACTTCATGTCGATCGATGCAATGTGCGCTCGTGCTAGTCAAGCTCGTCAAGTAACCCGATCTGCCGATGTATGTTCACCATGTATGGACGCCTCTGTTTGAACCTAAGGTACCCAACTCACCAGTGAATCCCGCTTAACCTCGGTACTTTGATCCGCTAAGACTCATGAGCCGGGCATGGTGGTATGGGACACCGTGGTCGAGCTGTCGGCCTACGCTGGGGCGATGTGCCTCCCCGTAGTGATCAGTGAGTAACCCAGACTCGTGAGCCGAATACTGTGGTATGAGACACTGTATTCGAGCTATCGGCCTACACTGATAAGGTGATGGGGGAGTGGTGTAACGATTGCGTGTAACAGCCCTGACAACCCTTTGTAGTGACCTCGAGTATACTTTAAATCTGCGGAGAGGCGACGAGTCTTCCCGTAGTAAATAGAGTATAAACTAGGCCTGTATTGATAAGGTGATGGGGGAGCGGTGCAACGAGTGCATGTAACAGCCCTTTACAGCGACCTAGAACCGCATCATCGTATGATATTACTAGGACTGATGACCCTAGAATGGATCATTGTTTGGGAATGATATAAGGGAGGTACCTTAGTTTTCCAATACTGCTGTATGAAAAGGACTAATAACAACTCGGTAATCACGCTCATAACATAGCACTACATGTGCCTGGCGTTGTGGAGCACTGAGGGATGAACGCATGTCACGAACGTAAGATGGTGTCGCACGAGGGAGCATTGGCGAGGGCATGCATCATGACTACATTCCATACTTGCATTAATAAGAGTATTTAGGAGTGTTTGACTGTACTGCTTTATCATTACTACTTGACTGAATTGATAACATGTTAACCTATGCTTTATTGTTCCACTGAGTTAGCTACTCACTCCCACGTTACAGGACAATGTTGTACACACCCTGTCTTAGATGCAGGTGTTGACGAGACGCAGGAGGCTGAGCCTGACTACTACGATGATCAGGATGAGTTCTCCTACATGTAGTTCTCTGGAGGCTTTGCTTAGGCCATTCAGATGACGGGGCTACAGGGTTTACCATTATAGTTGTACCACTTTTTTTGGCATTTTGATTTTGAAACTAATATATGTATATGGTGACTCAGTAAGGTGTTCATACTCTGGAGACCGATTGTGACCGTTTCTGGCTTTATATACATTTACATACACCTTTCAGTCTTTCGCTTGCGTTTTATAACTTGATCTGGAGTATGAATTACTATTTTGGTATAATCCCACTTATGATTAATGCACTAACCCAGACAACATTCAATCAAAAACATTTATGTTGCATAAGTGATGTTTTGGAACTCGGGTGTTGAGTTGTTACTCGACCCCCGATTTTCAGGGTGTTACAAAGAAGAATACGATTTTCAATTAATCGATTCTCTCATGAAGCATTCGAATCTCAATAACAGGGAATCAAAAATGTCAAAAGCACCCTCGGGTGTCAATAAATTAATCAATCTATACATATTGAATCATTCTCTAATTCATTACTAAACAATTGTTAAATCAAAGTATTCATTGTACTCGGAATGCACAATAAATCCAAAAATAAACAACTCAAAGACTTTAAAGTAAATCCAAATCAAATCAATTTATTATTATCATTCAAACCAATGTTATTGAACCAAATAAACTAAATAATGTAATTGAATTACAAGCTTCATCCATTTCCCTTAGCTAAGAGATTAGCTGTAACATCCCGAAAAATCGAGGGTCGAGTAATAACTCAACTCTCGAGTTTCCAGAACATCACTAATGCAACATAGATAATGATGATTAAATGTTGTCTGCATTAATGTAGTGAACATGAGTGAGATTAAGCCAAAACAGCATATCATACTCCAGAGACAGTTAATTAGCAAGCGGAAGACTGTGATAGATATATAAATATATAAAAACTGTGGTGAGTCTCCAGAGTGTGATAACATTACCAGGTTAATAAATTTCAAGTACATTTCTAAAAGATACCAAATGTGTAAGTGTAATGTCTTCTATTCCAAGTACCATAGCCCCGTCAATACAATACCAGGTCTTCATAGACTTGCCAGAGAGTTACATGTAGGAGAGCTCCTCCTCAACATCATAGTAGTCCGGCTCTGCTTCATAAGCATCGCCATCACTTGAAACTCAACAAATCTGGTTGGTGTGTACAACACCGTCCCGTAACGTGGGAGTGAGTAGCTAACTCAATGGAACAATAAAGCATAGGTTAACATGTTATCGACTCAGTCAAGCAGTAATGATAAAGCAGTACAATCAAACACTCCTAACTACTCTTATTAATGCAAGTATGGATGCAGTCATGATGTATGCCCTCACCACACCCTCCCTCGTGCGACAACATCTCACGTTCGCGGCATGCTTTCATCCCTCAGTGCTTCACATCTTTCAGGCACATGCAATGCATGATGAGCATGATTGTCGAGTTTTTAATTAGTCCATTTCAAACAGCAGGATTGGAAAACTAAGGTACCTTCCTTGTATCATTCCCAAACATGATCCATTCTAGGGTCGTCAGTCCTAGTTAATATCAGACGACGGTGTGTTTTCTAGGTCACTGCAAAGGCTGTCAGGGCTGTTACGCACAAAGGTTACACCACTCCCCCATCACCTCTTAAACGATTCATCACAATACAGAAACAGGCCTAGTTCATACTCTATATACCGCGGCAAACCCTAAGGCTCACTGCGATTTCAGAGTATGCTCGAGGTCACTACAAAGGGCTGTCAGGGCTGTTACGCACAAAGGTTGCACCGCTCCCCCATCACCTTATCAATGTAGGCCGACAGCACGAATATAGTGTCCCATACCACCATAATTGACTCACGAGTTTGGTTTCTCACTGGTCACTACGGGGAGGCACGTGGCCCCAGTGTAGGCCGACAGCTCGACCACGGTGTCCCATACCACCATGCTCGGCTCATGAGTCTTAGCGGATCGAGGTACCATGGTTAAAAGGGATTCCACTGGTAAGTTTAGTACCCTAGGTTCAAGCAGTAGCGTCCAAACATGGTGAACATACATAAGACAGATCGGGTTGCCTGACGAGCTCGGCTAGCTCGAGCGCACAAGTTAAACAACATGAAGTACATAAACACTTCGCGTGGCCAACCACTATCGCCAACCGAAGTACGACTCGAGTTCGTCGAACACATCTCACGTGGCAAATGAATCACAGCCACGAATTCAATTCTGGTACCGATTGTCTGGACTATGGACATAGTCCCAAACTCAATCAATTCCCATCCATAGCATGTGGAGTAAAGCATGATAAACAAAGTAATCTCAGCATGCTAATAGGCATGTTATAAGGCATGTTATAAAGCGTGATATAAAGCATGTTGTAAAGCACTACATCAATAGGAATACAAACACATATCTTGCAAATAAGCGGTTTAAGTAAACAACCTCATGGAGGTAATCATACATGTCCCTAGGGTAGTTGAGAATCCCATCTCAACACCCTCCTAAGGCATCAAATCCAAACACTTACTCACTCAAGCATTTCCACAAACATTTATCATACACTATTTCAACATACATAGTGTATGTTAACAAACATGTATTAGGGCGAGTCCATCTGCCAAGTAAGTATTTTATGCACACATAATATATTTATACAACAATTAATCATGGCAAACACATCACTAAAATATACATGTATACTGTACTTCTTACAATACAGTATTTCTATATACATAGTGTATATTAGTAAAACATGTATTTAGGTGAATCCTTTCGCCATATAAGTATTTTATCCATATATCATATATCCATACAACAAATAAACATGTCTAACACATTCCCAAAAAATATACGTAAACGGTATTTTCTACGAATACCTAGAATATGTAAAATTCTATATTCTTCATCTTTAATCGAAACGGAAAACGGACAAACTTTGTACATGTGCAATTGCATGCAGATCATGAATCTATCATTATCTGACATTGAAAGCGTTGAAAACCATAACCTATACACCTAAAGTCCGCACGTTTTGTCGTAGAATCGTAACGGAGTCGATAGGTTTGTTAAGCTTCCGTATTCGGCAGTTTGGCAACCTATAGAACGAAATAGGTTAGCTATTTCATAACCTACAACCACCCAAGCCCCAAATCAGATTAGGGTTAGGGTTTCTTACCTAGAAATGGAGTCGGATTCGCCGGGAAAGCGACGAGAATGGAGTGGTGAAGCACGTATAGCGGCAGGGAAGAGTGGCAGGGAGATTCTCCCACTGCTCCCACACTTTCTCTCTCTTTTCTCTCTTCTCTCTCTAGGGTTTCTCCCAAATTCGTATAGCTGTCATGAGAGAGGGTTTAAGGTCCTTATATAGTCTAAAAACTCACCGAAATAGACTCCAGGTCAAAGTATACTTAGGTTGTAACCAAAACGGGTCAGTTTCAGCTCAACGGAGGACTTCTGGCGGGTCTCCTTGAGCCAAAGGTCGGACTTAAGCTCACTAACGCTGAATCTACGTTCTATTAAGTTTTAGTTTCAGTGGAATTTTCAGATCACGCATGGCGGACCAGTTTCAGTTCAACGGTCAGTGGATCACGATCGGAGATTCCGAGTACATGTAAATGTGTATGAAATTTCTCCTAATCCGAGGGTGTAATTTGGTCTGATTCTAACGGTCTGGTTGCTTAATACTGATCCGCAAGCGAGTGGTGCCAGATTACTATTCAAGATATTTTATTTTGAATTAATTTCACATTTCTCATACTCTTCACTCCGAGCTCAAGCGAATATCGCTGGGACACTATCTGGATTTGATTTCCGAGATGGTTGTCAAGCCCAGCGAGGCGGTCCTAGTTCCTTAACTTCGTGTTAATCGGACTCCCGACGTGCGGTCCAGATCCGATACGGAGTTTCGAGATGCTCCCGTGAGCAGCCGGGTAATGAGATTGATCCTAGGTTTTAGGGTAACCTAGCGTCAATGATTCTATAACTTTTGGGTCTTACAGATCGTATTTAAAGTGATTGGTGCTAATTTCACAGGCACTCTAGTTTAACACTAGCTAAATCTCGCTTAATTTCTAAAGGGTTTAGTCCTGTAAGATTTCTGTCTGAGGTGGTACATGGGCCTTTGTAGTTTGTATATAAAGTGATCCGAGTTATACTACTTAGCTAGTTTAAGTTAGTGTCTAGGATGAAAGTACTTAGAAAGATTGAAGAGCAAGGTGGTGAATGATGGGATTTGTGAAGGAAATTGGTTCACAAGCGATTTTAGCCTTTGGGACTGAGTTTTGACAAGTTGATAAGGTGTTAGGATCGACTCATTGCCTAAGGACGTCTAATCCCAGATTGGCAAAAATCTGGGATGTTACATTAGCCTAACTTGACTAACATCTTAGAAAAAAAAAAAAAAAAAAAAAAAAAAAGACAAACTAGAATTGAAAGGAAGAAGAAGAATGGTTCCGTGGAAGCTCTACCGCCCCTCAGTCTTTCTCCCAAATTCTAATTTGTACTTAGGAAAGCTTAGAACACCCCTTTAAATAGAAAAAGTTTGCACCGATTTGAAACCGACTTCAATTTTTACATTTTTGTTACACTTCAATTGCAGCTGACTATGGCCTTCGGTCGCACCAAATTTGGTGCTTGGTTGCAGTCAAAATTCTTTAATTGCAGCTGACTATCTCCCTTAGGTCGTACTGAATATCCCTTCGGTAGCACCAAACCTGACTTTAGTCGCACCTAAGTATTGTGTCGAATTAAGTCTAAAAATTACATTTTATTGCTAGATTATTCTATGCACATTCGGTCAGACCGAATCAACCTTACGTGGGACCGAACAAACTATTTTTTCTGTTAATGTATTTTGTGATTTAGCCAGTCTTTTATTTTTTCTCTTTTGCACTTGTTTTGTTTTTTTAATTTTTGACATGTGAAATCTTCATTAATGACTTTCAAATCTTCGATTCTTCATAATCTTCAAGCTTGATAACTTTTTGAAATTTAAATCCATCTTTTAAGCGCATATTCATCTTTTAGTCCAAAATCTTATTGCATGAAGAAAACATATATATTTATATTGAATTCACGCCTAAATACTCAGAAAGTTAATGTAGTTGAGATAATAAATATTTAATATTTAAACTTTATCATTAAATTTATACAAAAGCATGATAGTAAAGTTTTACTAACTAATGATTCAAAAGGAGTAAACAATTATCTAAGAGAATATAGCACATCCGGAACTGCAAACATCTTTGGTCGTCAATGAAACCAAAAATGCATTAAGTCGACGGAACGACAAAAGTGATATGGATGGATTTGGTTAAATTAAAGTGATAACTCTCTTATATGCCGGCCGAGAAGGCACTCTCCATATGGACCATATTAACAGGTTGTTGATGAACGTTGAGTGAGTTTAAGGTTTTGTAGTAACAAACATTCTTATATTATTACTTATTAACTCTGTAATAATGTGTTATGCATTGTCATTATCATTGCACCTAAATCAGTTCTAACAATCTTAATTTTATCATTTTAATAATTTTATTATAAATTTTTAAAAAATTATTTAAAAAAAAAAAAAAATCATATTACTTGACTGGATTTAACTCAAACAACTCACTCAACAAACTTGACATGTGTTAATCTCGAGTCATCCAACTACATGTAATTAATGCTATATTTATTTGCCATACAACTTATTAATTAGATCACGATGAAAAAACAAAATAAAAAACACAAATGTCAGCTAGATTCAAAACTTTTGTGGACCCGGGAAGCTTTCAATGGTGGACATTCAATCGCCACCGTATACTATGGCGTGGTTCACCTGAGAATTTAAATATGCCTATCTCATGCCCTATAATATGCTGGTAATTTGGATGGACGGCGTGGATAAAACGCATTCATTAGTGGGGCCCACAAAACTTTGGTACCGGTGACGTGGCAGACGGGCAATGCCAATCTTTTGCCTGCCACGTGTAGGGAGAGAGAAGGGGTGGACGTAAGCGCGTGTTTAATTAGTTATTATCCTAAACGCGGCCTATGATACGTGGATGGTGAGAAAGTAATGAAATACACCAGATTTCAGTGTATACTACTCTGTATGAACAGATGGCCTTTGGTTGGAAACAGCCGACGTTTTTACGCCGCATATGGTTTGGCCATGGCCGAAGAAATGTCAAACGCGTTCTTCTGCTCTACGCCATCTCATCTCTTCATTCACGACTGTCTGTCTACCACTAAGAAGTCACGCGGTATGGCAGTTTGCGTTGAAACGCATGATAGTCACCGTACGTTTGAGCTGTGTGGGGCCACCCTTGAATTTTAAGCACGATCCAAACCGTGCATCTAGTGGAATTCCTCATAAAAACTATAATTCCAAGAATTTACTTTTCAGAAACTAAGGTGGGACACACCACAGGGAGAAATGTATAATAACACCTAAAGGCTGTACATTCAATTGCTGTGGTCCACATAAAACTTTGAAGCTCTTGATAATCCTAGTGGGTGCCCCATGACTGAATGGGTGACGTATGCCCAACTCGGTGGACCCCACAAGTTTCTAGGGTGGCCCATTTTTCCCGGGCCAACTAAGTTATGGATGGGAAGCGGATTGGCTAGTGTACCTCGCACCAGCTATATCGCTGCTGTATTGACGTCAGCAAGTTCTGTAGGTCTGCTCATGAGTTATGTGTTATATCCAAACCGTCCATGAATTCGACGAGATCGTATTAAGGCTTGAGATGAAAAATAAGAGAGATTTAACTATCAAGCGGACCACACTGCAAAAAAACAGCAGGGGATTGAACGTCTACCATTGAAACCCTTTTTGGGGTCACAAACGTTTTGGATCAATATTAAATTTGTTTTTCCTCTTAATTCAGGTCTTTCTGACCTTATGAACAGATTGGATGGAAAATAAACGTTATGGTAGACTCTACGAATTGTTTAATGGTGAAAATCATTATCTCCGCTGCTACTTGTGGTGTGGTCCAGATGATCTTCGGATATGATCCATTTTTTTAGATAATGCTCTAAAATCGTCTCTAAAAATAGATGAACTGTGTAGATATAATAAATACATCCCTGTGGGGGCCATGTAACTTTGATCTCCTTTGAACCGTTCGTACAACTCGGAGCTCGAGGAGCGTCAGTGCTTGTCTTCGCACGACACTTACCTACAGTGTGTGGTAGTACACCAGCCAATCCGCTTCCGGATGGACCACCCCAGGACGGACTCGGTCCTGACAGGGGCTATGTGGCGCCCACCGTCATTCATGTGTTTTCGCCACGCCGTGCATCCATTTTTACAGATCCTTTTAACTGTATGATCTAAAATATGAGGTAGATCAAAGGTTCAAGTGGACCACATACCGGAGATTGAATGCCTACCGTTAAAACATCTTGGGTGCCTCGGAAGTTTTGATCAGGATGATATTTGTGTTTTCTCTACATCCAGTTCCATGTGACCTTATGAACGGGTTGGATGGAAAATATACACCATGGTGGGCCCTAGGACGGATTCAACGGTGGGCGTCATTATCACCACGGCTTCATGTGCTGTTGTCCCTTGGATCTCCCTACTTTTTTTTATTTTTGGAACCATGCCCTAAAATGATATGTCAAAATGAATGGACGGTGTGGATAAAACGCATACATTACAGTGGGCCCCACAGAGGCCCTGACAAGACCCAGTCCGTTCTGGCAAGGGCAGGCTGTAATCCGCGTCCCTAATATACAGGTTGGATGGCATTCACACGCCGCTCGAAGCTCACGTAATATCAGGCGTTGAAACCGCTAGTGATTATTCCCCAATAAAATCATCATGTGGTTGAGATCACTCGAATGGGCTCTTCAGTCACCCACATATGATAAGATCGACGGTGTAGATCAGTGAAATTTATGCAAGAATAAAAAAGTATAGATGGGATATACACCAAACTTCCGTGTGTATCTAGCTCATCCATGAATATATTTGTTTTATTTACTGCTCCCTCCAAACCTGTGAATTGTGATTAACGGCTATAAGTAAAGAGGTCGTCACGGGGACGCGGTGTAACACAGTGGCGCCGACGATCCAGCCGTGCAGGACGCGACACGTGGGCCCACTCACATGCTTGAATGATGTCGCTTTCATGCAAGAGGGAGTTGAAGGGTGGGCCCCACCTACATAAAAATAAAAACAGCAACATCACATCATCCCTCATGTCCCATCTCATGCATGCATGCATGGGCATGGCATGGATGGCGTTTTGAAGCAACTTATAAACGAGTTAGGCCGTTAACCGCGGTTAGGCGGTCCATTTTCTAATGAAAAATTACCAAAACACCCCTTTCTCATTTCAAACATTTTGAGGTAGATGAGAAAAGTTGAGGGTATTTTCGTCTGATTATAATTCCGGGCTTTCTGAAACCCAAAGGTCACCTCAAACCCTAAAAACCAACGAATCCCTCGAGATGTAGAAAGAGGAGTTATATGATGCTCCGGCTGCATATGAAGCTTGATACACAGGAACTCTGAAATTGTACACGTGGCATATAGTAACTCAAATAAAACCGACTAGATTGTGCATCCAACTGTCTCCAAATAAAAATCCCAAGATTATATTAGTTGAACAATCTCAACATCTGATTCGTGGACACTTTTTTGTGGAAACATTGCCGTTGGACATCTTTCATTCTCAACCGTCCAATAAATGTCAAATAATCCAAAATTCAGATGATCAATTAATTTTTTTAATCATGTCATGATACATCTGAACTTGGGATTGGTAATTTGGAATACTTAATTTGACTACAGAGAGTACAATTTTTATGTTATTTCAAAGTGCCTGCGTATCATCTATAACACTCTGTCAGAGTAACAAAGTTTTTCTCGTGCAGAAACGACTCCACTAGGAATCTCGCGAATATCTCTGCGAGATATCGCCACCCGATAAGAGAGAAAACAGGCATCCGTTCCGAAGAGCGGTTTCGGTCATACCTCCCGGATTTCGGCGTCGTCCGGTTGCCTGTTATGTTACGAAGAATCGTACGATACCTCAATCTAAACCGTCCAAATTGTGGGCCCCAAGAACAAACCAATACCATCTTCACCTTCAAAAGAAAACCTAGATGAGAAATATTCAACGGCTCAAACTCATCAATCAAATGAGCGTCAATCATATGGTTTTAGGATTACGCAACCAACTAGATTTTTTTGGTTACAACCTACCTTCAGCGGGCCCCATGATTGGACGGCTCAGATTGAGATAAATGCATGCCAGTGCATGCCCTTGTTTTGGTGGACTATTTTATAATTTTGAAATAATATATTAGTATTTTTGTCCTGACCTTCGCTCGTTGGGTTAGTTTGGGTGGGAATGCAATTCAAATAAAGAATAAAAGTCTCTCTTTCCTCTTTAGACTCGAGAATAAAAGAAAAACAAAAGTCTCGTTCTGTAGTCCGCAGTCCTAAAATGAATTTGTAGTCCGTTTGTTGGACCACACGTATGGATGATCTGAACCATTCAAGAGGTAGGTCTCACCATGATTAAGCCATGTTCCATGAATGACTTTCCGAAAAACAATCCTACCCATTCTCCATGGATAGATAAAACCAATGTAAGGTCATCCTTAAATGGCTCATGTCTTGCTTCAAAAACAACACGGAAACGGATTGGCTACTCCCCCTGACACCAGCCAATGGCTGATGGTCGGTGCTCTGTGGGGCCCACCATGATGTATGTGTTTCATCCATGCCGTCCATCTATTTTTAAAGATCATTTTTATGGTACGAGACCAAAAATAAGATATATCGCAATCTCAATTGCACCACATTACACAGGAAACAGTGTTGAATGAGCATCGACCATTAAAAACATTTTGGGGGCCATAACTCAAGCTTATTTTTGTTTTTTCCCTTCATCGGGGCCTGTATGAACTAATAAACAGATTGGATGTCAAATTAATATTACAGTGGACCTTAGGAGGATTTTAATGGTGGATATCCAATCACTATTGTTTTCATGTGGTGTGGTCTACCTGAGATCTATATACCTCTAATTTTTGGAATCAAGCTCTAAAATGATCTTTTAAAATGGATGAACGGAATTGATGAAACATATACATCATTGTGAGGCCCACAGAGCACCGACCATCAGCCCGGGGCTGGTGTCAGGGGGAGTAGCCAATCCGTTTCCAAACAACATAGCTTTTGTTTCTAAAGTTTAAATTCGGTCATGGGCCAGAATCAAATGTTAGTTTTACACTATTTAAAATCTGGTGGTCAGTCTTAAATCTTATACATGGGATAGATTTACATTAATCTGGACCGTTTAAATCTCCAAGTCAACTGAGAATATTGGGAAGATAATGCCAATGAATGGACTTTTCTCTTTGACTAATTGCTATTTTACTTTTAGTAATTTATTTGATAGCCATTATATTAGATGGTTATGATTGCTTTAATAACATGTTTAAAATATATTCTCCGTACGCGATGGACCAACGATTACATGGTCCATGTTGGTGTCACATGCGAGGAGGATGAGTCACCACCCTTTATGCCACGTGTCACCCACAGGCAGATGCCCTATATAGCCTTAGGCCTTGTTTGGTAATATCCATTTGAATTTTAAGTCAAATTCCAAAAACCCAAAATCATTTTAGATGTTCTCTGTACTCTGAATTTAAATTCATTATGCAAATATTACACCAAGCTTTGTAACATTCAATTTTTTAAAATGGTAAAAAGAAATAAAAAGAGTAGTTATGATACTTTAGAGAAAATTGAAACTCTCCTTTTTCTCTTGAATTTTAAAATGGGCACTTCAAAGTTGGATTGAAAATTTAAAATTTGTAGTAAATAAAAATTATAAATTTTAATATTTAACTGTTGAAAAGAGATACAATTTATTTGATTGCCATTAATTAAATAATTGGATTTACTTAGCAAGTAATTTAGATGTATGCTCCATCCATAATAGGACCCACAATTAAGATGGTCTATATCAGAGGCACATGTGAAGAGGATAACTAACCTCCATGAGTGTCACATAACTAATCTCCATGAATGTCAAATCAGGCCCATGGTGTGGATGTGTTTATACTTAGCTTGGCACGTTGCTAATGGGATATCACCATGTGTCGACACCCTCGTGTGTAAATGATGGGCAGTAAAATTAAACTCACGCCTTGAGAAATCTTCGATTTATATCCTCAACCATACGTATACTACCAAAAGTAGCATGGGTTGGAGTCACACGCATGTATGTGATTGAGATAAGAGAGACGTTGCGTGGGGAATATGTGACTGTCATACGAGTGGCACATGTAACTAAGCATTGTAAGGGTATGCGCAATAAGGCTGTCTTACACAATCATGCTAAAAAAAATAATAATAATAATTTAGAGACAATCAGTTCTTTCACGAAAACTCTGAAAGCTAAAAGACAATTTTTTTTTTTTTTTCTAGAATAATAAGAAATTCATATCAAGTTGACATAAAAAATAATAAATCCGATTGGGACACAACTAAGTTACCTTCAACAATTGATAATAAAACCTTGACTCACCAACTGTCCTTTTAAGCCTATATAAGCAGAATTCAATGAAGAGCTTCAGGCTCTCGCCATACACAATTAATCAATTTTTATAGTGCAATGCTGCCTATCCTAGTTTTATCTTCTTAGATTAGATATCTCACTTTTGTCTAACCATGCTATAGCAAGTTTGAAATATTTATATTAGCTTAAATCTGCTATTGTCCAACACCATCATTGCAGTATACCTTGGGAGTATATTAAATATCCACAACTAATGTCGTCAAATCTCATTGATCACCGAGTCCTTACTTGGTAGATCACACCAGTCACATCCTGCAGAATACACATCTCGGTTATTTTGTCCACATACGCAATCATGGATAAATTTCTTTATTTTCTCTGCTTACTTTTATTTTATTCGCTAATTGTATTGTCCTTACATGCAAATTAATAAAATCAGCAATTAACATTATTTTTTATCTTATTCGTCCATCACCACATTGCTAAGAAATATGAAACTATGATCACTATTGAAAGAAAAGTCCTTAGCGCAAGGCAAAATGATCCCATCGAAGGACTAACCATCCCCTTATAAATTGTTTGATCGTTGTAACATTGGTAGTTGAACAGTCAAATCAACCTTCATTAGTCTGATCTTAATTTGGCTAGTTTGACGCTTGGGGTCACAAGCATTTAATCGATTCGAGTCGAGTACGACTATAACACGCCTGACAATATTCCTAATCACACACTTTTGACCGAACACGAGTCATTTGTTAACACATGTGACCTCATAAATGATTGAAAAGCAACATTATTTTTGGCATGCTTAGTGGGAAAATAGTATATTATTTTAGCATATCGTAGCAAAGCAGGATGGTTGCTATACCAAAAAAGACTAATAATCCCCCTTAGGCTATGGAAGAGCTATAAGACGATAAACAACAAGTCAAACCTGTTGACGTGGACTGGTCCGAGGCAGCCAACCCAATAGGGCTGCCCTCGCGAGTCTTACGGTTCGTCGGCCAACCTGATTAATCAATTGGCTACAATCAAACAGTATGCCTCATACATTACTTATTTCAATAACATGAAGGAATCCATAACAATAAATCAGGATGTTTCCACTTAATTTGGGCATTCCATCGAACATGCGGGTCACTACTCAAAACATCGCAAATTGCAAGCATTAAAATAACCTAAGTGCATGTGCCAGAGGATAATGTAGTGCATGGGCAGAAATTTTAGTAAATTCAACATATTCTAGTATTAAATAAGATGTTCAAGTTACACTACGCGTAATTTACAATTCATGAAGCGCAATCAATCGAAAGGGTACACACTGGTTAGCATGCAATCACATTTTCACTACACAAATCATTAATTGCGACATGGATTTGATAATTGGTAACTTAAGGGCAATGGTCCGCACCTTAAAGCGGTTCGTTGATTTTCAGTGTCACGCTCCGATGTAACATCCCGGATTTTCACTGTTTTGGATTTTCAAAAATATTTGATTTTTTTTTTAATTAACTTATACTATCACGTACTGACCATTAACACTCAATGTTAACTTATACACGAGTTAATTAATACAAGATTAGCCCAATTTAATAGACCAGACAGGCCGTGATAAGGCCTGGTGCGGGCCGCCAAGCCAGATGGCTGTTTACACTTAAAGATGGCCCGTGTGGGCCACCCAGCAACCGAGGAGGGTTAGAAAAATCTAAAACTTTAGAAAATCATAGATCTCATTGGGCTTGTAGTCCATCGCGGACTGCGGACCCAGTGGACACCCAGAAGTACCATCTGGAGCTTTCCCAATGCGCTCCACCAATGCCAGATTAAAATCTGGCACTAACAAAAGAAACAGAGACTCCGAGCCTTCCAGCAGTCGAATTTCTTCCAAATTTACGGTGAAGGTTTAATGTATTTTTCAACGCCTGCCCACCAAATCTGGGCCCCGATCGTGGCACGATGACCGTTGATCGTAAATCGGACCCGTGCGATCAAACCCCATATCCGATCGCTCCCAAATTTTGCATGGCCCTTCATCGGGCTATGGATCACCTACCCTATAAATTTCATGGCCAGAGGGCCACCAGAAATGCCCCATCAATCAGAATGGCCCCCAAAGGGCCACTTAAAGGTCGGAAACGCTTGCTCAGATCATATATCCGTTCATCCGTTCGCCCTAAATTTTTGCATGGACCCTAGTCAAGCTATAGGGCACCTACACACCAAATTTGGTTGTTAGAGGGGTGATAGGGCCACCCCAACTTCAATAGGGAGTTCTAGAAGGCTAGTTTGGGAAATTGTGGGAACTTAAGTGATTTGAGTCGTCTACCCTTATGTAAACTTGAGGATTTTAGGCCGTCAGTTTGTGACCAAACTTCACACATCGAATAAGGATATTTTCCTCCTCATATCCGTATAGCCGCGGCCCCGATCGATTATCGGTGACCGTTGAATAGACTTCTAATCATATCCGTCGATTAACGCATCCAAATGGCGGGCCGATCATATCCATACGTAGATCATCACTAGGGCCAACTATCCAACGGTGGGTATCGACTCCTACACCCTTTAGTGGGCCCTAGAGCTTGAAAGACTCTCCCATAGGTCTAGTATAGTAAAAACCTAGCCCTTGGGGCCATTTTGTACAAAAATTGGCATTATAAAAGGTCCTATTTGGACACCCCCTCTCCCCATACGAATTTTGCCCTAAAGAAGAGAAAGGGAGAAGAGAGAAAATGGAGAAAGAAGAAAGGGTGAAGGTGAGCAAGGTGGACTCTCAATCAAGGTGGGGCCCAAGAGAATCAAACTCACAACCTCCTACACCTTCTCCAAGAAGGATCCCTCATCCACGGCCGCTCTTTCGTCCCGTTGGGCATCTAGGTAGGATCCATCACCAAATTTTCTTAAAACCCTTGTAATGAAGGGGATTTGCATGGGAATCTAACATGTGATGGTTGCTCCTAGGATTCCGGCCGTTCTACACCAAGATCCACATCTCCTAGGTCATTCTCAAGTCTTCAACAAATTCGAAGGTACGGACTATTGTTCTTAGGTGGCCTAACACCAATTATAATACTAGCTTAATGATTTTGGATGCTTGATTGGTACATTTGAAAGCCTAGAGAAATCCTAGGAATTGTAGGTTCTTGAAATTGTATGGATGCACATGATGTTCTTTATAATGTTATTTGTTGATGCACATGATTTTCGTGAATGGATGCTAATATGCTTATGTTGTGTCATTCTTTCACATGTTATGAATCTATGTTGTGTATGCTTCCATTACTCTTATGCATATGATGGCTTGAGATGGAGGAAGTGCGTAACTTCCGCACACACACCCACATACCTCACATGCACTATATTGCTTAATTGCTTGCTAGGATTGTCTAATTCGTATGACTGAGATGCATGGAGTATGATAATGACATGTTAGTGACAGTCTGTATAGTCGGCTTGTTAAGGATGACCCTCTTTACATTGGGTTGGTCAGGAAACATGAGGAGAGCAAAGGCGGCTCCAAGGGTAGGACCGCCTCGAGGCTAAACCCGTGAGTTTGGGCGAGTGCGTTCGGGTGGCTGTAGTTTGACTACATGGGTCTCTCGTGCCCGAGGTCGCTCGTCCCACGCTCGCCTGGCTCGTGCGATCTAGTCTGCAATCTGATCAACCATGTTTGTTAACCCTATGTGCCCACATATGTATGAAACCTGAACCACCCTGCAACCGTTGTAGCCCATCAAAAATCCACTTGAAATGGGTCCACAGTCTCGTGAGCCGGGCATGGTGGAATGAGACACTGTGTCCGAGCTGTCGGCCTACGCTGGGGTACCGCACCTCCCCGTAGTGACCACGAGCGATCCCTTCCTATCGGCACTCCTCATGTGCTTGGAGTCGGGAATGAGGACCCCGACGGGATCATGGACCGCAGGGACTTGGCCTCACGCGTTGATGGGGCTTGGGCCTTGCAAATCAGCTTAGGGCATTGATACGTAGGGTGAATCAGAATCCCCAACCTGCTGGATGAATGGACTTAACTAATAACTCGGCTAACACGACGCATTGCACGCATTAGTTAGGGTGGCGACTCGGAAGTCGAGGTCGCTCTGAGGGAGTGCTGTCATATGCGATCGTTAGATGGAGTCGCTTGAGGGAGTGTTGTGGTGAGGGCATGCATCATATCATTCCGCATGCATGCACTTTAAATAAGAGTTATTAGGTGTTGCTGATTAACTGCTTTTCATTAAATTCCCATTATAATTTATGCCTGTTGTAATTTGAGACCAATAGTTCACACTGAGTTGATCACTCACTCCCACTCTAGGACGGTGTTTTAAAACACCAACCAGACCCATTCATAGATGCAGGCGACCCAGTGCATGAGGAACCTGGCGAGGTGAGCTTTGACGAGGAGGACGAGTTCTCCTACTTTCAGCTGATGGGCGGCTCTTCATCGGCTTGATCGGGCTGAATTTGGATTTGCTGAGCCGCGGGCTCCGCTTTAGTCTTTTGGATATAGCCTTTTTTTTCATTATCCTATTGGACAACGCCTTGGGCGACCCTTTATTATTTTTGGACCTGTATATTTGTGAGATTTCCTTCATTTCAGTAGACTGGTGCGATTGTGCTTCATGCTTCAGGTAATTCCAAATTGCGCAGTTAAATTTGATTAATCATAAAAGCCATAAATGCATGTTAAGTGACACTGGGGAACTCGGGAGTCGAGTCTATGCACGACCCCCGATTTTCCGAGGTGTTACACCCGAACTCAGAAATCGGGCTCACATAATTCCCGATCGCCCCGTAGTACCCCATTCTCGGCTCCCGGCACCCATACACCAGGTTCCGATCCTGGGATGCTACAAGGAGGATTTCAATCATGATTTGATTTGTAATAAGCATACCTATAAGCATAACCCACGAACAATATCCACAAGAATACCATCACAAAATCTACTATGATAAAAAACTTTTGAGTACAAGACGCATGAAAGTGAAATACAATATAATGCAAACAACGGAAACTCCAAAAGCTCAACCGCACGATCCTGCTGCATCCTGGCGTCACCTGCACGCATCAATCGTGCATAAGTTTATAGAAAGTTTAGAGGGTGATGTAAGTGTGTGTGCAATACGAGCGTGCTCAGAATGTAAGGTCAGAGTAATGCGGAAACATGCTGATGAGTACATGAATGCAATCAGTCGTACCAAGGCTATGCGGTGTAGGATGTGAATGTTGTCGGTCATATCAAGGCCATGCGATGCAGAATGTAAGTCAAGCATGCCAATCCACATCCACATATCAATGCAGCTCCTCACTAGAGCATCAAATCAGTACGATTCTCAGTCTGGATAACCACCGGGGTTTAGTACACTTCAAATGGCACTGCCGCTCTCCTAGCCGCACAGTCCAAGTGAGCGTAAGAAACCTCACTATCCGCCTGGCCAATAGTTTGCCAATACTTATCCGGCAAGTCGATAGCGGATCCATTCACGAGCTGGTCACACTCAGCCTAGTATTGCCCCCTATCCTCGGGTGAGTAAGGCCACACCCCTTTCCAACCAACCATGACACAGTGGGAGACGCGGCCTCCTGGTATTCGGCTCTCGTGCGCTCATATATCCACTCGGTCTCGACGTTGGAGTCATCCTTTAATACCATCAGGTTTAAGAATTTTCACCCAGGGACATCTATGGCGCCTCGATGCTTAGTAACAATATTTTCGGTATCCAATCTAGCCACCCACAATGTGTCTGTGGAGGCTATACCCCTGATGTCGATAGGGCATACAATAATCACAATCACACAAATGCAACTGTATGAATCATACTATCAGACATGCAACAATCTTGCGCGTACCGAGCTATCATATGGGGCAACTCCGCCTATCAGGGAGCCCCCGGAGGCATATGCTATAATCAGTCACTCCTCGTATCAGGCATACATATGATGCGTATGATTATGACTCATGGATCTATACTAAACAAGTTATGTGGTGATGGGCTCTGTCATAATGAAGATGGGCCTAGACGGCCTATACGCTATAAGGATTGGCTTATCAATGGACCTTAGGGAGAGTAATAATGCGGACATTTAACCAACATCATCCTACAATGTGGACGTCAAACCAGTATTGCTCCCAAGACATGACCGCCAAAACATCATTACATAAACCATAGAAGGATCATATATTGCAATGGGCCTTAGGTACATCCCGTTGGGCCTCGCCCCAAAGGCCTCCAATACATCAAATGGGCCTCAAATCATGGTCTCATATATATCAAAGTGGGCCTCAGTGGGTGGGCCACAATTCATCAAGTTGGGCCTAATCACATGGGCCTTGCATACGTCACAATGGGCCTAATACAATTCAAGGCGGGCCTTAACAACGGTCTACAAATACATTAAGATGGGCCTCAACAATGGGCCTTATATAAATCAAAGTGGGCCTCAGTGGACGGCCCACAAATACACCAAGATGGGCCTTATCACATGGCCTTAAAATAATCTCCAAAATGGTTGGACGGTTTGGATGAAACATATGCATCATGGTAGGTCCCATAGGGATGAAAGGCATAGATAAATCACATACTTCATGGTAGAGGTCCACACTGATGAAAGGTGTGGACACAATACATAAGTGGGTCCCATGTGGGGCCCACCATAATGTTTATTTTCCACCCAACCTGCTGATGAGGTCACAAGGACCTAGGACCCACTAAAATGTTTATTTTCTATCCAACCTGGGGCCCACCGTAATGTTTATACGTCATCCAAACTATTCATAAGGTCACGTGGACCTTGGGCCCACTGTACTGTTTATTTGCATCCAATCTATTGATAAGGTCACGTGGACCTGGGCCCACCGTGATATCTATCTGCCATCCAAACTGTCCATAAGGTCATGCGGACCTAGGGCCCATGGTGATGTTTATTTGCAATCCAAACTGTTGATAAGGCCACGTGGACCTTGGGTCCACTGTACTGTTTATTTTCCTCCAACCGGTTGATAAGGTCCCACAGACCTGGATTGAGAAAAAACAAATATCATATCTGATCCAAAACTTTGCAACCCAAAAGGGTTTCAATGGTAGGCGTCCAACCCAATGTTTCTTGTGATGTGGGCCACCTAAGGTCCGAATACGGCTGATTTTTGGGTGGCCCACAGTTGGGAGGAGGGCCCACTAAATGCAAGGTGTTGATGGTCGACACTCATCAAGGTGGGGCCCACGGCTGGGGCCCGCCTGCCACCAGCGCCCACGCAGGACGCTGCTGCGTCGTCAGTGGCAGCAGCAGGCATTGCTGCCATTGTTGTTTTTTTTTTTGTTAGCAGTTAATACACGCCCATGCCAGTACACGCACCCATGTTAGCTACTCACATCCCTTGGACCCACGTCCAGCGTCCCTGGACGCTAGACAGTGGATACAATACAAGCATCATGGTGGGTCCCACAGGGACGTGGCCCACTTGATCTGGATCGTCATAATGTTTGTGTCTTTCCTTTCCATCCGGGTTTGGACAGCAAGGTGGGCTCCACCAGTGGGTTATAGTGTGGTCCACTAAATGGACAGCATGGGTACAATATACATATCATCGGGTGGCCCATCAACAATGCGAGAGAGAGAGAGAGAAGTAGAGAGAGATAAAGAGAGAGAGAGAGAGACAAGAGACGGTGATGGTGGGGCCCCGCCACTATGGTCCCCACATGATACAACTCATACATAAAAAATGGGTCCCACCAACAAGTGGTCCCTAAAAAAAGAATTTAACGATGGATCACCCACCTCTAGGCTTCCTTCTTGCTCTCCTAGCCTCCTTAGCTCCTTACCTTTGAGTTTGATGGAGGTAGATGAGGTTTTGATGGTGTGGATGAGAGATGAGAGGGTGGGCCACACTTGATATTTTGGGAAGCTTGGAAATGCTTGGACGTGGGGTGGTGTGTTGCTTGGGAGATTGTTTGAGAATGAATGAGAGAGAGAGGGAAGTGATAGGTGAAAAGGTGATGGAGTGATGGGTTGAGTGATGTGAGAGTTGACTTTGTGGTAGCTTGTGTAAGAGAGAGATAAGGGTAGAGTTTGAGTTGTTGTAATTAACTTGTACTTGACATTGATTGATTGATTGATTGATTGGATAGGTCGTAGAGATTCTCTCAGAATTCGCATGCGCGGCGTTTTCCTCGAAATGAACGCGGGCCGACATCTTCTAACCTGGGAATCGGGTCGGTGTGCGAGTCACGGCGTTGGAACCGCGGCAACGGCGCAGTCGCCAAGGTACAAATCTTGGGTTGAGCCAACTTCGACATGCAGGTCTTGGCTTAGGATTGCACGCAAACGTCGAATACGGGTTGAGAGTTGCCGGAATTCGACCGGAAGAACTGCGGGAGCCTACGGAACGGTACGAACTAGGATACGGGTCTTACATTCAAGCCCGCTCCTAGGGTTAGGGTCCTGTAGATCGTTGTGTCGGTGTCCTGCGCCAGCGAGGTTAGCTCGCAAGGGCACATTCGATCAACCCCTAAGGCCCAAATCATAAGAATCTCTTCATATTTTCTCCTCTTCTTGTTTGGTTTTGTCTTGCGGCTCAGCCCGGTCGTGAACTAGGTTGTGGCTAGTGGTGGCAGGAAATTCTCCCAAATGATATCCCCCAATACCCATTTTCTTCTCTTCTCCTCACTCCCTTTCCCTATTACAATTTAATTTTTATATAAGAGTGAGAAAGTGAAATTTTGGGCTTCTTATGGCCCCCAATTTGTGCACAAATGGCCTTGGGGTCCCCCTTTTTATTGAACTTGTCCCTCGGGGAGCTGTTTTCGGCCTACGAGGCCCTTTTGTGGGCCCGCTAGCCCATCTGTACCAAGGGGCAGGTGTCCCACCATGGAATCTACAATTAGTCACAATTGGGGCAGAGATCAGATGCTTTGATCAATCGTGGTGACCCCATTTGTGATGGATGGTCATCGGTGATCGATTGGGGATGCGGCTATATAGATAAGAGCGTGAAAATATCCTTAACTCGTACCTCGATGTTGGCCATAATCTGACGGTCGAAAAGTCACAACTTCGCAAAAGAGTGGGTAGCCTATTTCACTTAAGTTTCAAATTTTTGCCTAGGGGGTTCGTGCATTTCAAGCGCTTGGCCCTTGACCCAAGTTGATCAGTTGTGGGAACGTTCTTAGTTTGCCACCCGTGATGGACGTCAAACCTACTAAGACGAACGTTTTTCTATAGCCTCGGGTTTAGTGGCCCACTAATGAACGTTTAGAGCTTGTTCGGATAATTAGAGCATTTCTGGAATGAATTGAGTAGGGAGATTTCTTATGCGCAATAATTAAGGTCTGGATTAACTATATTCATAGTGTGGCCTATTCGAAATTAGCAAAAATGACAATTCAATTACAATCACTCTAAATTGTTGGTTCTTAGGCTAAATGAGTAACTAGGTTGACTTGGTTTGTTAATTAAAATCTGACTCATAGTTGTCTCGGCTTTAGGTAGGTCCTTATTTAGTTATGGTTGTCTCGCTTAATCAGTGATAGGTCCCTAGATGAACAAATCACGAGGCTAAACTTGAGGTTTATATGATTGGGTAGATTCATTGGCTTCCTACGGTTGATTAATCGGATTTGTGTGGTTCTTTACCGCTACTACCTGTGTATAGGCTCACTTCGAGCGTCAAGGGTCAGTAAGTGGCAACGTAGGCTATTCATATCGAAAATTTTCAATGATTTTTAAAAAAATTCTAAAATAGCGAAAATCCAAGACGTTACAAGTATCGACCCAAAACTTTTTAAGGCTCAAGTTGTTCGATAACTCCTTAACAAGAGTGACCTTCACTTGGTATATATATTTTCCCTAGAACTTGATCCAAACTTAGTTCAAGATGGATGAAAGATTCCATATGCAATTCCATCGAACCGAGCATGGAGTCTCCATGGCCGATTTGTCCAAACTCCGCCAACTGCCTAGACAATCGGCCGAGCCATTTATCGCCCGGTTCGAAAGAGCCAATAACCAGTGTTATGTGATTTTACTCGAGGTTGAATTCGTCAAACTCGACCTTGATGCATTGACTTTGAGTTTTATAGGAAGTTCGAAGGCATGCACTTCGAGGACTTATTTGAGCTATTGGCCAAGGCCACTCACTATAAGTGGATTCTACGAGAGAAGAGTCAGAGGATGAATTCATCTTAGGGCACGTATTACTATAGCCCTAACTACAAGTTCACCATCGGCAAAGTGGTGGCCAAATGGTCATACGAATGTCTGGCCTTGAAATGAATAGAGGTAATGTAGGGGCATTTTCACACTGAGCTCGAGTGGGGTGGCTTATGGGATGCAAGGGCACACTCAGGGTGGGCGGCCCATGTGAGGCAGATGGCTTGTGTGAGGCAGGTGGCTCATGTGAAGCAGAATCCATGTGAAGTGGGGGCCCACGAGGGGGGTTCAGCTGAGGTCCTAAACTATGAGATGTGGGGCTCGAGATATGAGATAGAGGGATTAATTCGCCATGCTCTATCAGTTCGAGCTTTTTGAGCAAGTGGTTAATTATCGTACATCAAAGTGGTATCAAAGCGGTAGGTCTCGTGTTCGAGACTTCTCACCGAGGGTGATTAATGCAGGGTAATTTTTACAACGGGCTCGAGTGGTGTGGCCTGTGGGATGCAAGAGGTTTGACTGAGGTCCTAACCCATGGGATGTGGGGCTTAGGCTATGAGATAAATGGATTGATTCGTCATGCTCTATCAGTTCAAGCTTTTAGAGCAAGTGGTTAATTGTCCTGCATCAAGAGGTTTAAACTTTCGCTGAAATGAACCCTCGAAAGAATACTTTTAAGTTTTCGAAGCAATATTCTTTTAACATTTTCAAAGCTGATGAGATCTTTAAATGAGAAAATATTGTAAATGACACTATTTCAAAACTTATTTCACTAAAAAATATGTGTCATATTCAGAAATATTATTTAAGAAAACATTGACAAAATGCCTTTTAAAGTTCCCCGATAAGGAGGTGATCGGGATCGACCAAGGCTTCTTTCTTAAAATGACCGATGCTAACGCCGTTCATGTTGAAATCAAGATGGTCGGTCGTTTTATAGAAAAACAGGCAGTAGTGACACCCCAAATAGTCAGAACCTTAACACCACCACCTAAACAATGAATGGTCTTTCTTCCTCCAACACCAAATTAAGAGACCACAGAGGAAGAACATGCCCTACCAAAAAGACGAAGGGAAGACTTTTGTAGTTAAGCTGCCACAACAATAAATGATCTGTGAGCATTGTTCAAAACATGTATGTACGCATCCCAGACAACCGATCATGCAAACACTCTCTTCGCTTGGTCATTACCCCCCCCCCCCCCCCAAAAAAAAAAAAAAAAAAAAAAACGGTCATCGTGGCACCTGTCTGAAGAACCTACAGTTCGCATGAACTGTACGAATGAAGTGAGTAAAGTCGAAACTGAGAGACGATGTGTGTTAGGAAGAAGCAACCTCAATTCACACAGGTTTAGGTCTCTAACAATCATGAACTAAGGATTCAAGAGCGGCCTCGACAGACCCTAAGAAGATGGATCATGGAAGAGAATTACTATCATTATGGTGTACAGCCGACCGAAAGATGTAAGATGATCCGACTAATAAAGGGCAAGACAAATCGATGGACCCTCTTGGTTCATCAAAAGTTCCAGTAAGTTCCAAAGGGTCTAACAAGGACCCAAAAAAGAAGGCTCCATAGATAGAGGGATGTGGCTAGGGCATTCGTAATTGCCAAACACATAATCTGGAAGAGGCCACAACCAATCAGTGAACAACTGAGACCTTGTATCAAAGAGCATTTTGGGAGATGGAGTTACCACTTGAGAAGATACCAATGGAGGAAAACCTCAGAAATGATCACCTTATTTTCGAGGAATATCATACATTCGAGTAGTCCTTTCAAAGATCTCCTCATGCCAAGGATTCTTTTGAAGATACTCGGATTCAGACGGGAACACTCCGATAAGGGTGAAAAACTGAAAAATCGAATGACCATAGAATTTGAGACATTATTGCCACTGACTTTCAGCTGCAAGATGGTGTTCATTCTCTCTAAGGTTTTTCAAGTAAAACTCGACCATCCAGACTACATAGCCGGTGATGTGGGAGAAGAGCATGCAACCTCAGTGCATGCTGAGTACGAGTGCACATGGAACTGGTAGAACCGGTAAACCGGATCGGAACCAAACAAACCATACAGTTTGGTCTGGTTCTAGAGTGCACCGGTTCCGATTCCAGTTCCAAAAATCAAAGAACCGATTAGTTCGGTTCGGTTCTTGGTTTGGGGTTATGTAGAACCGAACCGAACTGTGAACTGATCTGTAGAACCGAACCGTGGAGCCGAACCATATATTTCAAAAACAAAAAAAAACCTAAGTTCATTCTCTCACTTCACTCTTCATGCCGCCCCTGTTGTGGCTGCCCCCAATCCCCATCCATTCCTCTCTCTCTCTCTCATTGGTTCTTTCTCTCTCTCTCTCTCTCTCTCTCTCTCTCTCTCTCTCTCAAGCCCAGAACTGTGGAACCGATCCTGAATAGAACCGATTTTAACGGTTTGATTCCAGCTCTATTCTAGGGTGCTAACGATCTGATTCCAATTCTGGATTCGATTCTCCTAGAATCATTAGGAATTGTTCAGTTTCGGTTTCAGCCCAGAACCGGACCGAACCGACCCATGTGCACCCCAAACGTTGAGATATCTGCATCGGTCAGTGGCTAGGAAAATACTATTATGCCACCAATAGCTATCAGAGGAGGTGAAGCTGAGAAGATCATCATCACGGAGGCTTCATATTCGATAATAAAGCATTTGAAGCACCTATATATAACTACACATATGGACGGTTGTCTAGTCATATGGGTAATGGTCAATAACAGAGCAACTCTCAATATATTACTCATGTCAATGGGTTGAAAGCTCGGAAAGGCACTAAAAGACCTAATGCCAACTGAGGTCACGTCTCCAGCTTCGCAAGCGACACCACCAATATGAAGGGGGTACTATTGGTCGAGCCATTCGTCGGGAGTCGAAAAGTCATTGTTGCATTTTTTGTGATCGAACCAACAACCACTTATAATGCTCTCTTAAGATGAGATTGGATTCATTCCAATAGTTGTATTCCCTCATCCCTCCATCAATTTTTTATTCTCCAGAATGAAAATAAAATTAAGATAATGTGTGTCTATAACTTACCATTTTTAGCCAAAATCAACGTGGTCGAAGCTAATTTTTATGATGGCCAAATTGTACCTTTGTGGTTCATCGACCAAGACAAGTACAACCGTCCAACAAGGGTCATTATAGCTATAGATCCCAGATTGGATCTTAATGTGTTAATTAGTAAGGTAGATTCAGTCGAATCAGAAATGGGCCTCGATGCCTTCGTCACAGAGGACACGACACTAATATAGGGTTTACTGAACGAGCCGCTTGCCACGCCAATTGAGAAATTCCATAGTGTGCCAATTATCACTCTGGTAGAAGAGTTCAGAGTGATTATGAAATAGAGATATAGAGAAAAGAAAAAACCACGACTACCTTTTACATACTTGATTAGTGTCTTGAGAGCATGAGATTCTTATATGACAAAGACAAAATAATGGAGGATGGCATGACATTCTATAACTTAGAAACCGCACATACAAAAATAGATGATGAAAAGACCGATGTTCAAGATCCTCTTATTGAAGTGAATCTTGGTATGAATGACGAACCACATCTTACATTAGTGTGACACTCGACCCTCAAGCGTAGATGGAGATAATTGTACTTCTCAAATAATATTCCGTTTGTTTTACCTAGGACGGTTATGAAATGCCTAGGTTGGATAGGAATCTTTAGAACATCATCTTTCGATCAAAGAAGGGTTCAAACCGTTTAGGATGACCCCAGATGTTACCCTCAAAGTCAAAGAAGAAATCAAACAACTATTGAAGGTCGGATTCATTTAGCTAATCTGATATGCCGATTGGATCTCAAACATAGTTCATGTCATTAAGAAAAATGAGAAGATGAAAGTCTGCATAGATTTCAAAAATCTCAACCTGATAACCCGAAATAATGATTTTCTAATGCTGATTAAAGATCATCTTATCAATAGGGGCACTAGACACAAGATTTTGTCATTCATGGACAGTCACTTAAGTTACAATCAGATCTACATTGCTGAGGAGGACGTGCATAAAATGGCTTTCAGATGCCCAAAGGTGATCATAACTTACTATTGGATAGTAATGTTATTTAAGGTTGAAGAATAATGGGGCCACATACCAGAGAGCTATAAATGTCATCTTCCATCACATGATCAGAAAGTTTGTGAAGGTATATATCGACGATGTAGTAATGAAATCGGTCGACTTGGGTGACCACTTCACATATTTGAGATGTTCATTTGAATACATTAGAAATCACAAATTAATCCTCTTAAATGCATCGTTGGAGTCTCTACAAGGAATTTCCTAGGATTCTTGGTCTATTAACAAGTAGTAAAAGTCAACTGAAATAAGATACATGCCATCTTAGAAGCCCAACTACATAAAACAATGACTTGTAGAGATTCGTTGGCCAAATTAATCTCTTGCATCGATTTATCTGAAATTTAACCAGTAAAATTAGTACGTTTTCTCTGCTGATCAAACTGAAGGCCAGAGAGGAGTGTACATGGTGAGTAGAGCATCAAGCTACTTTCGATCAGATTAAGGAATACTCAATGAAGCCACCAATGCTCGTCCCTCCCAAGAAAGGCTAAATATTTCACCTTTATATTATAGCAATTGATGAATTGGTTAGAGCATTGTTAGTGCAAAAGAATGACAATAAAAAGGAGCAGGCAACATATTCCTTTTCTTGAACTTTGCATAGGGCCGAACATCGTTATTCTGCTATTAAGAAGTTATGATTGTCGTTATATTTCTTCGCCACCAAGCTTTGACATTATCTATTAACATAAACAATACATGTCATATCGACGATCGATCTAATCAAATACATGCTCACACGACCAAGCTTAAGAGGTAGAATAAGAGAATGGGTGCTCGCCTTATCAAAGTTCAGCTTCAAGTACATCTCTCAAAAGACTGTCAGAGAGCAGGCTTTCATCGATTTCTTGACAGATCACCCGTCGAGTTGACGACCAAATTTTGCTAGATATATTGAGAATATATGTCATCCACCTTACCCTAGCAGTTGATCTTTGATGGATCAATGATATAACAGTCGTTAGGCATTAGGATTATTATTATATCTCTAAACGAGAAAAGAGAAGATTACATGTGTTCACCTCGAGCTTGAATGCACTAACAATGAAGCCAAATACGAAGCTCTGATTATTGAGCTTGAAATCATAATGGAACTCGTAGCCAGGAATGTGAAAATTATTGGGGATTCCCAGCTGGTGATCAACTAGTTAACTGACCTTTATAAATATTCAAGTTGGGCATTAATTCCATATTACGAAATGATTGTGCAGCTGATAACCGATTTTAATGACATCATTCTCAAGTACATTCCACATGAGTCGAAATGTCGATACAAATGAAATGGAATAAATCATGGAAGGGCCAAGACTACTGGATGGATTGATTAAAAGGCTCCTAATAGTCCAAAAACAACCACCTCCAGATGCCCAACAAAGAGTAAAAATGGTCAAAATTGCTTCTTTAAAATTATTGAAGATGATTGGAGAACCTCAATTATTCATTACTTAATGAGATCGAGTAACAGAAATCTCACCCCATTTTTACTCCTGAACGAGAATCTATATCAAAAAGCAGTCGATGAGTTACTACATAAGTGTTAAGGATAAGATGAAGCCATGATCATCATGGGAGAAGTACACAAAGGCATATATGGAGCTTATTAAGCAGGGAAAAAGATGAGATGGTTGATCCGAAGACACGACTATTTCTGACCAACTATATCAAGAGATTGCATAAAAAATACAAATGGGTGCCAAGCTTGTCAGAAATATGGGCCATTACAACACGTGCATTTATTAGAGCTTCACCCGATTATCAGAACATGTTCATTTTGGGGAGGGCAATAGATCTCATGAAAAAAAACATATATGCCTTCCTCGAAACAACATAATTTATCATTATTGCCACCAATTACTCCACCAACTGGGTGTAAGCACAACCGATTATAGGAGCTAGCCAAGTGGAAGTCATTGATTTTATTAAGGAATACATCTTATACAGATTTGGTATTCTCGAGACTATCATATTGGACAAAGGTGTTGCGTTCTAAGGAGTCCAAATTCATGCATTCGCAAATCTTTATAAATTCAAACTGGTTTATGCTACTCTGTATTATGCTTAAGATCATGGACAGACCGAGTTAACCAACAATATATTAAAAATTATGATTAAACGGATGACGGAAGACCATCCTCAATCATGGCATATGATGCTGTCCGAATTACTTTGGGCATATCAGACCTCCTAAGGAACGAGCATAGGAGTTACGTCATTTGCCCTAACTTACAGTCATGATGTTGTACTGCATATGGAGGTAAACATTTCTTCACTCACAGTCATATTCTAACCAGTGAACTCCTCAAGAGTTCACTGAGGCAATATTAATGAAGTTAGAAGAGCTCAAAGCATCTAGTTACAGGCCCTGGATTCGCTAAAAGTGCATAAGTCTAAAGTCATCAGGGTCTACAACAAGAAGGTGAAGAACAAGTCCTTCATAGAAGGAGAATTGGTCTGGAAGACCATACTCCCCATCGACACCAAAAGTTGTAAATTTGGTAAGTGGTCCCCAACGTGGGAAGGACCACTAATAGTTAAAAGGGTGCTCAGAGGATGAGGATATCTGCTATAAGATATGGATGACCAAGTGAACAATTGTAATGTCCTAGATTTTCAATATTTTGGATTTTCAAAAATTCTTAAAAAATTTCATTATAATTAACTTATGTTGTTACTTATTGACCATTAACACTCGAGGTGGGCCTATACGCAAGTAGTACCGGTAAAGAACTGTACAAATCCAATTAATCAACTATAGGAAGCTAACAAATCCGTCCGATTACTTAAACATCGAGTTTGATTACGTGATTTGTTCATCTAGACCTATCACTGAATAATCAAGACAATAGTAACTAAATAAAGACATACCAAAAGCCAAGACAAGTAGAAGTCAGATCTTAATTAACAAACCAAACTGAACCAATTATCCTTTTAGCCTAAGAATAACGGTTTATGGTGTGATCGAATCGCTATTTTCGCTAGTTACGAATAGGCCACACTATGAACTTAGATAATCCAAACTCTAATCATTGCGCACAAAAAATCTCGCTACCCAATTCATTCAAAAAATGCCTTGATTACCTAAATGAGCTCTAGACCGCTCGTTAGTGGGCTACTAAACTCGAGGCTATAGAAATACATTCGTCTTATTAGGCTTAACGTCCATCGCGGGACATCAAGCCAAGGTCGCGTCTCGAATTACTCAACTTGGACCGCAAGCTAAGTGCCTGGGATGTGTGAAGCCTTAGGTAAAAATCTAAAATTTAAGTGAAACTAGCCCATTCCTCTTTCGCGAAGTTGTAACTTTCGGACCGTCGATTCATGGCCAATTCAGGGTACCAACTACAGATATTTTTCCACACATCCGTATAGCCACAGCCCCGATTGATCATCGGTGACCGTCGATCTAAGTTAGGGCCTTTCCAGTTAATCGACATGTCCGATCATCAAATGATTGTGCCAAATATATATCGCCTATTAGGGCACTTATCTCATGGCTTAGATTGACCTATACACCTTTCAGCAAGTCCCATTAGTTGAAAACAACCCCCTCCAGGGTTAGTATAATGAATAAAGGGCCATTGGGGCCATTTGTGCAACATTTGGCAGTATAAATACCATTTCATTTCACACTCCTCTCCAATTACGAATTTACCCTAGAGAGAGATAAAAAGAGAAAGAAGAGGGAGATCTTGGAGTTTTCTTGATGAGTTCCCTTCGATCAAGCCTTAGCCTTGACCGTTCTCCTTCGCCGAATCCATCCCACTCGCAATCGAGAGGTAAGAAACAAATCCTACTTCCCAACGTAGGTTTTTTTAAGATTAAATTACATAAATCTTACGTAATTGCTTCAAAATTAATATATAAATCATTTTCCCCAAATCCCTAATCCTAAGAGTGCTTTGAGTCGGGCAAATCATTGCAAAGATGCGGACCATTTTCTTTAGGTTATCGTTTATTGACCCTTGAGGGTCTCAGTTAATAATTAGTGCTTGTAAATGAATTTGTGCATGCTAATATATTAACATTTTAATTTTTCTATAATATATATTACTGGTTGGATGTGGATGCTCACATGTTTGATAAAATGTCTAGGTGATTGAGTGTGTTGTTTATGGATGCCTAAATGTTTGATAAAACACTTTTATCACCTAGGCATTTTATCAAACATTGCCTGCGATGTTGGGTCGATCGACTAACTGCCCAAACTAAGGGGAAGCCCGAGTTAGGTCGGCCACTCTTGACTTGTTCAGTCGACCCGGGTCGAACACGGATGACCGAAAGTACCTAGACTACGCGGGATGCTGTCACCCAATGTCGGTCCAGCCGGAGTGCCCCAAGTCGACTAAATCAATCTAAAAGTCGACCGACTGCTGGGAATTGTGATGCGTGATAACACTGAATTAAATACAAAATACTTGTATTTCCATTGGATAAGTCTACTTATAACCATTAACGGTATGATCCACTAGACCCATGAGACAGGCATGGTGGTATGGGACACCGTGTTCGAGCTGTCGGCCTACGCTGGGGTGACGACCCTCCCTGTAGTGACCAAGAGCAATCAGAAGGCTATAAGCCTAGTACATCAAACTGTAATGACGCCATGACCACTCCACATTTGTGTTTGAGTGACGACTCTTATATCATTTGTGGGCGCCCTCCACTCGTTGATAGGTCGCCTAACCCTGTTCATCCAGGCTGTGTCATCCGAGTCCTTAGTGATTGATTGGGCCAATTGGTCGGGCCAATGTTAACCTCACATTAGTTGAGGAGTTGTCGTCTGGGTGGTAAACCCGAATACGGATCAAGGGACACAGGTAAGGAGCGGCTTCGGCCGCCCAGAGCCTAGTGATTTAATTGAGACCACGATAAAATAAGGGTACCCTAGTTTTCCCCTATATGCTAGATGAATTGAACCTAATAACTACTCAACTAATATGCGCATTCATCGCATTGCATTAGATAGGACTTGTGATTTGACGTTGGGTCGCCTGTGAGGAAGTATTAACATATGCGAAATAGGCGTTAAAGTCGCTTGAGAGAGTGTGTTATTTGGAAAGATCATGCATTAGTCATATCTTCATATGCGCATTTAACAAGAGTATTTATGAATTATTTGATTTCTTTTTTTATCATTACCTGTGCTGATTGGGTTGATAACATGTGTAACTTAGAACTAATGGAACCACCGAGCTAGCTACTCACTCCCACCATGAACGATATTTTAAAACACTAACCAAGCAATATTATCGATGCATGTACTATCAAGATCTAAGGCGGATAGGCTTGGATTGGCTTGCACTTTCACCGTGATGACTTAGGAGCGTTGGGCAAAATTGGAATACCATGCACTTATTTAATTTTGTGCTTGTATATGTTGGAGTTCTGACTCGATGTGCTTCATATGTTGATTTTATGGTATGTTCATTGTGACTTGTATAATCCTCATTTTGGGCAATCACCACTATTGGAATTGTGTTTTTTACTGTTAGTCCTATATTTCTGATTTTTGTTATCTTTACCTCGCTTTAAATCCGCTAAATTGAATTACATTACTCTAATTGCTCGTGTGTGAAATAAATGTGAATCTGAATGAGATCACACGTGCATTTTCATTTTGTTAACACCCGGGAACTCGGGATCGGAGTCTATGTACTTGGGTGCCGATTTTTAGGGCGTACAACAATAATCCTATAAATTATCATTATTTGAAGAAGTATTATGCTACTTTCTGAGAATTTATGCGAAGAGAAGATGAACTGGCTGAATAACAGACCAACAATAATGAAGAATATAGAAAGGGGAAAGAAGAAGACAATGTGCCAAAAAACATCATTCTCGTATAATCAGCTCTTAGATTGAGGTAATTACAAAATTCTCTCTTTAAAACAAAGATTGTAATATTTCTTTAATAAAAAAAAGAGAGGAAATGAGAAAAAGGAAAAGTGAAATTGATTTTTGGCTGATTGTCTAGCGCGAGGGGAAATCTTTTTTTTTTTTTTTTTTTAATACAAAATAGCGGCTAGGTCCTTGAACTTTGACTGTTGTTCGTAAAGATTGTCATATTTCCAGAGTCTTGCCATCCACCGAGTGAGAGGGGCAGTAGACACCATGGCAGAGGGCTGGAGAAAGGTCGAAATGAAGAAATAAGGATGATTGATGCAAGCTCAATTGCACTGATGGGGCTTATTTATAAAAGGCCATGACCTTCAAAGTTCTCACCCCGCCATTACTGACAAATGATTTCCAATGCAGAATTATTATGCACGACGGACGAGCATGAACCTTGTGCCGCCACACATCGAGTGTCAAGTGACCACCAAAACCAGAAGGTCAAAAAAAGGCCCATTTATATTCTCCGAATGTAAAGTAATATAAGGTGCATTGTAAGAGACAATGGCTAACGGAATACTGCTTTCAGCGTTAGCCTTCCAGCAAAGGGTTCAACCCATTTCGTGAAAGACTTTGTCACTACCAAAATCAAACGATGCCCTTCATCAGCCGTGGGGGAGATCCCCTGCACCTGGCTTGACACAATCCACGTTGCCTAATAAGATTTCTCCACGTGTTGATACTATCATATAAATGACAGAAGGCAAGATCGAATTTGTGCCTCGAGAAATCATTGACCCATATTCTCAATGGTATGCAGCTTATCAAAAGTAGCACAACTCAGAGTGGTACGCATGTCTATGGTCAAGAAAAGAAAGACTGTGTGAAGGACACATGACCATCGCATGAGTGGTACGTGTAATTAAGCAGCATACACGACAAGCTACATAAATACACGTCAATGCTAGATATCGTAATCCAAGATACACACAGTAAGGCCATCTCACACAATTATGCTGAAACTTTTTTAAAATGATCGATGCTTTCATGGAGACTATGAAAGGCTAGAAAATATATTTTTTCCAGAATTAGAAGGAGATCATATCACAATGACATAAAAGAATCCAAATTCGACTGAGACACAACCAAGTCACCTTAAAGGACCGGCCACTATCGGTTTAAAGCATATATAAGCCCTCGTAACACATGATCAAACAATCTTTGCAATGCAACACCGCCTATTCTAGTTTTACCTTCATAACTAAGATATTTCACTTTTATCCAACCATGTTGTAATAAGTTCAAAATCCTTAGATTAACTTAAATCTGCTACTGTCCAGCTCCATCGATGTCGTACACCTTAGGAGTAGATTAAACATCTATGACCTCTGTTGTCAGATGCCACCTATCATTAAGTCTTTACTTGATAGATCACACCAGTCATGTCCTACAAACTAACACCTCGGTTATTCTGTCTACACAGGCAGTCGCAGGTAATTTTATTTATTTTCTCTATTTAGTTCTATTTTAGTCATTGATTGTACTATTCTTACATATAAATCAATAGCATCGATGATTAGTTGTAACGCCCCGGCCCTCCAATACTCATGTATTAGATGTCTTCGAGTGTGAGCTGAAACCTAAATAGGCGATCACACATGCTTATGTGTGCGTATCTTGAAAACTTGGGAGTTGTGAGTTGAAACTTAAATCTAAAAACCCATAACTTAATTGAACTCGGTACCTTAATAGATCAAAATAAATTATAATTTCAGTGAGATTGGGTCATCGAATCTACAATCCCTTAGACCTCGTCGCGTAAATAAATGAAATATGTGCTTAGACGCATGCATCAGAATGCTCAATGTTAAGAAAATAATCAATAATGTACATAGGTTAGAACCCTAGGACCTTAAAATGGTGAAAACCTCCATTTATAAGTGGAGAATATTTCCTGTCAATTGGACCTACAATATCGTTGGCTTGACTGACCTGTATTAGCCAAGAAACCTAAGAAACACATGTTCTGTCGGTTCGACTGACAACCCCCAAATTTCACTAATTTGCAAACCACCAAACTTCTATTTGAAACTATAAAAGCCCATTTTCCCATTTTCTTTCATTTCTAGGGTTTGAGAGTGATAAAGAGAGATTGAGAGAGAGGGAGAAGCTAGAGAATGAGAGTGTGAGAGTGAGAAGTAGGCAGGGAAGATCGAGTGTAGTTTTCCATTCCGAGTTGTTCCTCTTCAAGCTCACACTGTACAAGCTATTTCGCATCTTCCTCGGCCAGATAACCGTAGGCTAGTCGGGTAAGAGCTCCTCTAGCCATGCATGTATATCATTTTTTCCAATTTCTTGTACCTTAGAACTATTAGAGTAAGAAGCTCTTCTTGTTCATATGAATCTTCATATTTTAATGTTAGGGTTTGTTACTCGTTAGGTTCCAAGGTTCCCGCAAGTAATTAGCGACGACATTATCTCATTCGGGAGTCGTATTGAGTGCAACTTCATGGGAGCTTTGAATTTACGATAAGCTCAAGGCCCTTCCGTCGAATCAAATTAGAGATCATTCAAAACAAGATGGGTAAACCCTTAAATCTTTGTTGAAAGGTTAATTAGGTTAGGCTCTAAGTTATTAATGATGGATTTTTCAATGAATTAGGGTTTGAAGCTTCTTTTTTTCTCAATTTTTCTACGCCTAGGTTGCATCAAAACTGAGAGACTCCAATTTTAAAGTGAGATCTACCCTTCAAGCTTTCCAGTGACTTTTTTTATCATGCGGTAGACTTATTATTTGATAATCATGTTAATTAACTTGTGGATCATGTGATAATTCTTGCAATGTATGTTACATATGTTAATTTTAAAATTATTTATGTATAGGAGCACATAATATGCATAACCTATTGCTTAGGTTGATTCACACACACACACACACACACACACACACACACACTCTCTCTCTCTCTCTCTCTCTCTCTCTCTCTCTCTTAAATGTATAATCATATGGATATAATTCTTGCCTTGAGGGATTCATGTGGATATGAATTAAGACATGCCTTAGTGAGGTTATACGCAACTTGTATAGATATATCACACATATTTGTGACTTATTGGCTTTATTTGTGCTTTGTTGGCTTATTTTGTACCTTGAACTAATGGCCGTCCTGTGTATTGCGTTAAATGGAATTGATTGTATACTTATAATCTATGAATTTATTGTGCCCTATGTTGGCTTTGTGGGTGGAATCCCTTTAGTTGTGTCTCTACGTAGACTTTGTGACTTATTGGCTTTGTTAGTGACTTGTTGGCTTCATTTTATGCCCAATTGACTTTGTTGGGAGAATTCTTTATTTGTAATTATATATTATTTAGTGATGGTAAAGTTTACTTACTGGATCAGGATTGACCATTAGTTGCAAGGGTTTTGTGTGAATAGACTGTTTGTAAATCAGATTAATAAGGGTTAGATTAATCATGCATCCATAGCATTATTGAGTGGGTAGATAATGTTGATGCAAATACGCTTGTTTACTTTCATCGGTTCTCAGTCCACTGTTTGAACGTCCCTTCAGGTGGCTAAATATTTTTGATGCATGTACTCAATATACTTTCGCTAGTTCCTAGCCACTGTCATTACTGTGGGTGGGTAAGTCATTGTTGATGCACATAAATTTGTTTACTTTTGCAGATGACTACCCCCAAAGCTAGTTGGATAAGCATTCCTAGTGTGATGTACATTCATGCATTCATATATTTAAATAAGATTGCATTGTAATGATTATTATATTGCATGCTTTCGTTTATGAAACTATACTTGATTGATTTTTCATTGTGTAATCTTGAAAGAATTTCTCACTGAGTTGACCACTCATGACTCGAATTAAAAAAACAACAGTTGATGTAGGTAGGCAGAGTCGTGGAGCTTAGGGGGTCCGAGTAGAGTTCAATGGAGAGTTAGGAGATCGAACGTAGCAGTGCTAGCTCGATCAAGCATTAGGAGCTCAAGCCAATAGTCTTTTAGTCCTTTTTTTCTTTTAAACTTGTATTCTTATACATTAGAATTTTTATGGTTTATGTTGGTCCTCATGGGCATACCTTTGGATTTATGTACTTTTGATATATTGCCTAGTTACATTATATCTCAGTTATTTTTATATTTCCTTTAATATTCATTGATTTTGATATATGCTACTTTAATTTATTTTGCATATAGGATGAATGTTCATTTAACTATGCACACACATCGGAGATTTTCCCCACGTACGACATCCCTATGCTACATTTGGGTTTACACGGCAAGACCGCTGTGCTTAAGCAATGAAAATTGAAGCATTGTGGGTGTTGGTGCCAATGCATATGACTGTCATAATGTTAACACCTATAATTTGGGATCTGAGCCTCCATACTCGGGTGCTGAGTTATGGAGCATTACATTAGCCTTAATTTTCTTTTTTTATTCATCCTTCACCGCATTACTTCGAAACTTGAAGCTGCGATCAGCGTTAAAAAAATGTTCTTAACACAAGGTAAAAAGATCACATTGAAGGATTAACTCTCCCCTTCTAAATCACTTTATCGTTGTAACAATAGTGGCTGCAACCTTTGTAAGTCTGATCTTAATCCGACAGGTTCAACACCTAGGATTGCAAGTGGTCAATCGATTTAAATCAAGTATTACTTTATAACGCCTAACACTATTCTTAATCAATACATGTGATCTAGTATATAATTGAACAACAACAAGATACAGCATATTACATTACATGCACAACAAGTTGGTAAACCGGGTACTACCCTCACTAGGCCTTAGTAGTCCTGTCAAGGGTTTAAGGAGTCCCCGTGATATGTGTTTTATTCAAGCCATCCATCCACTCCGGAAGATCATATAAAAACATTGGATAAAGAAGGATCCATACTGAAGTCTGGAGTAGGTAACTTACAGGAAGCAGTAGAGACAATGACCCCACCGTAGAAACCTTACTATACAGGAAGTAGTAGAGACAATGACCCCACCGTAGAAAAAAAACCCATCTTGAGCCCACCAGGATGTTTATTCACCTTGTTCAAATGCTCATGAGGTCACATAAATTTAGATGCAGTTAAAACATAAATATCATCTTGATCCAAAACTTGTGGGCAAGGGAGATATCAGCTTGATGCCAACCTTCAGTGGCCCTGATAAGTTTCCAACAGACTTTCAATTCCACTGTTTACTACAGTGTGGTCCACATAGAGCATTAGATCACCTGGTGAGCATTAGATCATCTAAAATGTATTTTTCAAAATGGACGAACGGAGTAGATAAAATGCATACATCACCGTGGTCTCACAAAGCCCCTGATAGGACCGTCCGACTATAGCCAGGTCTTGGAGGAGCTGGTATCCATTTCCCCGGACGTAGATTTCCTGTGAAAGGCTGAGATGCTTGGTGGGCCCCACCGTGATGTTTGTGAGAAATCCATTCCGTCCATTCGTTCTATTAGCCCATTTTAGGACAAGCGACTGGAAAATGTGGTGGATCCAAAACTCAAGTGGTCCATACTAGAGGGAAACTGAGGAAAATTTTTCCTACCGTTGAAACCTTCTTGAGCTCTGCGTTGATGTTTATACGCCATCCAAACCGTTTATAAGGCCATTCCCACTGGGATGAAGTGAAAAAATCGATAAACTTACCGGATACGAAACTTTCGTGACCATAAAAATGTTTGTTTCCTCTCGTGCGGCCCACTTGTGTTTTGGATCTACAATATTTTCTGTCGCATGTCTTAAAATGAGCTCTCATAACGGATGGACGGGGTGGATTTCTCACAAACATCACAGTGGGTCCCACCTAGCATCACAGTGCCTTGGAAAGGTTTCAGCAGGAAATCCACGTCCCCATTCCCGCCCGCCACATGTGTGACAAGGGTGAGTCACTACAATAAAATTTCAATAGTCCGCGGACTACCTGACTTAAAAATAAATAAATAAATAAATAGAAATAGGAAAAGAAAAGATAATGAGGATAGAGAAAGAGGAGAAGAATCTCACACCCCATTGAGCTGTGTTATAGCTGTCTTTGATGTTAGTTCCCACTCTCCAATAACCCTAGAAAAAACCCCATCTCTCTCTCCCTTCTATTTCCATCTCCTCTTCCCTCTCTCTTTCTCTCTCCTCTTCTTCTTCCCAAATCTCAGAAAAAAAAAAAAAAAAAACCCTTAAAAATCCCATTCAAATGTTCAATGCTCTTGCATGCAATGCTCCTTCCATCTCTCTCTAAACCAGGAAAATCAGACCATGAAATGAAGAAAAAGACCAAAACCCTAGTTCTTCTTTTCCCCTTTTTACTATTCTTACTCTCTTCCCTTCCTTCCGTTCTCTCCTTCCATGGCGTCGGCCTCTCCGACGCTGAAGCTCTCTACATCCGCCATCGCCAGCTCTTGTATTACAGAGATGAGTTTGGCGACAGGGGAGAGAACGTCACCGTTGATCCTTCTCTTTCTTTCGAAAACCCTAATATAAAAAATGCCTACATTGCCTTGCAAGCATGGAAACAGGCCATCATCTCCGACCCCATGAATCTTACCGGCGACTGGGTCGGATCCGACGTCTGTCATTACACTGCCGTCTTCTGCTCCTTTTCGCTTAGCAATAAATCGATCCGCGTCGTCGCTGGGATCGATCTCAACCACGGCGACATCGCCGGGTATCTGCCTGAAGAGTTAGGGCTACTCACCGATCTTGCATTGTTTCACATAAATTCCAACAGATTCTGCGGCACCATTCCGCGGAAATTCGAGAATCTGAAGCTGCTATACGAGCTTGATCTCAGCAACAACCGCTTCGCCGGCAGTTTCCCGGCGGTGGTGCTTAAGCTCCCGATGCTCAAGTTCTTGGATCTGCGCTTCAATGAGTTTGAAGGCAAGATCCCCCGTGAGCTGTTCGATAAAGATCTCGACGCTATCTTCATCAATCACAACCGGTTCGTTTCCGATCTGCCCGACAATCTCGGCAATTCGCCGGTCTCAGTGATCGTCCTCGCCAACAACAAGTTCCACGGCTGCGTACCGGCCAGCCTCGGCAACATGGCGGACACCCTCAACGAGATCATCCTCATGAACAACGGCTTCCGATCTTGCCTACCGGTGGAGATCGGGCTGCTGAAGAATCTGACGGTCCTGGATGTGAGCTTCAACGAGCTGGTGGGATCGCTGCCGGACGCAATCGGAGGGATGGTGAGCTTGGAGCAGCTCAATGTCGCCCACAACAGGTTCTCTGGTACGATCCCGAAGACAATCTGCGAGCTTCCTAAACTCCAGAACTTCACCTTCTCTTACAATTTCTTCACGGGCGAGCCTCCTGTCTGCTTGTCGGTGGCTTCATTCAACGATCGGAGGAACTGCCTGCCTGCGCGGCCCGCTCAGCGATCGGCCGCGCAATGTAAGTCCTTCTTATCTCGTCCTGTGGATTGTTCTGCTTTCAGATGTAGTCCTTTCGTTCCTTCTGTGCCAACCCCACCACCGCCTTCTCCTCCGCCTCCGGTTTTCTCACCAACTTCACCTCCTCCGCCTGTTTTCTCCCCTCCCCCACCACCGCCGTCTCCACCACCCCCACCTCCGGTTTTCTCACCAACTTCACCTCCTCCGCCTGTTTTCTCCCCTCCCCCACCACCGCCGTCTCCACCACCCCCATCTCCTCCACCACCATCTCCATCTCCTCCTCCACCACCCCCACCACCGTCTCCCCCACCACCATCTCCCCCACCACCATCTCCATCTCCCCCACCGCCGTCTCCACCACCGCCGTCTCCCCCACCACCATCTCCTCCCCCACCATCGCCCTCTCCTCCACCACCATCCCCACCACCGCCATCGCCGCCACCGCCGGCTCAGCAACCCTCCCCACAATATCCTCAACCATCTCCCCCACCGCCACCAATCTACTGTGTCAGATCCCCGCCTCCACCGCCAAATTCACCGCCCCCACCACCACATTCACCCCCACCGCCACTATACTCTCCACCCCCGCCATCTCCAACCCCGTACTACTACAATTCACCCCCTCCACCATCACCCCCACCGCCTCATTCGCCTCCACCACCCCCACATTCCCCTCCACCACCCCCACATTCCCCTCCACCGCCTGTCTATTACTACTCCTCGCCACCGCCGCCACCTCCTCTACATTCCCCGCCCCCACCAATATACTCCCCACCCCCACCACCCAATTCACCTCCCCCACCACCACCATGTATAGAACCGCCACCACCGCCGCCACCATGTGAAGAACCTCCCCCACCTCCACCGGTTCATTATCTACCACCACCTTCACCATCACCACCACCACCACCACCACCAACCCCAATTGTCTACAATGCTCCACCCCCGCCATCACCTCCAATTCATTACCACTCCCCACCTCCACCTTCTCCTCCTCCGACGCCAATTTACAAGAGCCCGCCTCCTTCGCCTATCTATGAAGGCCCGCTCCCACCAATTGTTGGAGTTTCATATGCGTCGCCCCCACCACCTCCCTTCTATTGATTCTTTTGAGAATTTCCCTCCTCCTGCCCTCTAGAGAACACAGAAATGTTTCATTTGGCTGCAATTGCGTCGTCTTCTTCTCCTCCTACTTCTCTGGCACTTCCTCCTCTCTTTCTCTCTCCTTGAGCGATCGGCCGGAGAAGGAAGGAAGCAAGAACGAGAATTGGGTCGTGGTGGTCTGCGTCGAGGAGCTTCTCTGTGGACCAAGGAGAGGTGGAGAAGAAGAGAGAAAAGAGGGGAGAAAGAAGGAGAAAGTCTCTCCATATTTATTTGAATTATGGATATTTGAGTTGTGAATAAAATGGTTGAGAGAGAGAGAATAGGTGCAGGAAAATGTAATGTATAGCATGAGATTCATGGAGGACGATAAGCAGAAGAGGGTTTGAAGCTGTTGTTATTGTTGTCTCTTTTATCATACTTTGTTCTTTCTTGTTCGTTTATAATATGATTATGATTTACTTATGCATTTTCAGTTCTTGTTTTCCCATCCCCTGCATTTGCTCTCCTTACTCTTTTTATACTCATCTGCATTCTTCTTCTTCTTCAATGCATTTGGGCTTTTGCTACTTGTATACGGTTTTCATACTCTGTTTCTGAGCTTTGTGGTGCTGTCAATGAGTTTTGCATGATCTGTTATCGAGCTCGTATTATTCAAAGCTTCCATTTTAATTCATTGCTTTTGTTTTTGCTGATTGTATATGGGTTTTGTGTGGGTTTTGTGTGATGTCCTCTTCGAGCTTTTGAGTGGGTTTTGTGTGATGTCCTCTTCGAGCTTGAGCTGTTCTTCTGTGCTTTTTATTTTTGATGTGTCTGATTATTTTATGATATGTTCTTTAGCTTGTGCTGTTCTTCCATTTTTGTGTCTCTTTTAGGGCTAATTTGGCTACATGGATTCAAAGGGATTCGTGGTGAGTGCGTGTTAGTTTGGTAGCAAGGATTTTGAGGGATTTCGATTTTAAAGGAATCAAAATGCCCCCAAAGAGCCTTTTCGGAAAGCTGGTTTGCAAAATTCATTTGATTCCACAGGATTCAAAATCCTTGCTGTCAAATTAGCCCTTGCTTTTTCTTGAGCTTGTGCTGTTCTTCATGTTTTTGCCTTGGCTATCTTTATATCAGGCATATATATGATAGTCTTGAGATTGTGGTGTTCTTCCATGTTTTTGGTTTTACTGTTTCTATGTTGTGTCTGTACGATCTGTTATTGATGTTTCGCATATTTGATTTTTTACAATATCTGTTATTATAAGTGTTTATTCTTCTAAAGCTTCAGGCATATAGCCTGCTTGTATGAGAGAGCTTTTGATGATATGTTCTTGAGGTTGTGTTGTTCTTCTATGCCACTGCTTTTGTTGTTTGTTTATGGTTTTTGGAGGTGTTCTTGACCTTTTCTTCTTCCCTGTTTGTATTATAGGGATGTATGGTGCATGATTACAGGTGGTGTGCTTGAGGTTTTGTTCATTTTATCAGGTTTTCAGTTTATCCAAATGGGACCCATGGCTTATTGATCCATGCCCAATTTGGATGGGCTATGCTTCCAGGTTTCTCTTTCTTGACTAAATAAATCTTTTCATACGTGGTCCATATGTTACCTGCATTTGGATGGTCAGGAAGAGAAATAAGAGAAGATTGGTGGGGGTAGGATAATCCAAGCCTGGATGCTCTTGGAGAATTGTCCATCCACGGTTGTCTCACATAATACAAACTGAAAATCCAGTTATGTCAATGTGGAATACATGTGCCTGATTTCCATCAGGCAGCCTAACAATTTTCTGTTTTCTGGCCAAATCAAGCCGTTTTAAATCCTCAAATGGACCACTGTAAAGAAGGTTAAGCATCTGGTTGTTGTACATAGTGGCCCACCTGATGGAAGCTTTGGATATTATACACGTGTGCCACATTGGCACGTTGGCTTGCGTGGGCGAAAACCTCTGGTCCTGAAACATGCTTGCATGTGGAGGATTTGAAAATGTTTTTGGTTCTTTTATGAGGGTTCACATCATAGAAGTGGTCTCCAGCGATTGATAGCGAAAGCACACCTCCGAAAAAAGATTTTATTTTATTTTATTTTATTATTATTTTGGTTGGATTAAAAGAGATAGAATGATGGTTACCATCAAGGCATGATTGGCTTAAATGCAATCTCTCTCTCTCTCTCATGATATTGAGACATGGGATTAGGTGATATGTCTTACCTTTGATCAAGGTGTGTCAAACCCTTGTAATCTTTTTCAAGAGATCCTTAGCTGTCAATCTCATTACCCACGTCTATTATTCCTGTCCCACTATGTGCTGTCTTCCTAACCATTTTTCCATACCAGATTCCTCACCGTCACTCGGTGATCCTGATACCCACATAACCTTTCTATTGAATTGCCCACCATGATCTTAGGTTGGCCCACATGTGCCATACAAAGTCAGTGACTCACTCACCTTCATGTGAAAGTTATTCACATGTATATATATATATATGACATCCTATAAATTAGCCAGCCTTGACGATGGGATGCCCAAAAAATCAGGCACATCGAATCATTAGGTGGGCCACATAACGGGAAACAACCGACAACCACCCAAAATCGTCCAAATTCTTGTGATGGCCGACCAGCCTGATTGCCCGGTTGTACGACTTTCACCATTGTGTAGGGCCACCTGCTGAACAGATTGGATGCTTGCCCTGCCATACTATGGTCCATGACTTGTAGATGAGCCGGCCTCTATCAGAGTATTTTGCTCTTATTAAAGAAAAGATATACTCGGAACTGTCTGTTTCAAGCTAATATACCAAAACTTGTTGTAGTAACACCCATCTCTACTGTCCGGTTGATGGTCATGCCCGTCAATCCTGACCATCCAATTTAGATTGCAAGAATCACACAAGTCTTTGGCTCACCTACTAAAGCCTGGAGGAATTGAAAGGTGGTCAGTGAAGCTTAATAAGAATTATATATAAGTTATTACAACGACTTGAGCCGATGGATTAAGTAATCCCGCTAAAAACAAAGAATGCTAATGAGGAATCATCTCAACCGTTGGATTGGTCATCGAGCCACGATGATAAATGGCCAGCAGAAGGACATATGGGATGTTCTAACCCTTCCGGCGGTAGCCTGCTTCTGGTGTAAGGTCAGCATAAGGCATATAACAGACGGCCTTGATGATAGCACAAGCTATGATTCAGACGGTTAGGATCATCTGATGAGTGTGACTATTGGGCTGTAACCACGTGAGTGCGACTGCATTGAGGAGATGGTTTCACGCCAACTTTCAATACTTTTTAAATTGTGTGGTAGTGATTGCACCACACAGTTCCTAGTTTTTTTTTTTTTTTTTTTTTAATTTCTTGGGGGGCGAGATTGGTGGGCCCAGTCCAATTCATGATGTCTCGCACCAAAAATCACCAACCGTCTACTGATCATGGCGGGAATCCCAGCGAAAATTTCCCACCTTAGATGGACGGAGGGAGATGTTAATACACTTTCTAACTAACATGGGCGAAGACTCCTTTGTTACTTTTGCACAATTAAATAAAGAGTGAAGATTCTTCATCCGTACAAATTATATTGACCGTCTGATTTGTCCTTTCAAATCTAGACCACTCACTATTTTAATTTTCAACATCCATTGGATAGTCTTAATTGGATGGTTTGCTTGATCAATACCATTCTGGAGATGTGATCCACCCACGGTGGGACCCACAATCCACATGGTGTTTGGATGACCGTACATCAGTGCCAAATGCCCAAATGTGAGGAGGATTAGATGAGTCACCACTCACTTTTGAATGGTTCAAAAACTAACATAGGAGCCTAGATATAAGGAATTTACGGCCAACGGTCATCATTACGTCGCCCCACTGGTCCAATTGATCAGGACCGTCTATTTTTTTTAGTGCTACCCAAGACGGAACGCAGTGATAAGCTTAGGTGGAATGGATGAATCATAGCATTAAAGACTTTTCTTTATACTAGTTCAACTCAATAATCAATGGTCCTGATTTATTTTCAGCGTGATTATTAGATCGTTGATCGTTCAAGGTGATCTTGAGTGGCGACAAAGGCAAAACCATCTCTATATATCTTATTGGAGGTATAATGTCCTTTTTTAAAAAAATTACAGAGAGAAAATCAACCGCAGATCGCGGATAAAGCTCCTCATCTTGTAAGTGGACCTAAAAAGCCGGTGTAAACTACCATTATCAATCGCAAATCACGGGAAATTCACAATCTTCAAAATTGACCAAAAGACCCTTAAAAATTACATATATAAATATACCTGGTCTCCACAGAAGAGGAATTGAGTGCTCAGTCAATTCGCCGGCCTGACACGTGTACAAGATCCTGGCCTTTTATTAGGTCGGCCTATCATGAAACGGTTAGTACGCTCATCAGGTGGGACAGATGTATGTGTTCATAATACACATTGTGTCATTTTTCGAACTGTCCATCTTTTAGGCATGTGTAACCCACCTGACGAATGGACGGTTCCGATCTATTCAACCTGGGCATGTTCACACGAGGCAGCGCTGGATGGAAGGCCGTGATCTCGTACACACGTGCCAAAGAAAAAAAAAAAAGAAAAAAGAGAGGTTTTGTAATGCAAACTTAGAAATACGACAAGGTGTTCGCTTTTTATAAATCCGAGCCGTGGAAATGGTGGGGCGCATCACAAAAATCACCAGGCCGAAATCAATGGACAGCTGATGGTCCAATTCAATGTACCTATATTTTCTACATAATGAGGGGATTTCATTTTATTTTTTTACCCATTTTGCTTTAAATGTTCCCTTTACAGCATGACCAACAATTTTAACGGTCTGGATTTTCCGATGAAGTTACACACCAAAGAAAATGGTACGTTGTACGTGGAAGTTCCGACACAACACTGTATGCGTACATCTCTTCTTTAAAAAAGAAAATTTTGAAATGTATGGTAGAGCCATCTGTGAACACGTGCGAGGGAGACTTATTATTTGGGACCGTTCATCCAAGAAAAGATTAAATTAAAAAAACACACGTAGATCGGATGGTTGTCTATCTGATTAAAGGCCTTTAAAAACAATGGTAGGAAACTGAATATTTTAACGGTCGATATTAAACAAGATAAATATAGGAATGGTAACGACTATATTTTCACTATTAATCCATATCTGGTATTATACACAGGATGGACGGACGTGATTGTTACTCCACTCTTTTAGGTACGGTTAATTAAGATAGATCTACCGTTTTTCGACGGAAACGAATCTACCGAATCATCCCCCAATCGGGCCCGTCCTTCAGACATCGAGGGAAGAATTGTGACTTGTCAGTGCCAAACGAAAACAGTCTGTCGAGTCGCACGTCTGTGGACGCCCCGCTTCACGGGATTCCTGCAGCTCTAAACTGCCTTGGGGCCCACCGTGATGTATGTGTTATATCCACACCGTCCATCCGTTTCTCCAGCTCATTTTCGGGCATGAGCCAAAAACATGAGTCAGATCCAAAGTTCATGTGAACCATACAAAACGAAACAGTGGCAATAATGACGTCCACCGTTATATTTACTTGCCATCCAAACCGTTCATAAGGTGACTCCGATGTGGATGAAGGAAAAACACCGATAGAAGATTGATCCGAAACTTCTGGAGCCCCAAGAAGTTTTAATGGTTGATATTCGATCCCCATTGTTTCCTGTTGTGTGGTCCACTTAAACTTTGGTTCTTCCTATGTTTGAAATCATCCGTCGAAATGTAAGGACGGTATGGGTACAACACATACATCACGATGAAATCGACAGATATTAGGATTTAGGATTCGCAGTTGCAGACAATCTGCGGTCGCGGATTGGGTACTTCCCCGCCCTTCCCGAGGTCGGGACAAGCTAGGGCTCTGAGGGCCACTGTCATGTATGGATTTCATCCACACCGTCCATGCATTTTTCCATGTCATTTTAGACCATACATCCAAAAATGAGCTAGATTCGAGGTTCAAGTGTGCCACACCACAGGAAGAAGCGATGCTAATGATGCCTACCGTTAAAAACTTTTTAGGGCCCACCATGATGTTTATCTTCCATCCAAACTGTTCATCAGGTCATAAAGACATGGATGAAGGGAAAACACAAATATTATCTTGATCCAAAACTTCTGTGGCACTCAAGAAATTTTCAACCGTAAGAGTTTAATTTCCACTCCGTGGTCCACTTGATCCTTGGATTTTCCTCATTTTTGTTTCAGTTATCTAAAATGAAATGAAAAAATGAATGGACGGTTAAGATAGAATCCATACATCACGATGGCCCTCAGATCCCCAGCCTGTCCCGAGCTCGGAACAGGCTGTAAAAGCACCTAACCCTTGCCCTCAACCTGCCTTCCACGTCGCAATGACTTTGCAATTTTCGAGTAGGACACTCTGACAGGTCAAGGCAGACAACTTGGCCTGCACGCATCCCACACGCGCACGTACAATCAATTCAAACCAATCGATTGTGTGGCCCACCGAGAGGCCGAAAGCACATTTGAATGTGGGGTTTGTAGATATTTGATCACAGACCATCAATTACTTGACCAGTAGGGAAATGTCGGGTGATCGGATGGTTAGGATGGCCTTTCCTCACCACCAAAGCCCCTAATTTTTTAGTAATTGTGTAATGTTAAACAATTGTAAATCATTCCCCACCGTTACATACACATTTGTGCAATATCTATGGTTAGGATTATGATAATAAAAGAGTCTTTATTAATTTTTAAGTTAAACCAATCATCATGTGAATTAGAAAAGTGGGCCTATAACTCCACAAGGTTTGGTATGGATTTGAAAGTGGTCCATCAAATCATATGTATTTGGCGTGGATTCAAAGAAAATAACTATTAGAGATTTTATTTATTTATTTATTTAAAAAAAAAAAAAAAAAAAGAGTTTAGTCAACGGTTTGGATGGTGGGAAAAGAAAGGTCTAAAAGAAAAGTTATCAATTGCCATTTCCATTTTTACATTTCCTCTATTAGCTGGATAAAAGAAAAGAATCAAACTATGATTTTTTTTTTAATTTTATTTTCTTTAAATCCCCACTATCTTGATAGGCACTTTTGACATTTGTTTTAACAAGCTAAATAAAAAAGGGTAAAAGGGGTGACTTGTTAGCCACTTGCATACTAGTTGCTCTACTTCACCAAAATCCAAAATACCCATTGTAAAATTTTTACAAGTAAATGATTTATATAACTATTAGGAAAATTACAATTTTTTATGTTTTCATTTGTCATTATTTTCTTTTCCGCATCTCTAATGCTTTAAGATTAGCCTAAATCTCCAAAATTCATAGGACCATTGAATTTTTTTATGACTTTAGAGAATTTGAAATGATTCTTTTCTTTCTTATTTTACTTTTATAAAAGAGGTAAAATTTATAAAAGATGATGAGCGTGTTACTATTCAATCAAATATAAGGCCACACATGTTAATGAACGGTATGTATTCTCTCAAATGTGTGACATTAGGATTGTACAAGTATGTCAAAGTTGTATTCAACTTGGTGCAGGCATGTCAAAGTTGTGTTCAATTTAAGTTTGTTTGAATGCTTATAACCCCAGGAACTAAATCAGCTGTAGGATTAGATTCGTGAATGTTGATATGTCTGTCCAACCACTTATATTGCAACAATGAAAAAATTTTGTACGGAATGATTAGTCATTTCAAATGAATTCTTTTTATCTTGAGCCAGTGAAATTTCTCTCAATAGCAATTGTTGGAGGTCTCTCAATAATGTAACAATGGATAAGAAGAACTAAAAACTATAGGCGAAATTGTCAATGCTATTTATTTATAAATGAAGAAGGAAATAAAATAAGAAAAGAAATAAATAATCAATAAATACATTCGATAACTTATATGGACAAACAATCGAGACAAATAGTTAATAGGATGCGACTAAAATGTGATCTTCCAAGTAAGAACTTGGTTGATGGAATCCAACAATAGCAGGTCGTGGATGTTTACACTACTTATGGGCGTGGTGCACTGATGGTATTGCACAACAACAATCTAAACTATCTTAGACTTTGAATGTCCAACAATAGGACTAGGCAAGAGTAGAAGAACTAAAAGTTATAATTAAGATAACCGGCACTGTGTTATGTAGAGATATTATGTTTGGCCAAGGACCATGAACTCTTCATTGAATGCTCATTATATAGATTTGGGAGAGTGATAGTTTGTATCGAGATCTCTTTGTCAGCCTCTATACAAAATCTTCAAAATTTACAAGATCAATTCATATCTTAGCCAAATTCGAATTCCTCATTGCGCCGTTTGATTTCCTTTCGTTTTCGGAGGAATTGGCTTCTCAAACCTTTATAGTTACTACAAAAGCACCAATCATCTTTAGAAAGTCTTCCCATTTTAGTAAGATTGTATGTGATGGCTTGGTGAGCACATTCACATTGCAATAAACTTTTTATGTCGACAGATCTTTGTAAGTTTATTGAGCACGACTATACAACCACACATGTCATTCATATGAGGGTTACGCAACCTTCATCATAGTGTCTTATTTACAGACATACATATGATTTCGAGTCATTTTGCTTTTGTTAAGTGACATGTCGTTAAAGAATATAAGGTGAAAACTATTCTTGAAATGTAAATAAAATTTCATCCATTATTCATACATAATACCAACATATAGTAGCATCTCATCAATCTGCATGAATGCACCAATATAAATGTAAACAAAGTACATAATCAAATATAATGTATAAGTAAATATTTTACAAATCTATAGTAGTTCGTAAGAACATAAAAGCTAATACATTAACACTCGCCCTCGAGATAGAACATATATGTCAGGATTTGATTACACATTTGAATAAGGATTTAGATTGTCTCTATTCTATATAAACACATTGTATTGTAATGATATTAACTTAGAAAAATTAACCAACTCCCGTCTCTGTTCTTTACCCCTTTTTACTTTCTAAACTTTTCAATAAATGCAGCTTTATGCACATCCAAAGCGACCCATGTCCATGTACTGAACCACGGGCCCACTTGCCTGCACTTGTACTGCGAATTTAAAACCTCAACTTTTCCGTACAGCGTTTGGGCCCGCCAACGACCAGTCCACCGACACTCCGGGAAGTTGTATTGTATCGACCCAACCGAGTCGTCTACAACACTTGCGGGAGGAAGAGCATGCAACAAGCTAGATATGTGGGCCCACTTCAATGAATGATATGACATCAATTCCGTTTATCAGTTGAGATACCTAATGATAAGATCCAAACTCAAAAATCAATCCCATCAAAAAACTAGTGGGCCCACACCACAGATAACGGTGAGGATGGGAATGCTCACTATAGAAACCATCCGTAAATAACCATATTGTTTATATGCCATCTAATCCGTTAATCAAGTGAAACACACCAAGATGAAGAGAAAACCTCAAAATGAAGTACCATCAAAAGTTAAAGTGGGCCACGCCGAGTTAGAGGATTCCAGTTACTATTGTTTTACCGAAAATAACGCAGGCATCGCACGAGTTATTTGATATTCGGGTAGGCGTGACGGTTGATACGCATGTACTAAAAAAAAACATACACGTGCCAAACATTAAATTAAAATAAAGTTAACAAAATTGGATAGGTTGAGCAATCCTAACCTGATTTTCACACGTTTGTTTAACGAAGACCGTTGGTTACTGTCTCTGGCTCGTTAGTTGAGCCGGTAGTCGATAGCGACAGTACGGTTTGCGTGAGTGATGCGTGTTAATAACTCTACTTTTCCTAGCTTGTAAAACTTTACTAGTAAAAAAGAATTGCTACATTTAATCACAACCGTCCAATAAAAGTACATCAGTTACTGTAAGTTTTGGTTCACCATTTGTACGGATACAATTAGGGTACGTCGATTGTGTCCTACTTCGTGCGTCTCTGGTCAGTGCAGATTTGTGTGGGGCCTACCTTGATGTATATGTTATATTTATACATGTTGTCCATCACTTTTTTAAATAGGAGCCTATAAATGAAACAAATTCAATGTGTAAGTGTACCACACTACATATGATTCTTGTATTTAATGCTTTGTGAAGTTAATACAACTCAAACTTATTATTTGGTGTGATCCACTTGAGTGTTAGATCTACCTCATTTTAAGATCATATTTTAAAATGATATAAGAAAATGGTAGACAGGTTTAGTAAACAGATACATCATGGTAGTCCTCACATAAATCTGTCCACCCGTGGCTAGAGACCATCAGGTATAGGATGCAACCCACTTTGAGGATTAGGTGCAGCCCTGGCCATGGGTCTCGCTGGATTCATGTGTATTATAGCTATGCCATCTATCCATTTTTCCAAATCATTTCAAGCATGCGAGAAAAATAAAGGATTCTAAATATCAAGTGGACCACACTACAAGAAATTACGGGTGATTGACCATTAAAAACTTTTCATGAGCCATTGAATTTTTTATTTTTTTTCTATTCGTTTATATACGTGCGACCTTATCACTAGGTTGGATAGCAAATAAATATTACGGTGGGCCTCAGTGGGGGTGGATTAGCTACTAACAGGTTGAGCAGGGAGACTAACTACTGAAGTGATGTCACCCAATTCTATATGCCCCACCATGATGTATGTTTTGTATCCACACCATTCATCCATTTGGAGAGATCTGTGATCCAACGAAGGAGTCAGATCCAAAGCTCAAGAGGACCCCACCATAGAAAACAGTGGGGAAAGTGACGCTTGTATTTCCCTTCTTTCATATCTGCCTTAACACATGAAGAGGTTGGATCTCAAATAAACATCATGGTGGACCTTCGGAAGGTTTCAACGGTGGGCATCACTCTCCCCACCGTTTTCTGTGGTGGGTCCACCCTAGCCTTGGATCCACCTCATTTATTGGATGCCATAAAATATTCTTTCCAAATGTATGGACAGACAGGGTGGATACAACACATACATCATGGTTGGGTCTTACTGAACTTGTTGACGTCCTTCACTGGCGAGTCTCGCTCCTCAACCTGACAGTATCCAATCCACGTCCGCCTTCATTAAGTTTTTAAGGGTGGGTACTCAATCACCACGGTTTCATGTATTGTGGTTCACCGGAGATTTGTAGCTTCTTCATTTTTTGGGCTTGTGCCTGAAATAAGCCGGCAAAACAGATAGACGGGGTGGATATACTACACATTCATCAAGGTGGGCCCCACTGTCAGGACCGTACCGTGTTGTGCGAGGACGGGCCACACCTAATCCGCTTCCCATTTGGACGGTTACTATGAATTACGTCTAATCGACGTTTAGATGACACGTGGCATATTCCATTCGTCGCATCCTTCCAAATGCATAATCTCTCAATTCCAAAACCGATCTGACAAGAAAAACTTATCTGCTTCCTTGTTTTTCCTAAGAGAGACAGCACGCAGCATGTCCATTTCCAGGTGGTGGCTCATCGATCACACGCACATGGTGTACGTATGCGTCAATCCACACCGTTCAAATAACAGTTACATTCTCAATGGAACGGATCCACAAAAAAAACACTCCCATCGTACGATCCGTCTGGTTTTGGCCGTTGAATTTTGACCACTGGTATAATCCTCTAAAACGGATAGCCAGTTGTTAGATAGTCCAATCAATGTGACTTTCAGCATATTCCATCCAGATTCCAGATGGTCCGGATTATCGCCGGTTCATGCCACTTGTACGGTGGATGAGTCCCTCGGACATTTGTAATTGTCCAAGAGAAATACTTGGATACTCTGGCAGAGTGTGAATGATGATACTCAGTCACTTAGAAATTGCATATCTGGTATACAATTAGGTCAAAGTAAACTTTCCCAATTCCGTTTTCCAGTTGACATGTACCATGAACAAAAAAATTACATCCGTTTGATTATCTTACAATCGGATTGGTGGACATTTATTGGACGGTTGAAAATGAAAGCTCTCGAGTCCCAAGTATCTCTGAATCAAAGGTCAGGATTTTTCGATCAAACTGATTTTGAGACTGTGACTTAGCGAAATGTGTCCCACAATTCAGTCTATTTAAGTCGAGTTCATGTGTACCACGTGTTCAAGTTCAGAGTGCCTGCGTATCAAGTGTCATACAGCCCGAGTATGATGTAATTCCTCAGTGATCCGTAGCTACATTTTGTCCGTTGAGTGTGCGTTCGTCACCATTAACTAGATGGCTCTAAGGCATCCACCGTACTAGGGCTGAAAGTCGGGCGGGTTGGGTCGGTTTGGTGCTTAACCCTAGCCCAACCCAAGGTTCCTATAACTCAACCCTAACCCAATCTGGTTGGGAATTCTCAGCCCAAGCTCAATCCAAGTGGACTCAATCAGGTGGATATATGTTAATATCTTCTTTATTACATTAATTTATTATATTTTATCTTATTTTTTATACCCATAATTTTATTAATTATATATGTAGTTATTTATAGAAAAGAATTTCATTTTTTTAAACAAACAAGCTAAAATATAGGTCAATTAAAATATAGGTCAATTACTCCTTTAAAAGTCCTGTTGGGTAGCACACGATCTATTTAGGAGAGAGAAATCCAGCATATCTTGTTAGCCTGAGCCATCAGAAATGGCATAGACCGATGAGACCTAACGGCACTGAGATTTCTTATAATTTCGACAAAGACTATCCCCATTCAATTATAATTTAGAAATAATTTATATATCAATCAGGTTAAGGTTGATAGCACAACCTGAGCGCGACCCAAGTTTTATCGAGTTGGTGTTTATATAACCCAAGCTTGAGACTAAACTTGATACATCCAGCCCAAGTCCTACCCAACTTTCGGTCGGGTTGAACCCGCCCAACTTTCAGCCCTACACCATGCAGGCAGCATGGGTCACCACGGTTATGGTCCAAAATGTGGGACCCACTGTAGATGGAGCGTGGTCTGAATCGAATCAATTGAATGATCGTTGCCCACTAACAAGTGGCTATGAGTGGACGGGTAAAAAGGAAAATGGTTAAGACTCCAAATTCATCATTCAAAATGAGTGGTTGAGATAGTTTAATGGTGGTTTTTTAGAGACTCCAAATTCATCAGCAACGAAACCAACAGTTTGGATGGCCTTGATTGATATACACAGATGCCACGTGAACCGTGGATGAGTGTCCAGCTCTTCTTGTTTTCAACACCTCTCTTGTGTCATATTAACAAGTTACTAAACAGTGGTGACTCATACACCACACATTGTGGTATGCCAATTCAGGCTTTCAATTTGTGGGGCCCTGCAGCTGATCGAGGTAAGACCGTGAATCTGCACCATCTAATTGGAGTTGTCATCAAATGGACGGTCAAAATGAGAATTCTCAGAAGCCCAAGTTCAATGGCTGAAAGTGGATGGACCCTCCACATGTATGGCGGATGGCTCACTTCACCGAACAGAAGCGAACACAGAGGCCAAAGTAGCACACATGTGACAGCATGGCACATGTGTGTGAGATCCAATCCATCCATCAAGTTGGTCTGACCTATATCTTTTCCAAAAAATAAATGTTGTCCACACAACATGTGCACTCTAATATTAGAAAAAAGTGAATGAGTTAGAAAACTTCAACCATTTTTTTCAGAGACGTACATTTTCTTTTCAAAAAATGGCCCACCTACAGAGTGGATCAAATTGATTCTCGATGTAGGCCATCAATATATTGGTATCTTTCTGATGGATGGATTGGATCTCAGTCCTGCCATGCTGGCACATGTGTGGCAGCAAATGCGTGTGTAGTTATCAAAGCTCCTGAGGCACTCTCTAGCATTCAATCAATGCACATGCCTTGCTAGACAAGCTAATATTCGAAAAGTAAGCGGATAGCCTCATCCAACAGGTGGCCCATCAATTGGACGGTTAGGATCGACAATCCATTCAGATTGATTATTGCCTAGAGAATGAAGGGCCCATGTTCATGTACCAGTGCACTCCCATCCTAGGTATAGGCGTACGGTCATGTCAGGCCTACCTTGATTTATATATCTTATCCACGCAGGCTATTTATTTTCGACAGATCATTCCAGGCCACCAACTCATAAAGGAGCCAGATGGAAGTCTCAGGTGGGCCACACCTCATGAATTAGTGGGGATTTAAAGACTATCATTGAAAACTTCACGGGCCTACGTAAATTTTACATGAAGCTGATATTTATGTTTTCTTTATCAACAGGTTGGATGGCAAATAATCATAATAGTCGACATTACGAAGTTTTCATTCAATCCTTATTTAGATTCATGTGGTGTGGTCCAGCTGAGCCTCCTATTTGCCTCTGTTTTGGATTTATGTACTAAAATGAAATGTTAAAATAGATGAATGGTATGGATAAAACATATAAATCATAGTGGGTCCCACAAAAACACTAACATGATGACCGTCGGTTGGAATTGGGAATAGAATTCCAGGCGATTTTAGAATAACGTATTTTGAAATATGCGTTGGGGTATCCATCAATCACGGGTCCCGGGTCCTCTACAACGTCTGTAGAAAAAGCTTATTCTATAACTTTACTTGCGGGGCCCACTTTGGTTTGTCCAAGATTCCAACTGTCTACAAGGGTTAGCTAGCTTTTTAATAGCTGAGGAATGGATTGCATAGACAACGAATGAGGTGGACCCTACAGTTGAATAACAATCACGCGTATTAAGTGTTTTAAAACGGACGTTGATAGAACGCGGTTTGGTTGGGGACCCAGTACCAGCTGGATGTATGTGTTTTATTCATATCATTTTTAGGGCATTTTTTTTTTTTTTTTTCATATCATTTTTAGGGCATGAGATTAAAGATGGGGCATATTCAAAGCTCTAATGTACTATGCTATAAGAAATAGTAAAAAATGTCTTAGGATTTATAGAATTTTTAAATTAGGATGATATTTATGTTTTGTTGTATTTTAAATTATTTTAAAATAATTTAGTGTTTGAAAATATCCATTGGGAGGAGCTGTGGCTATGGCCATAGATGCCCTATGGATATGTCTTTTCATTTAAGTCTGAAAGGTTGCATTCTTTCATATTTTATTAAACAAAATTATATCTTTTGAAGCCGAAAGTCTCTTATGTTTTACTTCCTTTAAACGTTAAGTGACTTCTTAAATAGGTTAATGAGAAATAAATATTATGATGATACACAAGATGTTTCTAAGGATGAGTTTCCTACTGTGTGGTCTATTTAAGCATTGGATTTACCTCTTATTTTTAATTATATATTAAAATGATGTGAAAAAAAAAGTAGATAAATGATGTGAATAAGACACATACATCATGGTGAGATCTACTGCATCAATTATCCAACTGGTGTAGTTTAACCAGCCAAACCGCGCACACATTGATAAGCTTTATAGGTAGGTAAATAAAGATGTAGGTAATATATACTGACTCTATTTCCCCCAACAAGATTTATGCGATTTATCCACACCATTCATTCATCTAAAATTGGAGCATATCAAAAGCTGAGGTGGACCATATCAAAGGAAATAGTGGGGATTGAACACCAATGGTTAAAACTTATTGAGGCAATTCAAGTTTGGATTAAGTTGATATTTATGTTTTCTTTTCACCAGTACTCTCCTGGGCATAAGAAGGATTCAAAGGGTGGACGTCATTATCCCCACTATGGTTAACTTAGCTTTGCATATCATTTAATAGTGGTTAACTTAGCTTTGCGTATCTTTTAATTTTGAGCTCGTGCTCTAAAATCATTTGATATTTTAGATGGATGGTTTTGATAGAACACATACATTATGGTGGGCCCCATAGAGTCTTAACACTAGCTATCCACAGGAGTTTGCGTTTGAAGAGGATCAGGACACAAAAGAAAGAAAAGAAAAGAAAAGATACAAGGTAGGCCACTCAATTTTCTTCACGTGACTTTTATGTTCACGGCTAATTAGAATCGACCGACCCTCCCAAGTCCTTGACTGGTGTACTTTGGTGATGGATCCTGACCATCCAATCAGTGAAGCTTGATTATCCATAATAATAATAAAAGAAATCACGTGTTTTTCAAACTTAATTACTATCTGATGTAACAGTCCATTTTTTAAATAGAAAATGAGCTCTCAAGTCCCACTGCTTGACCACAAGTTACGGTCCACCGAGGGAATAACTTACAGCCTTTCGTGTGTGTGAGACAGCCCATCCAATGGACGAGGATTGCCTGCTGGTAACGAGGTGGCTACTGGCCAGTGCTCTGTAGGCCCACCATGAGGTATGTATTTTATACCATCCATCTATTTTCCGGATCATTTTAGGCATTAGTCCAAACATTATGCAGATCCAAATATTAGGTGAACCACATCACAGGAAAACACTGTTGATTGAATGTCCACCATTAAAAAACTTTCCTAGGGCTGACTATAATGTTTATTTTTCATCCAAACCATTGATCAGATCACACATACCTAAATGAAGGGAAAACACAAATATCAGCTTGATCCGAAACTTTTGTGGACACAAGTTTTAAATGATGGGCATTCAATCACCAATGTTTCATATAGTGCGGTCCACTTAAGATTTGGATCGGCAAAATAAACGACATTGATAAAACACATACATGATGGTGGGGCCCACAAGTAGGCAACCGGACTCCCCATCCAATAGGTTGGCCTCATCAAGACTATTATCTTGAGCAAAAATCTACCATGTCCACTCATTAAGTGGACCACACTTGTATTTTTGCTATTTATCAATGGCTAGACACTATTTTATAGTGTGACCCACCTAATAAGTAGATGAGCTGATATTTGCAGTAGGTGATTCTGCTGGTGGGCCCAGCATATTGGAAGGGTTCGATGTTATATTCACTTGTGTAGTTGGAAGTTATTTGCAGGGACCATAATGGTCCCACAGGTTGGACTTAGACCTTCACTCAGGAAATATGGCTCATAAATTGAATGGTTATAAACATCTATTCAACGCTAGTTTTGATCAATTTAAAAGCCATGGTCCATCACTTGCATGATGAGGATTTTCAGCTACATGTATATTGACATAAGTTAGGACAGAGGATGTATTGAATATTTCTCAAAAAAGTTAGTTGTTGAACATTCAGTCCGTTGATGCAGGGAAGGACGTGAGGTCGAGCACCGTCTTCCTCAAGAGGATAACTATTCTGATTTCTCAGAACTTCTCTGAACTCCTCACGGAAATTTCTCGAATTCACGAGGAAAGAAAACAGGAGATAGAAATAAATTCTAATAAATTCGAAATTGATTAATGAAGGAATAAAAATGAGTTCACAACCCTTTAAATAAGGGTACCAAGCAATGAGAAAGAAATTAGAATCAAACTATAACTAAACTTCTAAAATTCGCGACTTACTATAAATAGTAAACTTACTATTTATAGACGGTCTTGATGTTTACTAGTGAGGAAGGTTTTCGGCCAAAAATAGTAAGTGTCCTATTTGGCTTCACCAAACCGTTCTCCTAATTATTCTAAGCTTTTTTCTTCAACTCCTAAAGCACTAGGGATGAAGAGTTATAATCAACCTAAAACATACTATTTATAGTAAAAACGAAATCAAAACAGAGAAATGACCGTCGATCCAGGGGTATTTCGTAACTCCGGGTTGTGCAACCCGGCGTAGCGGAGTTAGTTGGCTAAAGTAGCTCGTTCTACCCCAAAATCATATATTTTACGTCAGATAACCCATTTCGGATTACAAGATACGCCTGATTTAAGGTCCGACGGTCTGTATCACTTCTGTCGTCGACCAGGCCTTTTCTAATCCATCTTGGCCATGTAACTGTCCGCAACCCACTCTACATCATCCATGCTCCATTTACCACCAAAACGTACTTGGGCCGGGCCACTCATCACTGCCGTCCGATCAGGGTGACAAGTGATACATGATGATCATGTAAAATCCCCATTCCTATCCTGTGGTGATGATGAGAGTTTACATGGTTTTAGGAGATGTGGAGATGGCAAATTGCATTGAAAATTAACAAGCACGTCCATTTTTTCAGCCAATGTGGCAAATATGTAGCATATCCCAACCATTCAAAAATTGGGCCACGCCATGATAATCATCCGGTACAAAAATCAATCCCATCCTCTATTTATGTGGGCCACAATTGTACACTGAGTCATACCATCATCCATCCATTGATTTCGACATTGTGTCTTTTTTGATGGGCGGATGGGCCTGATTTTTGTACTACTTGATCATCAAGATATGGCTACATTTTCCAACAATCGAATATTGTTCAAATATGCCACGTTGGCAGGAAAGAAATGGATGTATGTAAAGTTCCTGTACAGCCAATGCATGTTCATTTCTTTGTTTTAATTCCACCGTCTGGTTGTCCATTTCCACTTGCTACTCTCTATTAAAAAAAAAAACTAATTAGGTCTGGTAACATATGGTGATTATGCATCTATTTGATGAATTTTAATTAGTGTTTGACTAACTTGATTAATTAGACTAATCACTAATTAAGTATAATTAGTTGTAGCTTTGCTAAGTCAATTGTATGTGAACCTTCCCATACAACCCCTTCTTTCACTCCAAATATTGTGTATGTAGGATATCTGAGTCATGTAAATGGTGGATCACGCTACGAATATCAGGCAGCATTAATATCAGGCTGATCCGATCATAAGGTGGGCCACAAAAAAATTGTTGCATTAGATAATCGTTTTTCCTTTGAATTTGAAAGTGTGGACCATCCAATGAGTGGAGAAGCATGATTTTCGTCACAGAAGATCTTCATAGTGTGGCCCGCCTTTTTCATGGTCTAGATGTCCTGCACGTATGAGGAATTGGCGGGAAAGTTACGGCTGCACGTGAAAGATTGTGTACGGTGTAATTTGAGAAAAATATGCATATGTTAGGCCATGATTACCGAAGCTGTGATGATACGAGTCTCGTCTCTTGTCGGTTGCTATGGTCGGCTAATAGATGGCTATGATAACACATACCCTTTTGTCTTTATTTCTAGGGCTCGTTTCTTGTGAAAGGAGTTATAAAAGTGGAATCCAGACGTTGGGACCACTACCTAATGGAGTGGGGTCCACCAACTAATTGGGGGTGTGGAAATGTATGGGTGGGGCTACACATCTGACAAGGTTATTGGTCCACTAATCTCCGCCGTCCAATTAAGTCAATGCCTGAGGTTTTGGGTGCGGGGACGGCAATGGGTTGGGTTATGGTGAGTGCGGCTCATATGCTAAATGGACGGAGCGATTCGCCCTATCGTCCTCACACGCGTCCTTTCTGCTTCCCATTTAAGTGAATGAACCCAGTGGGTGGAACACGGATTGTACAGTGCGCGCGTACTACCCTAGCCTGTTCCGAGCTCGGGTCAGGCGGAAGGGCCACCGTGATATATGAACTTTATCCACACCGTCCATCCATTTTTTTCATATTATTTTAGAATATGATACCTAAAATAGCGAATATCCAAGTCTCAAATGGACCACAAGGTGGGGGGTTAAATTCCCACTTCATACAGCTTTATATGACCATATCAAGGGGTTGGATGGAAAACAAACCACAAATTGGCCCTAAGAAGGTTTCAATGGTGAGCGTCCTTAGCACTGCTGCTTCCTGTGGTGTGGTCCAATTGAGCCTTAGATCTGTCTTATTTTTAATTCAGTACTCTAGATTGATATGAAAAGAGTAATGGACAGTTTGGATAAGATCCGTACATGACGACGGCCCCTCAGTGGCTCAAGAGCCTCTGCTTGTTCCCAGCTCGGAACAGGCAGGAGTACCTAATCTGCCCCCTTGCAGAGTGGCCCTGACACCAGGTGGCCCAGTGGTGTTGGGACACGTAGGATTTGATTGGACACCGACACCAAGGTTGGTACTGGGATATATCGGGATTTGATTGGGCTTAGTGCTGTGACCAAAGATGTCTCATTTAATAAACGCTTGAAAGTTGTTAGATCCATTACATGCTGATTTGATTGGGTCATGTGGGCTCTTTGAGATGAGGTTATGAAAGTTTGTTTGAAAGCTGTTGGGTGGAATAGGTACGGTTATCTCTGAAAGCTGCATGTGTGGCTCAATTGAGAAAAGAGATTAGTATGGGTTGTGTACAACACTACTAATATTATTGAGTGTTGTGGGACTTATTATGTTGTATGTGTTTTATATTCATGTTGTCCTTCATTTTGAGAGTCCATTTTAAGGCTTGAAGGCAGAAAAATTGAAGCAGATCCAACCCTTCAAGTGAACCACATCACATGAAACAGTGGGGATAATAATACTCACCACTAAAACTTTTCTAAGGACCATTGTAATATTTAGTTAACATCTAAACCTGCTGATAAGGTCACACAGACGTTGATGAAGGGAAAGATACAAATATTAGCTTGATGGAAAACTTTTGTACCTTCGAAGAGTGTTTAATAGTGTGCATTTAATTACCACGGTCCACTTGAGATTTGGATCTGCTTCATTTTTTAAGTTCGTAACCTAAAATGAGTTGGTAAATAGATGGATGGTACGGATATAATATAAGTACACCATGGTAGGCCCAACAGCACAAAACACATCACCACACTATTGTTGGCTGGTGTGGGCAACACCACGTGGTGTAGTTATTTGATTTGATTGAGCCACTCTTTTGTTTTTCTTGTCAGCTTGTTAGTACATTCACTGTCAGTTCACACTTCACTGTTAGCCACCCCGTGTCGGCAATCGATACCATGGCCTCAGTTTTGAAACGAGGTACGCCACTTGCTGCTATCCAAGATGGCCCATGAAACGTTGTTTATAAAATTATTAGACACTTCATTGGCCCATTTATGAGGCAGTTGGTGACCCAATCAAATTCAACCAAGTCCCAATGACACTAGTGTTACCATGTTGGGGTGGTTAGGGGTGTACATAGAGTCGAACCGAGTCGAGCTGGCCTCAACTCGACTCAGATCAGCCACTAGCTGACTCAGCTCGGACTCAACTTGGTTCGGTCCTCGAGCCTGACTTGCCAGCTTGGCTTAGTTCAGTCAGCAGCTTGGGCCAGTTTGAGCTGAGTTCGAGCTGAGTTAGCTATTGTAGCATTTTCACAAATACCTAGACTATACCTCCAAAATCTCACTATATTTGAGACAGCAGCCATAATTTTACAAGTATTTTATCAAACACCTTTTAAGCAATATAAAAATCAAGAAAAAAAAAAAGTTGTTGGTTTCATGTACATGCCTTCCTTGCCACCGGCCACACTTCTTTGAGTCATTTCATCAAACACTTGGTGAGCAACATTAATATCAAAGTAACTGAGTCACCGATCTGGTTTAATCCAAGTTTGATTCGAGCTAGGTTCGATCCGACTCGAGTCAAGCTGGGGCAGCTCGAACTCACTTTCAAGCTCAAAAAATCAACTCAACTCAGGCAGCTTCGAACCGAGTCAAATCAAGCTTTTTCAAGTGGAGTCTCGGTTCGTGTACACCTCTAGGGGTGGTGTCTGGTTTGGGTGGATCCCTAACATACTTAATTATGAGCCCACTGTGATGTATGTGCCTTATATACATAATATCTATCCATTTTGAAAGGGTATGATCCCAAAAATAAAGCATATCTAAATCTTAGGTGGACCATACCATAGAAACAGTAATGATTGAATCCCCACCATTAAAAACTTCATAGGGCCATTGGAATGTTTATTTGCCATCCAACCTGTTGATATGGTCAAAAAGACCTAGATGAAGAGACCACACAAATATCAGCTTGATCCACATTTTTGTAGCCCACAACAAGTTTTTAATGCTCAATTATAACTATTTCCTGTATTATGGTCCACCTGAGATTTGGATCTGCTTCATTTTTGGGATCATGCCCTAAAATGAGTTTTTCAAAATGTACGGACGGTGTGGATATAAGACACATACATCAAAATGGGCCCACGATCAGGGATCCCATCCCACCCCTGCAACATAAATACACGTGAGGGCATTGGTGGTGTTTCAATGTAATCCACTCCATTCATCGTTTGCAACAGATCATTATAAGAATTGATCCCAAAAATCAGGCCATCAAACACTTAAGTGGGCCACACCACATGTAATAGCTGGATACCACGAACACTATAAAAAATCTTCTTGGCACCAACCCAAGTACCGGAGAAAGCAGAAATTTAGTTTCTCCCTACAACCTCTGCGCACTCACCTTATGAAGGGTTGGATGTCATATAAATATCACAATGGGGAAGATTTCAACTGTGAACATCTGTTTCCACATTTTCCGATTGTGTGGCCCACTTGAGTTTTGGATAGGCAATATAGCATGATAGTAGTGCTGGCCGTAGCCATTGTGCAGTTGGCTTGTGTGGCCCATCCTGGGTGGGCCCCACATGGTACATGTGGAACTCTCTAGTGTTGTGTATGTGAACTTTCTCATATGTAACCCCTACTTGATCCCAAAAATCAGGGTCCAAGCCTAGTCTAAAGGTCAGTTGGGCTCATTGGACCATCCAACCCATTGCCACCCTCACCAACAATCACTCATGAGAAATATATAACTAAAAAATAAACAGCCCAAATGGTGGGTTCCACTTTAGATGGATTACAAATCAATAGGTATAAGAGATATGTAACTTAAATTAAACCATCCAAATAATGGCCCTTAGTTTAAATGGATTATAAACCAATGTAAAATAGTGATATGATATTTAGTTGTTAGAGTAGTGGATGCCCGATGGATGGATTATATATGTATATTTATCAAACTAAGTTTTTGTATCAACTTATCTTAATTTCTCGCACCATAGTGGGATTTACAATGGGTACTGGAACCCATGACCTCGTGTTGAAACTGTAGCGTGTTTACCACCGGGGCATGAACAAGGAACATGTAGTGACTTTTCAAGTTTTTGGTATTCAACATATGTATTTGTATTTTTAATTAATTTATTAATTTATAATAAATATTTTTAAAATTTTTTAAAGATAATATTCCAAGGAAAACCTCAGTTCTGAAAATCTCTAAGAAATTCCATGGCGAGAAATTGCAAAAGACGATTTTTGCCCCCAGAGAACCAAGTACGCTAAGAGAAACGATGTTTCTACCCATCGAAGGGTTGTCTCTCTTTTAACTGAAATTCATTCTTATAGCTTTGCTAAGGCCACACGTGTAGCAACAAAGCTTGTGTATATGCCACACATGTGACTGCATAACACAACAAGATCTGAGATCTAGTCACTGTATTGATGCCCTAGCCCAATAATCAGGTAAGCTACAGTTTGCAAAACAAACACATGGCTCTGGGAAACTTGGCTGAAGTTTTCTAACCCATCTACCTTATTCTAATATTGAGGCCTACGTGCTCATTGAACTAGATTTTAATTTTGGATATACATGTAGAAGGTCGTACCAATCTTATCGATGGATTCAATCTAGCTAGTATTGTTGGTATTCAATTCAAACACACGGTCACGCATGTGTAAATGGCCTAATTTTAATTATGTGTGTGAGTATGTATGTGTTGGGCACACTAGAGTTATATTCAGCTCAAATCAAACCAAATGTCATGTGACCTCTGGCGCTAAATAGTAAGATTAGGACTAGATTTGTGAAGCTTAGCCTAACTACTTAGCTATTGATTAATGAGGAATTAGGTGATTTGTTAAGGGGAAGATTAGTCCTTCAAATGAGTTCTTTTTTTCTTGAAGACAGACTTTTTATCACAATGATAATAACTCGGTTATGTTCATTAATAAAATAAATATTAAGAGAGAAAATGAAAAATTAAAGACCAAGTGCTAATTTTATAAATATGTAGATGAGGTACAATCCACAGATAAAAGTTAATGAAGTAAAAAAAAAAAATAAATTACCAGTGGCAGTTTAGGTGGACAAGATGGCCATGGATTGTTAACAGTCTTTCAGACTCAAGTGGTGATGAGACAGTCATGACAGTCAAGGTTTTTAGTCAATAGAATGTGACCAAGAAAATAATTGAGTAAGGACTTAAGATTAGGGGGGCATTTGACAATATGCCATTGATTATTTACTAAACTAAATCCGAATTGCTACAACAATGTGTTGGATAGAAGTGGAGGCTAAATTAAGCTACATTAATCTATTTGAACATGCAGATTGATAGACAATGCTGAGGTGAAAAAAGATTTAATTGATTGGATTGGTGATGGCCCAAAACTCATTATTCTATGCTGTTTTTATAAACTTAGGTTAGGCAGTAGCCTTACATATGGTCCCTCAGTTTTTGTAATCGACATTCCAATCTTTATAGGTACATGTGGTGAATTAAATCTGCCCATATATCATTAGTTATCAATGCCTTCACATTGTGTTGGGTTATGCATGCTTTCCAAGTGTTTTGCATATGTATAGTCTATGCTTACTTGCCACATGTTATTGGGAGGGTGACTGCCTCTAAGGATTCGATTGTAGACATTTTTTGAGTATCTTAGCTTTCTTAGTGCTTTTAGTATCTTCCCAATCTCTTTTCTCAGCACATTTCGTGTAAGTGTGCCGACATGTGGCGGCATCCTACTCGTTAGATCTAGTTGTGACGAATCGGGTATAAACATGTATATATCATATAGGTAGATATTTAGCATGTACAGGAGCTTTATTTCACATGGATGTGAACTTAGCAAATCTCTGATTATTAAGGATGAATTCACCCTTCACAGTGAATGTCGTGAACTAAGAAAATAAGAAAATCTGAAGTTGGACTAAATCTACTCTTCTTTCCTGTACCCACTTTGGACATAGTTCATTGATCCAAACCGTTGACATAGGAGTTAATAAAGTAGGAATGGAACGTCCAATCCAATTAAAGGTAGAGATCCTTCGAATCTTGTAAACCGTTGATAAGGGCCCAGCTGAGGCGACATTCAACCTTTCAAAAGTATCTCAAGGAATGCTACCGTTCTTCACAGCACCAAAGCATCACTGTTATACACAAAGGTCCCAAACTCTAGGTTAGGGTAGCCATCCAACCCATGGTCTACTCAATAAATCAATGGTCCATATTCAATGTGAAAAGCCTCACAACAACACAATGGTCTGGCCCCACATTTTTTAGGGATGAACATTGAGACACATGGGTGGGGCCAGACTTATTTTTTAGGTATTACCTCCATGTTTGCCAAAAAATAAAATCTGGTCCAATCAGCAAGTGGGCCACAATGTTGGAAACAGTTGTATGGGTTAGAAAACTTCATACAAGTTTTTCAGATCCACCTGACCAGTGCATCAACCTGATTCTTGGGCTAGAGTATCAATATAGTGGTGCCATTCTGACAGATGGATTGAGTCCTGGACCTATCAAGCCAATCTGGCACATGTGTGGTGTGTATATTAGCTTGTGGGCATATAAAAGCTAGTGTATATGTATATCTTCTATTACTTTGTTTCCGGTTTTGAGCCCGTTAGGTCGTTAACCTTACATCATATATAAGCCATATAAGTAGGTTGGGTTTGACCATCAAAGACTCTACATAATATATTTTTTAACCCATGTCTAACCTGTGCACATTTAACTTAATACAAACTAACCTTAGAAACAAGCCGGTCAGTTGACCAGCGGGCCTAACGACCCACTGTTACATAGGAGAGGAAATTGATAGAATCATGGTTGGGGGTGGCAATGGGCCAGGTTTGGGATGGGCCATGATAGGCCCATACCAGCCCACTCTTCAGGCCCAAGTCTTGAGCCTGATATGACCCAGCACAGTAGGTCGGACGTGGATTGGGGAGGGTCTTTGAGGGTCACCATTATATATGGGTTTTATCCACACCGTCCATAATTTTGTTATAACATCATAGGGTACAAGCCATAAAAGGAGGACCACACCACAAGAAGCAGCCATGATGGTTAATTTCCACTGAACCTGTTGACAAGGTTAAATAGATACAAATATCGGTTTGATCCAAAACTACTGTGGCCCATAAGAATTTTCAAGATAAGGTGTTTAATCTCCGTTGTGTGGTCCACTTGAGCCTTGGATCTGCCTATCTTGAGGCGTAGACCTTAAAATGATATAGCCAAAAGAATGGACGGTGAGGATAAAACCCATATATCACGGTGGCTCCTCAAGACCCTGTTTGTTAGTATCTAGGGACCGGCAGGAGTACGTCCACCAATGAGGAAGTGGATTGCCTATTGAGTAAACTCCGTGGACCACTGTGATGTATGTGTCTTATTCACCCACACTGTCCATCCATTTTACCGTCTCATTTCAGGGCATGAGTCCAACTTTGAAGAATATCCAAAGATCAAATAGGCTACGCCACAGGAAAATAGTGTGAATTGAATACCTACAGAGCTAGAGAAGTTTTGGATCAAGCTGATATTTTTGTTTTCCTTTCTTTCGTGTCTGCGTGGCCTCATGAAGAGGTTATGACAAAGAAATATCATGGTTGGCTCTAGGAAAGTTTCAACAATGAATGTCATAATCCATGCTGGTTCCTATGGTGTGGTCCACTTGAGTCGTGGATATGCTCCAATTTTAAGCTCATGCCCAAAAAATAGCTGGAAAAATTGGATGAACAGCATGAATAAGATACCGGTGGGCTCCTCAGTATATGTAATCCAACATTTTCACCGCTGTAGGAACAGTGTCCAAGGGACGCTGCCGTCCAGCAGTAGTAGATGGCGGAACCCCTTTTTGGGCACGAGCAAGTGGGACCCACTTTGATGTATGTGTTTAATCCACACCGTCCACCTATCTTTCTATATCATTTTAAGCCATAGGCCCAAAAATGAAACATATCCAAATCTCAGGTGGACCGCACCATAGGGAATAGTTGGGATAGGGATGTCCACCATTAAAACCTACCTTGGGCCACCTGAGGTATCCATTTAACCCACACCGTCCATCCCTTTCACCGGCATCCATCCAGGATATGGCCCCACCAAAATCAGTAAATCCAAAGCTCAAGTGGACTACGTAGCGCCCCGAATTTTAGGGGTCGAGCGTGAACTTGATCTCGATATTTTGGACGTCACCTCTGCATAAGTGTGAATTAAATATATGTTTAATATGATATCTTAATAATCATAGAACTAAGCTAAACAGTGAAGTATACTATGACATAAAGATATCTAAAGCAACTAATGATAATAAAAAATATGTAGCACCCATCTATCTAGAGTATGGGGTCCACATATGAGGCTCAGTATATGGTTCCAAAATAAATTAAAAAATGTGTCAAGTCTAAATATATAAAAAATATCCGCCAAGTCTATCTACGAGGCGAGTAAGCTATAGTTGCCCATCAAAAAGTTGGAAGTAAGAGAATTCCTCTTGATCTACGTGTGCGACCTCCAATGCGTCCACCTCAGTAACCTCTGCATGTATAACAATGTCTGATTAGTGTTTTAAAACACTATCATAGAGTGAGAGTGAATGATCAACTCAGTGGTTCCATTAATCCTAAGTTACATATGTTATCAACTCGGTCAACGCAAGTAATGATGGAACAAGTAAACAATCGCATCCTATCCAATCTTGTTATGTGCATGAATGTTATAATGAAATGATGCATGAGCCTTATAATCCAACACTCCTTCAACAAAGCGACTTCAATGCCTATTTTACAAATGCCAACAGTCCCTCGACATGCGACTCCGACTTCATTCACAACTACCTATCCTAATGTAATATGGCTCGTCATCATCATTATTAATAAGTGAAAATGAGATACGTGATTAGCTGGATAGTTATTAAGTCATATTCATGCAACATGTTGAGAAAGCTAGGGTACCACCATTATATGATGGGTCTCATCCAGATCATGAGGCTTGTAGCAGCCGTAGCGACTACTCACACATGTCCATTGATCTGTTTTTGGGTTCATTACCCCATTCAATCACACATGACAGGCAAGTTGCTTTTATCATTGCTCAACGGTCACTATAGGGAGGCTTGTCACCTCAGTGTAGGACTATAACTTGAATACAGTGTCCCGTACTACCATGCTTGATTCATGAGTCTTATAGGATCGTAACACAAATTGTAACGCCCCGCACCTCTGGTACACGGGTGTTTCCATTTAAACCTGTATCAGTAGAATTTCAAACTCAATTAATAAGCAATTTTGATTCAACTCATGCAGGATGGGGCTTCCAGTCATCATTAAAGTCGTCCATCAGAGGCCCTAGGAGCTGAGTTGAACCCTACATCAATCAAGAGGATAAGCTAAACTAAACATCTCAAGTTAAAACAGCTTATAAATCACCTGATCGAAGAGTATTGAGACAATGCACCTATGATCAACTCTTGAGAGTTAGTTAGTAGCCAACCAAGCGATCACCGTGCCCTAAACCCCCATTTAACCGTCGAAACCCATTTTCAAGCCGATCCAACCACTGAGTCAGCGTGCACTGATCAAACAAGCTCTAAGATGTGTGATACGGCCCACCTGGGCCTCACATCCGCCCCATGCTGGGCCAAGACCCCTAGAGGGGGCTCTAAAGACGAATGGATGGAGTGGACTTATCAAAAACATCACGTGGACCCACACGAAGTGCGAGTGCACAAAACACACCCGTGCACGACGTGCATGGGATGGGGCTCGCTGGTTTGACCAGCGCTGACCTGATCCATCTTAAAGAAAATCAAGATTCCTCCCGTCCGTTTGAAATTTGAAACTGACGAGCGTCAAATTCCTAGATGGCCCACCTCAACCACTACCCGGTCGATCTGAACCGTCCATCGAATTTGTGGGGCCCAGACGACCAAAACCTTATGGTCTGACTAGACCCATGCGTAGGGACGCCGATTCGGGATCGAAACCAATCAAAATAACGTGAATGGCTAAGATAATCGAATGGTGGGCCAACATGTGGCCTCATGGGCGATCCAAGATCAGTTTAGCCATGCAATCCCGGCCATCTACCCGTCCGTTAGAGAGCACGCTCTCCCGTTGCCAAAAACGGTCGGGCAGCCATCTGCAGTAGGAAAAGCAAAAGGGAGCACTTCCCTTTCGGGAAACGGGTGCTGGCACAATTCAGTCCCTTCCCTAGGCCACGTGGAGCGATCTCAGCTTCTCCCTGTAGGGCGACAAGTTATAGGCATGAGATATCTCATCTCACAAGAAAACGGCGAAATTTGGAATATCTCGTGGGATATTCTGAAACTCGCATGAAAGGCCTGAAAAGTGGGCCCCACGGTGATCAGAAGCTTCATCTGGTCCGCTCAAATACACCAGATCTTAAGAAAGTACCATAGATAGGAAGTTGTCATTAATGGCCCTCCCATCTTCCCCGTTGGAGCATCCGACCCATGATCACAAGATGGGCCCCACCAGGGTTAAAAATCTACTTTCCTTGTGGGCCATGTCATGGGAATCCATCCCCAGGGTCGGATGGACCCCCATGCACAGTGACTTCTTGAAAATAGCCACTGCATGTGGCGTTTTCATCTCAGCCTTCTCCCTCGGCTACAAAAACCATTTAGATGCTTTGGGATTTGCACCAAAGAAAACAACAGAGAGAGAAGGAGAGAGAAGGAGAGGAAATAGGAGAGAGAGAAGAAGAGAGGAAGAGTGGGTGCAAACTCGGTGCCGCACTAAGTCGACCCGACCTGTTCAGACTGAGTCGAGCCAATGCAGACCAGTGGCATCCCTAGAGGTGTGGGAAGAAGCCTGGGAAGAAGAGAGAAGGTGGAAGGATTGTTTAAGTCAAGCCCAAGCTCGAGTGGTTGATGCCGCTACTGGTTTGACTCAATGGACATTGAAGTCCAGGTAACGCCGAGCCTCCGTTAGTCCATCTTGATCCCAGTTATAGTAGGGTTGATTGGCTCTCTTAATTAAGGTCATTGTTGTCCGAAAATCGGGCCGAAACTCACCCATTGCTGGGCAAGATGAGGTCAGGTCTGAACCGGACTTAGGCGGTAGTGAGAGTTGAGAACCCCGCTCGATGCAGACTGAAACCAGCCCTGAAATCTGGACCGAAACCGGCCATGAACCAGGACCAAAATCGGCCGCAGGTTTGGGCCGAATGTTGTCCCAGAACTGGGCTAGGATTTGGCCAAGAGCGGTCCCAAACCTAGGCCGAGATCAGGCCATACATTGGACCGTGATCTGGACCGAAACCGACCACCCATTAGGGCCAAGATTGGCCACGGTTTTGGGCCTAGGTCGGTCACAAACCTGAGCTGGAAATGCTGGGCTGGGTGCAACGCAGGGCCATAACTGAATCGGGTCCGAGTCTGTTTCAGAAATCAACCTCATACCAGGCTGAAAATCAGCTCTGGGCCAGCCCAGATTCGGCTTCAGCGAGTGGTGATAATGCCTTGCATAGTTGCAACGGGGAGTGTGTCGCAACTGTCTGATGTATAGACAAAACTTGCATAAACCGAGCTCATATCTGGTCGTCCATTGGCTGGGTCCCAGCCACCTAGCTGTCCTGGAAAGTGGGCCAAAATCAGCCCACGTTCTAGGCTGAAATCAGTCTAAAATGTGGGCTGGAACCAAGCCTTCATTTGGGCCATGCAATGAGCTGAAAACAGGCCTCAGCTGGGCCATGAGTTAAGCTGAAAATGGCCTTCAGTTGGGCCATGAAACTGTGTTGAAAACGGCTTACAGTTGGGCTGAGAGTTGGGCTCAAAACGTCCTCTAGATGGGCCTTGAATCTGGACCGAAAAATGTCCTTTAGCTGAGGCTGAAACCAGCTTTTAGCTGGTCCGTGAAGTGGGCCAAAATCAGCCACGTTCTGGGCCGAAGTGTGGGCCGAGAGCAGCAACTAATGTGGGTCATATGCTGGGCTGAGATCAGCCCTGGAACTGGGCTGAAATCAATCCCAGAAATGGGCTGAAATCAGCCCAAGTCCAGGCCAAAGCATAGTGGGCCTGTGCAAAATCTAGCCGCATAGTAGGCCTGGACTAGGCCCAACCTTATTAGGGCCGCACAGATGGGCCAAGCCAGTCAGCCCAGCCCCAATGGGCTGCACAATAGGGCCAGGCCCAGAACCATTTGGGGCCTTGATGGTGTAACTCAGTCTAGGCCAAACTAGGCCCAGTTCAGACCTTGGTTATGGGTGGACTCCAGGCCCAAATTGGGTCACTTGTTGGACAAAAATCTGGTGGGCCTGGTCACTTTAATGCAGGCCCAAATAGCCTTATTCATGGGGCCTTTCAAACCCACGTAACTTTAATGTACTGGTTAGTTAAAACCTTGGGAATATTTGATTAATACAGACTATAACTTTAGGAGGTTACTTGCGTGTTATTGGGACGCAAGATACTCACGATAACTTGAACCGAGTAAAGGACTACGACCCTATGGGTGATGACTTCTCCCCTTGAGCTTTCCATCCCTAAACTAGGCTAAGGATAGCTTTTACTATAACTATGAACGATGACCCAGAAATGGTTAATCATTCGGGTAGGTTGCTTGAACATATGCCTTATAGGTGATTGGATCATTGGTAGAGGTGGGCATCGGACCGAGTCGGATCGAATTGGGTCCAACTTGACTCGGTCCGGATTTTACATAGTCTAACCCGAACTTGGACCGATCCAGGACCAAGTCCGGGTCATCTAACTCAGACCGACCCGAACCCCTGCTGGCCTGAACCGATCCGAGTCCGACTCGGTCAGGAATACCCAGTCGGATTGGATTGGGCAAGGTTCGGATCGGTCCTTTTTTGCGTTGAAATTGTACATATGGCATGTTAGTAAATTCCAATTAAAACATCCAAACCCTGGACCTAATTTAGATGCATCATAAACTAATAGCTACACTGATTTGGTTTTCTAAATGGATAACTGGTGGACATTAAATGGATAACTGGTGGACATTGAATGGACAGTCGGGATGATGAAAAGAAAACCTGCTTGGGGAATACATTCTCATAATAAGCTTGTCCTTGGGACCTGATTCTCACAATGTTGGAGTTATTTTCATTTCAATAAAAATGGTGCTCTCCAATACAAATTCACGACCAAGAGAATATAAGAACAGATAACTTACCTAAGAGAAAACATGAGTGTTGAGCTGCTTCTTTCTTTTCTTCTTCTTCTTCTTCTTTTAGATAGATAAACACGAACGTTATTATATATATATATATAAAAAAAGCGAGTGATCAAGAATGTAATCTCATTACAAAGAGCAGGCTGGCAAACTCCCTCTTTAGCTAAAATAAAATGTGGGTACATGACTTCACAATCAAACAGAGCATAGCTCAAAATAAAATAAAATAATCATTTAAGCAATATTGAAGCTAACATATCATTAAAATAATCATTTAAACAATATTGAAGCTGGGAGTATTTCTAGACCCTCATGCATTAAAAAAAAAAAAAAAAAACCCAAATTGCAAAAATAGAGAATCCACCATAAAGATAGAAGAACGATAAATTGAAGAAGAAGAGGAGAGGAAGAAGAAGAGGAGGGGAAAAATTACTAGTGGGTTCAGATCGAGGGTTGAAGAAGAAGAGGAGAGGAATAAGATCGGGCAGGCGCCAGGCAGCGCTCGTTCGTTCGAGCTAGACAGGGACAGATGGCCGAACGAGCGGGATACAAGTGTCGGGCAGAGGAGAGGAAGAAGATCGAGCGTTGAAGAAGAAGAGGAGAGAAAGAAGATCGATCTAGCAGCGGCGTTCGTTCAGTAAGGTAAGGAAATAGGGTAAGAGATTTAGGGGTAAAAAAATGTATTTATACTACCCGACTACCCGCTCCAGGTCGGGTCGGGTCGAGTCATTTCGGTTCGGGTTATCGGATCGAATCTGTCTGGATACACCATTATCCGAACCCAACATGAAAAACGATCGGATCTGGATGGATAGACTCGATCAGGCCCGATCTTGGCCATCGATTCTGTTTAGAAGTGGTCGGATCGAGTTGGCTCGGGTCGAATCCACCGGATCGGGTCCAACATGCCCACCCCTAATCATTGGTTAGTTTACTTGGATTCATGCCTTGGAATTGATTAAGATGCTTGGTTAATTTACTTAAACTCATGTCTTAGAATTGATTAGAATACTTTGTTAGTTTAACTTAAACACATGTCTTAGATTGATTAAAATACTTGATTAGTTTGCTTAAGTGCATGTTTTAGAATTGATTAAGCTACTTGACTAGTCACCCAACACATGAACCACTTGTTTAGCTTCCTTAAGTACATGCTTTATGAAACGCCCCACCTAAGGACACAATCTTGTCCACTTTGCCCAGAGGGCTCATGACTTTGTTCTCAAGGTTGCCCCAAAAACGCGTTGTATCCTCAAGGTGCGAACTCCACATATAACCACCACAACTTCTTATGACTCTTCCGATGTGGGACAAGTTCAACCCCCACTGCATACACAGTAGCCTGCCAGCACAGTAGCCTGCCAACCACTGGTAGCTCGCTCAGGCCCTTATGCCTCCCCCACATCCGCGTCCGCCCACATGCGCCCACCCACATGTACAACAGTGACGGGGCGTCACAATATCCCCCACCGAGGGCAGAGCTGTCCTCGGCTCTGATACCATATGAAACGCCCCACCCAAGGGCACAATATTGTCCGCTTTACCCAGAGGGCTCACGGCTTTGTTCTCAGGGTTACCCAAAAATGCGTTGTATCCTTAAGGTGTGAACCCCACATACAACCACCACAACTTCCTACGACTCTTTCGATGTGGGACAAGTTCAACCCCCACTGCATACACAGTAGTCTGCTAGCACAGTAGCCTGTCAACCACTGGTAACTCGACCAACCCTTAGGCCCCGCCCACATCAACGCCCGCCCACATGTGCAACAGTGACAGGGCGTCACACTTTAGAACTGATAAGTTATGGTCATATGACTCTTAAATTATATGGATACTTGAGTTCCACTTTGATTATTGAATCATGCCTTATTGACTTCGAATAGTTCGATATTAAATTTTCATGTCATCCTCTCATGTTGCTGTATTGGTTGCAAGACACATATGACTTGAAATCTCTTTAGGGGAACCTCTATTCAAAGAGAGTCCGTACTTAGGGTGTAACGAGATTGATTGGGATAAGAGTAGACCCTCAATATGGAGGTTATATTAGTGGCAGTTTAAATTCATGGGATTTACCATCTATGGAGTGATTCCACCTACCCGACTATGGGATGAACCTTTCAATATTTTTATCGCCGTGTTTATTTGCATTTGAATCATACATACCGACTTATTTTAACCATTGTATTTAATACCTTCAACTTTTCATTCCTATTCAGCATACAATGGTAGTTTCTCATACATCGAGAGTTGATTGGCCACGTGTTGATGGGTTCTATCTACACCCTAAGGCGGTAGACTCATGGGCTGGGGATGGTGGTCATGGGACACTATGTCCGAGCCGTCGGCTTACGCTGGGTAACGAGCCCCCCATAATGACCTTGAGCTTTATTAAACCGGCTAATTGCAATTGGACTAATAATGACTTAGCTAATCATGCATACATGGCATATTTATGATGAGGGGTGGATGTTTCTGGATGCTGTAGCACGTGCCTCCGAGTTTTTGGGGTATCGTTTCGCTAGCTGCCAGACCACCAACTATCAATTTACGTACATGATGTACACACATGATGTACTTCGTTAATGGTCAGCCTTTGCATGGGTGACGAGCCCAACAGCTGACTGGATGAGCATCCCCAGGTCGATGATGCATTCACGCATTCATGTATATAATAAGACTACATTTGCTATGTTTTGTTTGTCTGGATGTTTTCATGTTATTTCTTGTCTAGGGCAGAGGTGTATTTGGGACCCCAGCTGAGAGGACCAAGATATTGTTATTGTTTTGGGTTACGGCTTATACTACATTTGATTTCCACTATTTGCACTTTGATTTTATATTGAATGCCACTTAATGATCTGTTAACTCTCGGGTTTTCAGGAAACAAGTTGTATACTCGGGTCCCGAAAATCGGGGCGTTACACAAATGGTTATAAGTAGACTCATTCAAGGGGGAACTGTGGTATCCTAAATTCATTCGAACGTTATCATACATTATAAATATAATATGATCAACCATGCATTAGATTTATTCAATTGACATGGAGAACCCCAGTGCAACCGGAGTTGGATGCAAAACATTCCACGTAGTCCAACTATCGTCGTTTGTCCATGTTCAACCCGGTTAACCGAACAAGCCTAGGGTGGCAAACCGTATACGGGCCACCTCTTAATTTATATGATTTACCGACTGACTCCACATTAAAGGCAGTTCTACTCAACTAGATAATCACCGAGCAATCATACTAAGATTATACACAAACTTTAAAATCAACAAGCTTGTTTATTCAGGCATTTCATCAAGCATGTAAATAATCGAAAGTAAGTAATTGTAAGTGTAACACCCCGTACTTTTCTGTACTCAGGTGTTACCATGAGAACCTGACTTAGTATAAATACAATCCCGATCTATGAGAACGTTCACACTATGGCCTAAATCCAACCGTCAAGGGGTGGAGCAACTACGAGATTCGAGATCTACAGTCCAACTGAGATGTAAGGAAATCTAATTGTAGAAGTGATCGCCGAATCTAGAGATGTAGGTCTACCTTAAGTCAGATGGGTGGCCCATCTTGAGTTGATACCCAAATGATTCATTTTAAATGTGACGAAATCGTATAATACAAGGTAACTTTATAATTACTCGTAATGATACATATGTTACATGAATTATTCAATCATGTATATTATTTAAACTATATATAAAATAAATGGTATACCAACACATTATTATATATATTAACTAACATTTACATTTTTATAATTTTAAGCTATAGGTTATTATATCATACTATATATAAAATATATACCACTTAATATTAGTTTTACTATATTATAAATGCATATATAATCAATATATATATATATATACATTATAAGTATTAATGATTGTAAATAAATACATATTAGTAACTATCGATATATTAGTCTAAACAAATGTGTATATATATATTTCTATTGGATAATTTAAAATGGAAAGTGGCCCTAGGTGGCCCACTAGCTAGATGAACGGTGTTGATCACAGGTGTGGATCATGTTCTACCCCGAATCAGTGACAACAAGCATTTAATGGCCATAATTCAGATGATGCGGCCCACCTAAGGCTCGAATCTGCCCCATACTCTGGATTGGGCCTTATTGCGAGTTGACAAAACAGATGAACGGAGTGGATCACATCACAAACGTCCCTGTGGGCCCCACCATTGATGCATGTGCACCACCTACATGCGCACTCAATGTGCACCAGTCCACTGGCACGGTCAGACGGACGCTAACCCGTGCCCGCCCGAAAGAGGAAAGGAATTCCCTCTCCTTTTTTTAAAAATTTTCGTCAGGAGGTCGGACGGAGCTGTTGTCGGTGAATTTTGGCCCACCATTATATATTGGTCCCACGATCCAAACCGTCCATATTGTAGAGGACCCAAACCCGTGCAAATCCTGCCCAGTTTCACCCATTGTCTCGCACACGCGCGAGCACAAATGCCAGTGAAAACGGACTGTTTGTGTTTCTTCCCATTCCAAAAACAGAAACCTGTGGCTTGCTGTACTAGCATCCGCGTGAGAGTTTTTCCTTTAATCCCAACCGTCCGAAATGCAGTAATCATGACCGTCCACTCACTATTCACGTGAAGCAGGGTTTTCCATGGAAAACTGACGCTAACGCCCACCGTTTTGCTAGTTGTTTCAAGATGCCTGGCAGTGGTATTAGATCCTAGTCGTGCATCCTCCATCTGACGGTGCTGGGAAATTTGGGGCATCGAAATAGAGAACTTATATTGCAAAGGGTGCATTACCCGATCCCCTGTAGCCACACCAGCGAAACTCAAGCCATTTTTCTTCCACCGTCGAACCCATCGAGAAAAACTCGTTGGAGCTTCGATGTTTCACATCCTCAAGCTTCCTAATGTCCCTCTGATCAATCCACATCGACCGGATTAAAGAAAACTCCATCGGATAGAGTTTTGCTATTGAAGTCGGAGCTTCTTCCCCGAGAGCTCGTGGTCTTCTCCGCTGCTGTCACGTACCAAGTTTCGGATGCCTAAGCAGAGTTCTAACTCAGTTTGGCTCCCTCCAAAAGAAGAATGGAAGGTGAAAAATTAAGAAAGAAAGAAAATAGAAGAGAGAGAAGGAGGACGCCGTCCTCTTTCTTTTGTTACTACTACTGCTGTCGTTGCCATTACAGCACCATCCCGAGTTCGGGCGAGCCAACCGGTCTGGATCAGGGTCTGCCCTCGATCTGGTCCAGATTGTTGAACGGTACAAAAAAAGGGGGGACGGGGAAGAAAGAGAGAAGGAGAAACAGGAAGAAAAGAGGGAGAGAGAGAGAGAGGGAGAGAGGTTGCTGCTACTGGGCTGACCCAGTTCTGAGATAGGTCTGAGATGAGTCCAGGCCGAGTTAGGTGCGGTCTGGACGAACTAGTCTAACAGGGAAAGAAAACAGAAAGAAAGGGAGAGAGAGAGAGAGAGAGAGAGAGAGAGAGAGGAGAGAGAGAGAGGTGTGGGGCTACTGCCAGGTCGAAACCGAGTCGACTCGGCTGGATCAGAGTCCAGCGAGTTGAGTTGGGTTTTGGACCTGGGTCCAAACGTTGCTGGACATTCCAGCATCGAAAGAGAGAGAGAGAGAGAGAGAGAGAGAGAGAGAGAGAGAGAGATTGAGCCAGGTCATTGCCAAGTTGAACCGAGTCGACTTGACTGTCTTACGGGTTTAATCCAAATGGGGGCCATGTTGAGGATGAGTCAACAACTAGGTGAGCCGACTCTCTAGCCACTTTCTATTAGTACAAATAAATAAATAAATAGCTATGTTATTTATCTTCTTGTGTTGGTTGAGTGTAGGTATTTAGTAGAGGCTACCTTAGATCACTCTCGTTGAAGTCAAGTAGGTGTGAACATTTCGATTGGATTCAAGTTGATTACATCTAATAATTGATCAAAGGTGAGGACTCACCCTTTGAGCTTCCCACTTAAGTTCATTAATTGTAGAAGATGCTTTAATCTTTTCCATCAAATATCTCCTAAAGTTTCTTGATTGGTTTACTTGACTTATTGTGTGAATATGTGAATATGATAACATGTTGCGCACCTGATTCATGTGGTAAATGATGAACATATCTCTTTAATTGTGACACACATAAATGATTGATGATAACATGTTATCTTCTATTGTACATGCATTAATTAACTATATACTATCACTTACACTTGAATGATGGAATGAATGGGATTTATCCTGGACTTACTATCCTGCGATCCACATATGCCTTATATTGCTTGGACTGTGTATTTGCCTTACATGGCTGGGACCACATATTTTCCCTACGTAGCTTGGATTGTATATTTGCCACATATGCCTTACATGGCTTGATGGTTTATTAGTGCCCTTTGTGGCTTGTTGGTTATATTTGCATATCCTGTTACTTCTTAGCCATCTTGTGGTGTTCAATCGTACCATGATTTTCGGGTGGTGCTAAAGTTCGCTTAGCGATTTTCTAACCATCTTGCGGAGTTCACGTACGATATGATTTCCAGGTAGTCTAGAGTTGTATGTTGATTGTCTCTTCATCTTGGGGTTCAGTCGTACCATGATTTTCGGGTGGAGCTGAAGTTCGCTTAGCGATTTTCTAGCCATCTTGCGGAGTTCACGTATGATATGATTCCCGGGTGAAGTGGGGGTTTAAAGGGTGATTTTCTATTCGCCTTGCGAATTCCACTTGTACCATGATTTTCGGGTGGAGGTGAAGTTCGCTTATCGATTTTCTAGCCATCTTGTGGAGTTCACGTACAATGTGATTTCGGGCACAATAGAAAATCGTATGTTTGATTGTTTGGTTATCTAGACATGTTTCTTTGTATTGCGACTGCCATTATATTCTGCTTATGATGAAATTCCGCTGATTGGATTGACCTTCTTAACATGAGTATGACTATGAAATGCTCTGTTTAGTGTATCTAACTGCATGACTTGAAATCTACATTGGATTATGAATGATGAGTTCGTAATCTTAGAGGGTGCTCCTCACTGCAATAGCCATTGACGCCATCAAACCATAACAGTTGATGCAGGTATAGGGCGAGCCGATGCTGCTCTCTAGGTTGCAGGAGCAGATCGAGTAGCTAGGGAGCTAGGCGGGGTCCTTGTGGCCCAGATTGAGCCCCACCACTAGCTGATAGATTCTTGTTTCTGCTTATATGAACTCTGTTATTTGGGATTGTATAAGTCCTGTATGGGCGGTACGTTTGAAATTTCCTTATGGTTGGAATGTTCTTATTCAATGCATGGTTTATTCTAGCTTCGTTGCTGTTAACTCTGATTAATGATAAACGGCTCAAATTTACACTAGATTTTATAAGCTAACACTTGGGTTTTTGGGAAACGGGTTATATACTCGGGTCCTGAAAACACAAGGCGTTACAGTAAGTTTTGCATAAATAAATGAAATGTAGACATGTTATCCTGCGAAAACCTATTCACAACAAAGAATTATTAACTGGGACCTTCAATGGCATTTCGTCAAGCAATCATACTAAGATTATGCACAAACTCTAAAATCAACAAGCATGTTTATTAAGGCATTTCATCAAGCATGTAAATAATCGAAAGCAAGTAATTATTAACCGGGACCTTCAATGGTAGATAAAAGGCAACACATAATTAAGACCTTCAATGTAAGTTTTGCATAAATAAATGAAATGTAGACATGTTATCCTGCAAAAACCTATTCACAACACATAATTATTAACCGGGACCTTCAATGGTAGATAAAAGGCAACCTAGGAGTAATGGTTCGGGGAAAGATCATTAGCACTTAGACAATCATGCAAGCTTTCGTAAGATTTGAAAAACTCAACCTAAAAGATTTAGATTCGAAAAGTACGACTCATACAACCTTCAATCGCCAATGAAAAGACTCTGACGAAGGATCCCGGGATGGCTAGCATGTAAATCAAATAGGAGAAAGACAAACCCGTACTCAATCTCTCTTCTTCTTCATCATCTTCCTCCATCTCTCTCTCTCTCTCTCTCTCTCTCTCTCTCTCTCTCTCTCTCTCTCTCTCTCTCTCTCTCTCCCAATTCTATGGCATAAATTTGTATGGGGAGAGGGGGCTAGAAATATCTGGTTATTTATAGCGTCATAATGGGTACAAATGGCCCGAAAGGTTAGTTATTTGTTATATTAACTATATGGGTTTTCAACCATTGGGATCCATAGGGAGGTATACAGGTCGATATACACTATGAGATAGGTGCCCCACTAGGAGATCTATGTTGGGATACAACCATTCAATGAGCGGATGTACCGATCAACGGGGAAGGTCCCAATTCAGATCGATGGTCATCGGGCATTGATCGAGGTTACAAACATACATATATGTGAATGGTAATAACCTAAATTAGCGTACTAAGTTTGATCACAATCTAACAATATGAAAGTCACAACTTCAGTAAATAGATAATGGTGAACACTTCACTTAAGTTAGGCTACCACCTGAGGCACTCGCGCACTTCATGCACTCGTCTTGCAAGCCCAAGTTAAGCGATCCTAGACGTTATCTTGGCTCAATATTTGCGATAGAAATCAAGCTCGATAAGATGAACATTTTCTTATAGTTTCGAGTCTAGTGGACCATGAGCGTGCAGTCCAGAGTTATTTCAGTTAATCAAGGCATTTTTTGGATTAAGTTAATGTAAGAATTCTATAAGGTGGGCCTTATTGATCAACGGTCTAGATTGTCCTAAGAGTTGGATATTGTAACTGGGTATACCAGTGGGCCCCACTAAATTGTGATACATTCAGAAATTCATGTAAGGGGTGGAGTGTTATAACTGTGATACACAGTATCTAGAGGAACTAGGATTGTCAAATTCATGTGGAGCTATAGGGAGAGGAGTTTTGATGGGTTTCAAACTCATTTGCCCTATGCACTATAAAACAGGGCTGGGTCCCCAATCCAACACCACCGACAGAAGTTTCAGCCCCATCACTGCTTCTCTAAGGGTGTAAGGAGAGGAAGACTTCGGCATCCTATCTACAGCAACAGTGTCTCAATCAGGTACTCCATGTATTCAAGATTCTTAATCTCCATATCCGATGCACAACTCGGTCCTTGTTATTCCGCATTAAGAAAATTCACAATTGGTATTAAAGCCACTGTGCACAGGGATGGATGATCGAATTAAGCTGTAAAAGATTCAGTTCGAAAATGTTAGGGTTTTCAAATTCGAAACCCATATCAGAGATTAGGGTTTTCCAATTCGAAGCCCATATTGTAGTTAGGGTTTTCCAAATCGGAACCCATATCAGCAATCAGCGGATTTGAAATTCGAATCCTATATCAGATCAGAAATCAGGTATTTCAATTCCCAAGTCCAGCAATTAAAATCTTCAATCCCTTATTAGATAATTAGGAATTTCGCACTTGGATTTCGAATAAAGCAATTGGAGATTTTAATCACCGAATACATCAATTGGAATTTCGAATTCCCAAATCAGGTAATTGAGGATTTCAATCCCTAATTCCAAAATAAAAATAAAAATTGGGGTTTTCAATCCCTAAATCCAGCAATAGAGGTTTTTTAAAACCCATTAAAAAGGGGATTCATCTAACTCACCTTTGCAGGAAATCTTGGTAGCAATGGAGAACCCATCTGCAGTTCTTCTTTTCCCTTTCTCCTCGCCTTTTTTTTATCAGGGTATAGGCCACCGTCTCCATCTCTTCCGATTGATTGGCAAGTTTGGCAGGGACTCTAATAATAATAATAATAACCTTAAGAAGCCATCAATTTCGGTGATGTATCACTAAGATTTGAGATAGCGGAGAAGATGCGTCACCGCCATCAAGTGGTGGCAGCGGCCCGCGCCACCATTGTCGCCGGTGTGGAGAGCATCTGAAAGTCCCTTGTACAACGTCCTGGCGGTGGCTGAGCAGACAAAGGCAGAGGAATAGGTAGATTTTTCTGAGGCTTCCAGATAGAGGTGGGCATCGAGCCGAGTCGAGTCGAGGTGGGCCAAGCTTAGCTTGGTTTGTCCATGATGTACTTGAGTTCGAGCTCGAGCTCAAGCTTGGCCTTGAGATCAACATTGAAGCTTGGCTTGTTTGCCAAAGTTGTCGAGTCGAGCTAGTGGTTTGAGTCAAGTTGAGCTTACCTAGAGTCGAGCTCGAGCTTGTTGGGTGAGAGAGTAATGGATTCTGTTCTTGATCCTCCTCCATTGATGAAAAATTCAAAAATCTTAAGAGAATCAAAGCAAAACTCGATGAAAAAATCAAACAAAGCTTCGAAGCGGATGAGGAAACCTGTAAGAACCAATCTGTTCTTGATCTTCTTCCACCAGCAGAAATTCAAGTACTAGAAAAGAAACAGAGCAGAACACAGATCAAAATCCAAGTAAAGAGCTCTAGCCAATCAGATCATTGGATTTCCTTGAGCTCTAACAAATCTGAGAAAAACCCATCTTGAATTTCTTAGGTTTCTCGCCTAAGAAGTAGATCTCAAGAGATTGAAATCATACTATTGTGGAGCTGAAATGAAAACTGGTGGTGGTGGTCGGGGCGGGCGTGCGGCTAGCAGTGGGCAGAGAAAGATAAGAAAAGGAAAGAGAAAGGGGTGCGTGCGGTCGGATAGATACTCTAGGGTTTATTTTTTATTTTTTTTTATTTTTATGTTTAAACTTAAAACTTATATTAATATAATATATATATATATATAATATAAAATATAATATATTTATTAATCGAGCCGAGTCGAGCTCGAGTTCGAGCTTCGAGTCGAGTCGAGTTGAAATGCCCCCTGGTCGAACTTGGTTTAAACTCAACTCGAGCTTCAAATAATTAGCTTGGCTCGGCTCGAATCGGCCATTCAAGCCGAGTCAATCCGAGCTGACTCAAGCTGAGTCGAGCGAGCTTTTCGAGCTAGCTTGACTCGTGAACAACCCTACTTCCAGACCCTCTTTCGTTCCAATGGGTTGCCTGATTTATCTTGAGTTTCCTTTTAAAACTCCCATGGGCCGTGGCCCTTAATTTTAAATTATTTTATTGGGCTCGACTCATTTATGAGCTTGACTGCTTTTGATGGTAGCCGTCTGTCGATCACGCAATTGGGACCGGTGCCCAATCTCTTGGACCATTGTTCATCCATATGCTGGAAGCAGATTTACTAAACCTTCTAGGGTTATGAGATTCAGTGGGCCCATGTTGAGCTACTCAATTCAGACCAAAATCCCTGTGTAGGCCAAAATTATCTGAAGTCCTATTAGGCTCAAATTGAGCCTGCACCTATTTAGAAATCTGACGGAGTTCTCGTCCATTAGACCAAACTCTTCCAGATCTTATGGGCTATATCAGTGGGCCATGTGTTCGGGACCTAAGTTGGGCCTATCTTTTGGGACTGAATTGGTTCACATTTATTTTTATGGGCTCACTCTAGTTAATTTTGGGCCCAATTAACCCCTAGTGATTGACTAGATGAAGTTCCTATTCTAGGCACATACCATTTTATTAAGCCCAATTTGAGGGGATGTTGAATGCCCATTTAGTGTTCGGGCCTTCCCTATGGAGCCAAGTTTGGGATCCGTTTCTTAGATCTGAACCATTTGTTTAGTTTTAAATGAGTGAATAATCTGAACCATTCACTAGATGTACGATAAAGAATATGGACCTTTCATCATGCGGATCTTAAGTATTGGATCTAATTTGTCCATCTTATGGACAGTAATATAAGGATCTAACCATCTATCTGAATCATTCCATACCAACAGTCTATTGTGTGAGTGTTAAAGGCTGGACATGTAATGCTCATTGATGATGACTAGATCATATAGAGTCTTGATTTGGCTTAATCGTGGGCCCATTACCCATCTTTTGGGAGTTGAAGTAGATCGTTAATTTAAGGAAGGTGAAACCCACTCATTTGTTTCTCTTTAAGGTTTCTCATTTTTCCCAATGATCAATACCAACCGCATTTGTGGGCCAAATCAGACTAATTAATAGATAATCCATTGAGGGCAGGATTAAATCGCATCCTAAAGTCAAATTTTGTGGGATTGAATTTGGTTGTGTTAGCCACCACAGTGACCTTGATCGGTGAAAATTTTTCATGAATCAGGACTTGTGATATTGGGAATTAAGTTTAAGGATTGCATTAAGTTATGTTCACGTTTCATGCGAATGGTGACGTAAACACAAATGATCACCTTTTGGCAGGAGCATGAATGGGATGGAGTAAATGATGCTTATAAAGTAAAGCTGAAAGACTCATCCTACCCGCAGGTGTTGAGTGTCTCAAATTTACATAATTGGCATTGCTTGGCTTCATGTTTAAGAGAGTCACTTGCATATTATTACTACCTCCCACAGGAGGAGTGATGATGATGTAAGTGATTCTCGCCAGGATCGAATGTTTGGGCCCATCTTCATCCTGGATAGTTCAGTTGAAAGCCCTAATCAATTGAATTGTTAAGTTTGCTTGATATTTGGTTTTATTCACGAATTGTTTTATGTAAACAATTTGCTAATGTGAGTATATTTTACAACCAGTTAAAATTCCAACTCAAACGCATCAAATTCCCATCCTAAACGAGTCTGACTATGTTCAATGGGTAGAGGCCTTAGAGACAGTCCTGAAATACTTACATTTGGAGATACTTCAGAAAATTCTAAACCGTCAAAATCATTTGAAAACAGTTAGAATATTGATCTTGTAACCTTAGGACATGTACCTGGACATATTGGAAACAGAAAAGGAAACACGGTTCTAATAAGAGATCCTCAAGACCTCACGGTCCTCTAGGTTCACCAGTTGAAAACCTACCTAGGAATGGATCGAGCCGCAAGCGGGCTAACGGTAATAATTGCTTCTTTCGCAACAAACCGGGCCATCAAAAGAAAGACTGTGTAAAGTATATGCAAAGGCTCATAAAGAAGGGTAATAATTCTATTATAGTCTGTTTTAAATCTAATTTAACCAATGTGTCGGTAAATTCTTGGTGGATAGATTCAGGAATCACTATTCACATATGTACTTCTATGCAGGACTTACTACAGACCAGTCCACCAACTGATGCAGAACGCTCAGTATACGTAGGTAATGGTGTTAAAGTCGACGTAGAGGCAATTGGAGTCTATAGGATTGGGTTAAAGTCTGGTTATTTATCGGATTTGGTAGATACATTTTTTTGTGCCTTCTATAAGGCGCAATCTAGTCTTTATTTCTCGTTTGGATAAATTGGGATATTCATTCCAATTTGAGAATAAAGGATTCGAGATTTACCTTAATTCGATTAAAGTTGGCACCGGCTCTATGGTGAACAACCTATACTGGCTAGACTGATTGCCTCACATGTCTATAATGTTAATGATTTGTATGGAAATAAAGTAGGATGTAAACTTAGACTAGACTATGAGAATTCCTCCATGTTATGGCACATGCAATTGTATCATATATCTCGTGAGAGATTAGACACGCTTGTGCAAGAAGGAATTTTTCATTCTCTAGACTTCTCCGACTATAAAGTGTGCATTGATTACATAAAAAGGAAAACAGTCTAGAATATAAAGAAAGGTGAAGGGAGTATAGGACTCTTAAAGGTGATACATACGGACATTTGTGGACCATTCCCTACAGCATCCTTGAGTGAACACTGATATTTTATTACCTTTATAGATGACTACTCTCGTTTCGGGTACCTCTACCTTATAAGTGAGAAATCAGATACCCTGGATGCTTTTAAAATTTATAAGACCGAAGTTGAAAATCAACTAATTAAAGTTGTCAGATCTGACCGTGGTGGCGAATACTACGGTAGATGTGACAAATCAGGTCGCAATCTAAGACTATTCGCTAGATACCTATAAGATTGTGGAATTGTCGCCAGTACACTATGTCTGGTACTCCAGAGTAAAATGGTGTGGTTAAAAGGCGTAATCGTACCCTTATGGATATGGTGCGAAGCATGGTTAGTAATTCGACATTGCCATAATCTCTACACGGTGATGCGATTAAAACCTTAGTTCATAACCTTAACAAGGTTCCCAGTAAGACTATAGGTAAAACCCCTTTTGAGTTGTGGAATGAGAGAAAACCAAGTCTCTAATATTTACATGTTTGGGGATGTCCTGTTGAGGCCAAATTTTATAATCCTCATGAATGGAAGCTCGATCCTAGAACCATAAGTTGTTTCTTTAAGGTTAAAGACAATCGATTCTATTGTCCTTCCCACTCTATTAGGATTGTTGAGACTGGAAATGACAGATTTATTGAAGACACTGAAAACAGTGGGAGCCCAAACATTAGAAACTTTGTATTTGAGGAAGAAAGGACTGTGACTCCTGTCAGAGTCAATCAAGATCACGTAGATATAAATGTTGCGGTCGACCTTACAGTCACTGTAGAACACCGCGTTAAACCTCATGTACAGCCCACTGATGAGGAAAATCAAAATTACACCAACAAGCTGAACCATTAAGATGATCTGAAAGAGAGAGAAGACCTGTAAATCGAGACGATTACATCGTATACTTACAGTAACACGAGTTTGACATTATGATGAAAAAGGATCGTGAATCCTTTGCACAAGTTAAATAAAGTGTTGATCTTTCTTATATGCCATGAGAAATGAGTTAAAATCCATGAAGGATAATAAAGTACGAGATCTTGTTGAGTTACCCTCTGGAATAAGGCCGATTGGTTGTAAATAGATATTTAAAACCAAGCGGGACTAAATGAGACTTGTTGCTAAGGATTTTAACTAGCGTGAGGGCATTGACTTTAAGGAGACTTTCTTACCAGTATCTAAGAAATACTCATTCAGGATCATAATGGCCCTTGTAGCTCATATGGATTTAGAGTTACATCAGATGGATGTAAAGACAACATTTCTCAATGGGGATCTGAATGAGAATATATATATGTTACAACCCGAAGGTTTTGTAGCCCATGGCTCAAAACATTTAGTTTGTAAACTAAAAAAATTCATCTATGGGTTGAAACAGGCATCACAACGGTAGTACCTAAAGTTTCATGAAATAATTTCCTCATATGGCTTTATTGAAAACACTGCAGATGAATGTATCTACATTAACATCAGTGGGAGTAAGTTCATTATAATGATTTTGTATGTTGATGACATTTTGTTAGCTAGCAGCGACATCAGGATGTTGAGCGACACCAAGAAATTCTCATCTAAAAGATTTGAAATGAAGGACCTTGGAAACGCCTCTTATGTCATTAGCATTGAGATTTGTCGTGACAGATCTCGTGGACTGCTCAACTTGTCACAGAGGGCCTACATTAATAGGATACTCAAAAGGTATGGCATGCAAACTTATGCTCCTGGAAAGTCACCCATTGTAAAGGGTGATAAATTCAGTTTAGCCAATTCCAGTGTCCCAAGAATGAGTTGAAAAAGAATCGAATGAAGGAATTTTCATACATGTCAGTAGTAGGGAGCATCACGTATGCTCAAATCTGCACGCGGTTGGGTATTGCCTTTGTTGTTGGAATGTTGGGCAGATACCTGTCCAATCCAGGATCGCAGCATTGCATAGCTGCTAAGATAGTGTTACACTACCTACAAAGAACAAAAGACTTCCGACTCACCTACAGGAGATCTAACCATTTGAAGTTGGTTAGATACTCAGACGCAAATTATGTTAGTTATGTTAATACTAAAAAGTCCACATCAGGCTACATCTTCATGATGATTGTGGAGTTGTATCTTGGAAAAGCGTGAACCAGTCAACTACAACCTCATCCACCATAGAAGCTGAATTGATTACTTGTCATGAGGCATCTAATCAGGCATTGCGGTTACCACGTTTCTTCTCTGGTTTGCAGGTACTGGAGCATATCCCGAAACCATTAAGAATATTTTGCAATAATTCAGCTGTGATTTCCTTATCTAGTAACAACAAGCACTCATCAAGGTCGAGGCATATCGACATCAAATATCTTGTTGTAAAGGAAAGAGTTCAAAATCATCAACTGTCTGTGGAGTTCATCGGCACTAAGCAAATGATTGTGGATTCGCTCACTAAAGGGCTCCCTATCACGCCATTTCAGGAGCATGTAACATCTATGGGAGTTATTGACCGTACATATGTTTTCAATTAGTGGGAGTTGAGCGTGTTTTATTTTCACTGACATTAAAGAGATCTCATTTAATAAAGTTATTTGATGATTCTAATATAAAGTTAATTTTTGCTTATCTCTAAGTATGCGCAATATAATTTGAGTAAGTAGAACTACAGTCATGTCTCATTGGAGACATTTGAAACCTTGAGGACCTCTTAAGGATAGACACACATCGTCACATTACGTGTGTAATCCTTATACCACACTTCCTAATTCCAGATCTATGTCGTTAAGACTATTAGTATTTGTGATTGCTCTTAGCCTCACTTCGCTTAGATTAAATGTTGTGATGACTACCACGATTCGATACTAACAGTCTTAATGGACCAGATTGTCATAGCACTACTCGTATTATCCAACAATGTAATCGATTAACCATTTGTATGTTTCTTCAAATCAAAACATGTTTTTCAAAATATTTCAAAAGATTAATCATTGACATTGATCAAATGTGGCCCAAGTGGGAGAATGTAAGCATTATATAAGGTGGGCCTTATTGATCAACGGTCTGGATTGTCCTAAGAGTTGGATAATGTAACCGGGTATACCAGTGGGCCCCACTAAGTTGTGATACATTCAGAAATTCGTGCAAGGGGTGGAGTGCTATGACTGTGATACACACAGTATTCTAAAGGAATTAGGATTATCAAATTCGTGTGGAGCCATAGGGAGAGGAGTTTTGATGGGTTTCAAACTCCTTTGCCCTCTGCATTATAAAACGGGGCTGGGTCCCCAATCCAACACCACCGATAGAAGTTTTAGCCCCATCACAGCTTCTCTAAGGGTGTAAAGAGAGGAAGACTTAAGCATCCTATCTACAGCAACGACGTCTCAATCAGATACGCCATGTATTCAATATTCTTGATCTCTATATCTGATGCACAGCTCGGTCCTTGTTATTCCACATTAAGAAAATCCACAGTTAAACCTCAGGATTTCTCGTGGGTGACAATTAGTATCAGGATTAGCCAAGTTCGCGACGCTACCCATTCATAGTTAGTTAAAATGGGTATTCAGCTCTAACTATCCTAAATTCATCAATTAGTGTGATTAGGGTATTTAGTTGGGCTAGTACAACCCTCTAACAGCTCTGCTCGTATATGTACTAGGGTTTCCTGTTTGGAATTTTACAGGACGTCACAGACTACATGATGAAAGCAACAAGGGTGAGGGTGAACAGTAACACCCCGTACTTCCTATACTCGGGTGTTACCTGGGATACCTAATTAATGTGTGCATATGCACGGGAACACGTAAAAACTATACACCATCGCCCGACTACCCATTAATCCACCCATCTCAATTGTCCGATCTTAGTTAATAACCGCTTACCATACATCTTCACTTAGTTAGCTGTAAAGCTCCACGAGCTACTTAAATGAAACTTTAGTGTTATGGAATCGTTAACCCTGAATCAAACAAATCTAGTTTGCCTAATTCATATCAGACAAATGAAGACGTTCGTGACAATCTAAATCATACAAATAGTTGGTCAATAGACCTAGATCTTGGTGTAACTCGCAATCATCCATTCAACCGAGTTAATAAATAGAACTACGAACCCTCACGACCGTTGAAAATTTAGATCAAAGGTAATCTAACCATCTAATACAACCTCCTTCTATAAATCAGGTCATCCGATCATTAGTCCTCAAGGACAAGCAAACATCTCTTCACAAAATCAACATTTGGCCTTCATAAACCCATTGCATGACTGGGATTCCAATGGTGATAAAAGCCTAAACCTTGCCTTATTAGACAGATTGAACCATACATTATCAATCTTGACTCTTAGATGGTCAGATCCACCCTTCATCGGAACCACAACGTCCAACTTAAAGGTCCGTCACGTAAGCATCACACCTAGGCCATTAGACCACTAATTTAATCATTAGATCTCATCTAGGCAAACCCTAGGACTATTCCAACCGTGAATGATCAGATTAAATGCAACCTGGCCATCGGATCGGCGATAACCTACAATTAATGGTCTTAAACCCTTAATAAATAAACACTTAACCACTTGAACCTACTAACTTTTAATCTGTAGCCATTAAGGGACCTTCCAAGACCAATGGACGGTGTTGATCGGATTAGAGCATGTCGTGGACCCCACATCTGATCTGTGCGTGTGCACAGATAGTGTGCACACATCGTGCACGAAGTCTAAGCATCGGGTCAAATGAGTGTTAACCCGATGAAAACCAAAAATCCTTTTAATTTCAAACCAACCTCCCGCCCGACGCACATTATTGAGGGTCAAATATTGCATATTAGACCCCACTTATTAGCTGGATTTACGAACATGATACTGTTTAATGCCCTATTTTAAACGTGTTTGTGCTGCAGGGTGAGTTTACGAGCCAAGATTGAAATAGGCAGCTAAAAGCATGGATTTAATGCTCATGAATCACCAAGACAAGGGACGGACTCCAGGGACCAAGATTGATGAATTTACCCATCAGAGATTCAAGGAAATCAAACCGTTCACATTAAAGAGACTCAAAAATCATCCAGAATTCAAGATCATAGGTTTCCCACCATCCATTCGGCTCGAAATTACATACATGGCTTGAAGAACTTAAATTAACCGTACACGTTAAATTTCAGCCATTGGATATCGCGGAAAGTGGGACAACGGCCAGATCAGCCCCTTAACTCAATAAGTGGGGCCCGCCTGGTATCTGGAAATAGTTCAATTTCGGTCCCAACACATTAAATTATGCAGAGAAACGAATGGACGGAGCAGATTTCTCAATATCATCACCGTGGACCCCACCTGAGTTGGGTGTGCATATTGCACACGTACACCAGACGTGTACGGCAACTCCAAGACGGTCAAACCGTCTTGGACTTGTATCCCATTCAAAAACGGCAGTTGCCGGGTCTCTGTTGCCGCCGGTTTCATGCAGTGGGACCCACCCATCATCCAAATGGATGATCTGAACCATCCATCATGTCTGGATGGGGGCTGTGACCGCCACCTAGGTGGAAGATTTCCAAGAAGCAGCATGTATTGGTTTTTCAACATTCAAACGCAATTCGGACGGCGGTTTAAAAAGCTCAGTAGGCCACACCAAATCCACTCAAAAACCACCCGTTTCCGGCTAGTTTTTCGAGGGTATTTCGATGAACGACGCTGATTCTTTAGAAACCATGACATGTGAGCCCCACAGTTAACGCAAAATCAAATCCTCCGCATATATGACGCAGTAACAGCGTCCGAGAAAGCCGGACGTTGCGGCTAGTTATGTAACTTCAGTCTGCGTCGGATCAGTGATCCAGACCGTTCATCTGAAAGCCACGATCAAGCCATGCAGAGGGATGTTTTTGTTCACGAAAACAACGAGATGTCATGTGTGCGAAGGCTGGGACAACGCAGATCGGGTGCGGCATTTTTTTTCTGCTGCGTAAGATGTTACGTAAGTTGCTGTTACAGGGAGTCCACCGCCTATTGCTGGGGAGATTTTCTCCACCGAACGGACAGCTGGGTATAAAGGATCTGATCCACGGCAGAGAATAGGGATCTTGGCTGGAGGCTAGACGTGGAGCAGGGAGAGAGAAATAGTAGAGTTTGTTTGTTTTTCTTCTTTTATTTTATTTTATTTTATTTTATTTTGTTTTGTTTTGTTTTGGGGATCAGCCCATTCATGTTGGGCTGAACCTCTTAGCTAGGGCTAAGAGGTGAAGCTTGTAGTGTGATGGGAACTCTTTGCTTGCCTTTTGTTTAGATTGATCTGATGTTGATTTTTGTTTAATTAAGGGAATATTTTTAGTTTTCAATGGTTTGTTGTGACTGAAATTACAATAGATCTGCGGTGGCTTTGAGTATTTCTTCTCCTTTTTTTGTTTTGATGTCAGGAAGCCCTGTTGTTCACCATCGTCTCCTGGACATGGTTGGATGTCGGTACCCTTCCTAACCTTCATGACATGATTGATTGGTTGGTAATTAGTTTAATTCTGTTGTTTACTTTGTCTCCTGGGCATGGTTTGGTGATGGAATCCATTCTAATTCATACACTTTTCATCTTTTAAACACTATATCAAATAAGTTCAGTTTAAATTCCATGATTTTTCAAGCAGGCATAAGATCTCCCTGATCTCTACAAGTGGATCCTCTGAATCCCTAATTCCCTTCCTCTGAATTTTCCTAAGTTTTAGATAATAATCTCACAATTATTCCTCAAATTAAAATCGGTTTAGATTTCATCATTAGCCTAGTTTTAGATCTGGTTATTTTCAGATAACGTACAGGTTTCAGTCCCTGTGGATTCGACCTCGGTCTTACCGAGTTTATTACTACATCACAACCCTGCACTTGGGGAGTGAACAAGTTTTTGGCGCCGTTGCCGGGGACTGACGGCTACGGTTCTCTGAAATTAATTAGTCTTAGGATTAGTTTAAGATTAGGATTTTTTCTAACTTTAGTTTTTAGTTTTTTTTTCTGATTTCTAGAAACTAACCTGTTTTGCTGTTTTGTAGGATCCTGACATAAACTTCTAATTTGGTAATCCCTTTCTAATTCCTCTACTTTTTCTATTTTTAGAAATAGGGTTTGAGTTTTAGAAATTTTCTAATTCTAGGCTTTCTTTTAATTCTAGAAAATTTTTCCTTTTTAGAAACTAACATTACTTTCTATTTTAGGATTAGTTTTTTTTAACTTTCTAACTTTAGGTTTAGAACTTTCCTAATTATTTTTAGAAACACTCTAATTTTAGGTTTTATTTTCTCCTTTTAGAAATTTTCTAATTCTAGTATTTTTCTATTTTTAGGAACTAGTTTATTTTTAGAAACTTTCCTCTTTTGTTTTTTTAAAAAAACTAGATTAGTTATTTCCCTTTTTAGAAACTCTTTCTAACCTTAGTAACTAACTCATCTTTCTTTTATTTTATTTTTAGAAACTTTCTTATTCTAGGTATTCTTTTTAGAAACTAATCTCTTTTGTTTCCTTTTGCAAGATCTTAACATAGGAATTTCTAACTGGGTAACTTCCTTCTAACTTCTCCTCTACCTACTTTCCATACTACTGTAGGACTTTTTTCTTCTATTTTCTTAGGATTAGAATCAGAGTTGGGGACTCATCATGTATATGCACGAGTGGGAACGTCAGTATGCTGAGAAGAATAATCTATATTGGGATGATAATCAACCTATGTCTCAGAATTTTCCTGAAACAGTCATCGAGAACCGACCAGAGTATAACGCTTCATCGGTTAAGAAATCGTTACGCGATCATATACGGGAGAACAATTCCACCCCACGAACAGTACGTGAGTGTTGGGGTTATCATAACTATGAGAATGAGAATTATTATCACTCATCCGAGAAAAAGAAAACAATGCGTGATTATATTATGAGTGATAATATGTATTACCAACCATCAGATTCTCCCACACATGATCCGTATGACTCTAATCAGTGGAACCATCAATGTCGAAAAGATGAACCAACAACATGTTATAGTGATAATTCTCTTGGATCCCCTACCTTTGAGATTCAACCAAAATCGATCCAAGAGAAGTCATCTCAAAGTGACACAGACTCTGCTGCGGACATGAGAAAATTAATAGAAGAGCTTGAATCACGCCTTGATAGGATAATTGAGGCTAATGCACCTCAGCCTCAACCGAATCCAACTCTCCATACATAATCTCATACTTATGATCAATGGAACCATCAAAATTGGGAAGTTGAATCAATAATGCATCATGATAACGATTCTTTTGGGTCCTATACCTCAGAAATCCAACAAAGAATGATCCAAGAGAATTCACTTCAGAACTCCATACAAAATCTGGAGCTCATTCAACAAAACACGCTCCAACGATTTCAAGAACTTGTAAAAGATGTACAACAGTGGAGTTCACGTGATGTGACTATGGAAAATAGTACAATTGAGAATGAAGAGTTGGATTGTATTGATGAGCACATGGTTCAATTTCCCGATGAGTTGATCTCGATGACTGTCCAAAGGAATGATCAAGAGACCCCCCCAACCCACCCCCAACCTAAAATCTTGATCATTCCTTTGGACAGTCATCGAGATCTACTCATCGAAAAATTGAACCATGTGCTCATCAATACAATCCAACTCTTCATTCTCAATTGTACTATTTTCCATAGTCACATCACGTGAACTCCACTGTTGTACATCTTTTACAAGTTCTTGAAATCGTTGGAGCGTGTTTTGTTGAATGAGCTCCAGATTTTGTATGGAGTTCTGAAGTGAATTCTCTTGGATCATTCTTTGTTGGATTTCTGAGGTATAGGACCCAAAAGAATCGTTATCATGATGCATTATTGATTCAACTTCCCAATTTTGATGGTTCCATTGATCATAAGTATGAGATTATGTATGGAGAGTTGGATTCGGTTGAGGCTGAGGTGCATTAGCCTCAATTATCCTATCAAGGCGTGATTTAAGTTCTTCTATTAATTTTCTCATGTCCGCAGCAGAGTCTGTGTCACTTTGAGATGACTTCTCTTGGATCGATTTTGGTTGAATCTCAAAGGTAGGGGATCCAAGAGAATTATCACTATAACATGTTGTTGGTTCATCTTTCCGACATTGATGGTTCCACTGATTAGAGTCATACGGATCATGTGTGGGAGAATCTGATGGTTGGTAATACATATTATCACTCATAATATAATCACGCATTGTTTTCTTTTTCTCGGATGAGTGATAATAATTCTCATTCTCATAGTTATGATAACCCCAACACTCACGTACTGTTCGTGGGGTGAAATTGTTCTCCCGTATATGATCGCGTAACGATTTCTTAACCGATGAAGCGTTATACTCTGGTCGGTTCTCGATGACTGTTTCAGGAAAATTCTGAGACATAGGTTGATTATCATCCCAATATAGATTATTCTTCTCAGCATACTGACGTTCTCACTCGTGCATATACATGATGAGTCCCCAACTCTGATTCTAATCCTAAGAAAATAGAAGAAAAAGGTCCTACAGCAGTATGGAAAGTAGGTAGAGGAGAAGTTAGAAGGAAGTTACCCAGTTAGAAATTCCTATGTTAAGATCCTGCAAAAGGAAACAAAAGAGATTAGTTTCTAAAAAGAATACCTAGAATAAGAAAGTTTCTAAAAATAAAATAAAAGAAAGATGAGTTAGTTACTAAGGTTAGAAAGAGTTTCTAAAAAGGGAAATAACTAATCTAGTTTTTTTAAAAAAACAAAAGAGGAAAGTTTCTAAAAATAAACTAGTTCCTAAAAATAGAAAAATACTAGAATTAGAAAATTTCTAAAAGGAGAAAATAAAACCTAAAATTAGAGTGTTTCTAAAAATAATTAGGAAAGTTCTAAACCTAAAGTTAGAAAGTTAAAAAAAAACTAATCCTAAAATAGAAAGTAATGTTAGTTTCTAAAAAGGAAAAATTTTCTAGAATTAAAAGAAAGCCTAGAATTAGAAAATTTCTAAAACTCAAACCCTATTTCTAAAAATAGAAAAAGTAGAGGAATTAGAAAGGGATTACCAAATTAGAAGTTTATGTCAGGATCCTACAAAACAGTAAAACAGGTTAGTTTCTAGAAATCAGAAAAAAAAACTAAAAACTAAAGTTAGAAAAAATCATAATCTTAAACTAATCCTAAGACTAATTAATTTCAGAGAACCGTAGGCGTCAGTCCCCGGCAACGGCGCCAAAAACTTGTTCACTCCCCAAGTGCAGGGTTGTAATGTAGTAATAAACTCGGTAAGACCGAGGTCGAATCCACAGGGACTGAAACCTGTACGTTATCTGAAAATAACCAGATCTAAAACTAGGCTAATGATGAAATCTAAACCGATTTTAATTTGAGGAATAATTGTGAGATTATTATCTAAAACTTAGGAGAAATTCAGAGGAAGGGAATTAGGGATTCGGAGGATCCACTTGTAGAGACCAGGGAGATCTTATGCCTGCTTGAAAAATCATGAAATTTAAACTGAACTTATTTGATATAGTGTTTAAAAGATGAAAGGTGTATGAATTAGAATGGATTCCATCACCAAACCATGCCCAGGAGACAAAGTAAACAACAGAATTAAACTAATTACCAACCAATCAATCATGTCATGAAGGTTAGGAAGGGTACCGACATCCAACCATGTCCAGGAGACGATGGTGAACAACAGGGCTTCCTGACGTCATAAACATCAAAAAGGAGAAGAAATACTCAAAGCCACCGCAGATCTATTGTAATTTCAGTCACAACAAACCATTGAAAACTAAAAATATTCCCTTAATTAAACAAAAATCAAAACACATATCAAACAGAACCGTTCATCTGTAGCTGGTGATGACCCACCATCAGACCCCATCTTCGAAATCCGAACTGTCCATCTTGACAAGCTCTTGAAACTAGCCAAAACCCAACTCCTCACACTCATTTATATGCACCCATGTGCGCTTGAGATCCAGCGCAAGACGAGCTGTGCGTACGACTCTTTTTCGAAAATGGAAATTCGTTTTCCTTCTTAACTGGCAGCCCATGTGTGGGATTCTCCTTTAATCCAAACCCTTCGCACAGGAAAATCTCAGTCGTCCATTCCACACTACACGAGTTAGGGCTTCTTTACAACAAAAGAGTCGCCGCCGCCGCAAATGAAAGCCTAATCTCATTAGAAAACCCAAACGACCATTCAAATGGTGGGTCCCACTGTGTTCTAGGATGAAACCCACACCATCTAAACAAATCAAATTGAAAGAATATCCATTAAGCTGAAATCCACCATTATCAACCTCATCATCTCCTCCATTAATCCGAAATACCCATCTCCTTTAAGTGGGCCCCACGTCCATATCTGAGACGTTAGATGGGTGGATCAGGGTCCCATTAGTGCATCCTTGACACTGGATCGAAGCCACACAATCTTGATTCAATCCCATGGCCATAAAGCACTATAGATTAAGTTAGCTAAAATCGTAACTAATCGGACGATTAAGAACCGATCCTTCTGAATCTCCTCAAGGCTATAAATAGTCGGGAATTAGGGCATTTTTTGAGGAAGGAAAAGAAAAGAATAGAAATAGGGAAGGAGAGAGAGAGAGAGAGAGAGAGAGAGAGAGAGAGAGAGAGGCTGTGCCATTTTTGCTAACTGGCCTAGCGAGTTGGAGAGTTGAGTCTTGTTGAGTCCGTGGTTGGGTGTCTTCCAGCAGATAAAAGGAAGAAAGAAAAGAAAAGAAGAGGAGAAAGGGAAGGGAAGAAGCAAAGAAGAAGAAGGAAGACGAAAAAGGAGAGGAGAGGTCATGTGTTGCTAGGTCGCTGCTGAGCCAGCGACTCGATCTGTGATCGTTGCTGACCTAGACTCACTCCAGAGTTCTGGAGAAGGGAAGAAGGAAGGAAAATGAAGATGAATAAGAAAGCAAGAGAGATGGGTGTCGGATTGCCATTTGGTGTGATTCAGCGGAATCGAGTCGAATGTGCTCGACTCACCGAGTCTGAGCTAGCTGAGTTTCAACTTGAAAGCAGTTGATTCAGGCAAGAGTAGACTCTCTATAGTCTAGAGAGTGAGAGAGAGAAGAAGAAAAGAAGAGAAAGAAGGATGGTGTGGAGGGGTGAGTCACGATCCAGGTGACTTGGTTCGAACCAGGAAGTCACTGAGTTGACTCGGTTATTCTACCTGAGTCTGGGCCATTTGCTTCATGTCCAGATCTAGACAATTCAGAGGAAGGAAGAAGGAAAGAGAGAAGAAGATGAGAAAAAAAAAAAGGAGAGAGAAGAGAAGAAAGAAAAAGAAAAAGAAATAGAGAGGGAGAGTGAGTCAAGCTGAGTTGACTCAATGAGTCGACCCACTCATTTTAGGCTTGAGCCAGATTAGTTGCGGGTTGAGTTTGGTTGGGTTAGCAGCATTGCATCAAGTAAATGCCTCTTTTACGTTTTTATTTATGCAAGTTTCATAGTATTACTAGTTAATTTGATGTCTTGCTAAGTTGACTCGGTGAGACATAGTGGGATTTAAATTAAATTTGGGTCCAGCCAACCTGGGACCCTAGTCGGTGTTGAACTCATATTGAAACATGTAGAATTCCTAAATATTCATTTCCGAGTCACAATACACTGTATCGAGTCGAACCGTGTTGGGTTGAATCCATTCCATTTCGACTCGAGAAGTAGGCTCATAATCATTTCTATGTGGAGACTTTCATGTTATATTAATATCTAATACAAGTTTAGGTTTTAGATAGAGTTAGATCTTAATTCCAACTTAATTTTAATTCTAATTGTGGGACAATCTAAGATAATCAGATGATATTCATGAACTAGGGATTGGAATTAATTTTAAGAGTCATTCGCAGCTTCTAAACCTCATTTGATTTGAAGAGAGTCCACACTCTAAGGTGAGGATCACCCTTCAAGCTTTTCTACATCTTGATGATTAGCTCTGCTATTTTCCCTCATTCATTTATCTCATTAATTGCTTAATGTAGTGGATTGTTCTTACCGATTTTGATCCCTTAAGATAATTGATGAATTGGATTTGATATGAATTAAATGCCTTTAATCTGATTGAAATGTACACTTTAAATATGCATGTGTTATCTCGATGTTATTATACATGATTTAAGTTGTCATTCATGATCACATGATGGAATGATGGGAGGTCCTAGAACTAGTGGCCACTTTGTCTAAATAATTTAAATGGAACATTTGATGTGGACTCATCTTCTTATGGAACGTACATTGCCTAAGTGACCTTTGGGATAATCTCTTTTTACTACATCCTTGGGATGGGTTATTTGCCCTATGCAGCCTGATTTAATATTTGCCCTATGTGGCTTTAAGGAATCGTCTTCATATAACCTTGCAATGATAAGTTCCACTTGTAGAACTATAATTGGTCACTCGTTGAGTAGGTTACCTCTAAACATCCTATTTGTTAGTCTCATGAGCCAGGGATGGTGGAATGGGACACTATGCCTGAGCTGTCGACATATACTGGGTGACAAACCCCCCATAGTGACCTTTGAGCTTCCTTAGAATGATGGTTTGAAATTGGAATAATAATGGTTGGGCTAATCATGCATTTTCATGGCATATGGTCTTTTTCGGGTGGTTAGTTCTCCTTGGGCGTACCTTTGTATACTTTTACGAGTGACTAATTCTCTTTGAGCGATCTATATTATTTGGTCTTTTCCGGGTGGATAGTTCTCCTTGAGCGTGCCTTTGTGTACTTTTCCGGGTAACTAATTCTCCTTGAGCGATCTATATTATATGGTCTTTTCCGGGTAGCTAGTTCTCCTTTGGTGTACCTTTGAATATTTTTTCAGGTGGCTAGTTCTCCTTAGGCGTACCTTTGAGCATTTTTTCTGGGTGACTAGTTCTCCTTGGGTGACTTTTTACCAGCTGGATGTGCATCTCCAGGTTCGTAAGCATGTGTATGCATCCATGCATTTTTATCTTGTGTGATTTATTTAATGAATGCGTATCTAATGAACCTCATCTGATTTTCATGGTAATCTTTATGCAATATTTATTATACACTGTCTTTGTTAACTATGCTTAATTATCTTGGTGATACGATAAATCTTGAGGGGTATACCTCACTGCGATAGCCATTAACGCTATCGAACCGTACTCAGTGTGCAGGAGACGTAGATGACGGATATGTTGGTGTTCATGTGGAATGGGAGGAGCTAGAGGACCTTGCGACTCTCTCTCCTAATTTTATCTCATTTTAATTTGTACTGTATGTTTTGTAATAAGTTAAGTCATTGGTTTGTATAAATTTTTGGGTAACCACTTGAAACCTTGGTTATGTATACTTGGACTCCCTCTTATACTTAAATCGTTTATATCCCACTAAAATTGTTAACTCTGATAAGACCAAAAAAAATGTACGTGAAATTTGGGACATTTCACAGGTTAACACTCGAGGTTTTTGAAAACGAGTAGTGTACTCGGGTTTCAAGAACCGGGGTATTACATGAACGCTCACCGTTGGTATCTTGATTGGGTTTGCTGTGGTGTTTTACATTCCATTCAGCCAGGCATGGCTTGGACTTGGGAGCAGGGCTAACCGGCTTGGACATATGCTATGCCTAAGGGGACCACACACAACGAACGGTGGAGATTGAACTCCCACCGTTGAAAACTTCGTAGGGATCACCAAATGTGTGGTATATACACACGAACCATCCTTTTCTCTCACCCCATTTTTATCGGCACGCACAAGCCCATGAATGGGCAGGGGTATCTTAGGTGGACCCCAATCCATAGGAACTAGTGTGATCCAAAACTTTTGAGAGCTCATGCTGTTGAAACACCCACTATGATGTATGTGTTTCAACTATGTCATCCATCTATTTTACTATATCATTTTAGGGCTAGATCCCAAAGATCAGCCAGATCCAAATCTCATTTGGGCCACTCCATGGGGAACAATAGTGATAATGACACCCTCATTGAAAGCTTATGAGGTGTCATCGTGTTGTACGTATAATACCCACACCGTCCTTGCACTATCCAACAATCTGGATTGCCAAATGATGTAAACCGCACCCCAATAACAATGAGAATTGAAGTCCACTATTGCAACCTATCCAGGTGTAACACTCCAGATTTCGGGGGCCAAGTGAATACTCGACTCCCGATATCCCGGGTGCCACTTATGCCTTGCGGAAGCGAGAAAATTTGAGTTTATTTAGTTAGTGTATGAGCATTCAAAGAATTTAATGGACTATGCCAGTATGCGGAAGTAAACATAACTTAACCTTAAGATTTAACTAGCAAAATGATGTGTATTCGATCAGCTCACGGGACCGCATCCCGACAAAAATACATATAGTCCAAAAATGTACAAATTGTGTCCCTGCCCTAAGCCCCATTGCTGGCCCTAGGGGCAGCCTATAGTGACCCACCCAACAGCTGGAAATACAAGAGCTCCTCCTCTGAGTCTATGGATGCCTCGTCTAGCGTGCAGGACTTTATGATACCTGCATCTAAGATAGGGTCTGATTGATGTTTTAAAACGCTATCCCAGAGTGGGACTGAGTAATCAACTCAGTGGTTCCATTAACATCAAGTTACACAAGTTATCAAATCCACATGCACAATTAATGAAAGGCGTTTTAAGCATACAGTCCCTAGATGCTTTTGTTAATGCACATGCATGGTATTATGATATGATGCATACCCTCGCCATTCAACACTCCCTCAAGCGACTTCATCTATACGTTTGCATATGACCAACACTCCCTCAATGCGACCTCGACTGGCAAGTCTCCAACCTATGTTAATGCAATGCTATGAATGTTCATGTTAGCCGAGTATTTAATTAAGTCCGTTTAGCCAGCAAGATTGAGGAAGCTGAAACACCTCCATTTAATCAATGGCCTTATCCAGATCACTTGGCCCAGGGTGGCCGTAGCAAATTTGAGCCTGCGATCCATAATCCAAATTTAGGTATCACCTATTTATCTTACAAATTAATAATTTTAAAGGTAATACATGATACCCAAAGGCATGAGGATCAAATCGGTATGTGTCACGCCCCAAACTCGGAAAACGGGCTCACAAAATTTCCGATCGCCGAATCTGGTGCCGACAGCCTCCGTAGTGCCCCATTCTCGGCTCCCAGCGTCCATACGCCAGATTCCGATCCTAGGATCCTATAAGGAAGATTTTTTTTTGTACATTTAACTCGTAATAAGCATAACCACAAGTTTACCTAAATCAGAAAAACAACATCATCATCACATATCCATTAATATAAATATTTGAGTACGGTTCCGAAAGGGAAATACATATATCAAAAATCAAAGCTCTGGAAAACTGCTGCACACTCCAAGCTCAATGCTGCTGCAACCTAACGTCACCTGCACGTATCTATCATGCATAAGTTTATAGAAAGCTTAGAGGATGGTGTAAGTGTGTGCACGAGGTAAGTGTCAAGCATGCAAATATCAGAGTAAGCGAAAATACTGACAAGTTCATGAATTATACGATATCAGAGTAAGTAAAAGAACTGACAAGTTCATGAATTATACGATATCAGAGTAAGTAGAAGTACTGACAAGTTCATGAATCATAATATATCAGAGTAAGTAGAAGTACTGACAAGTTCATGAATCATACGATATCAGAGTAAGTAGAAGTATTGACAAGTTCATGAATCATACGATATCAGAGTAAGTAGAAGTACTGACAAGTTCATGAATCATACTATATCAGAGTAAGTAGAAGTATTGACAAATTCATGAGTTGTACAATATCAGAGTGCACAATACAGATCAACTGTGCAAATGAGGAGTCATAGAGAGCCAAATATCAGATGTCGAGGTTGCAATGTAATATACAATTCCTAATGAATTCACGAATACCGTCAGCCGTATCTAACTCATATAAATGCAGAAACACAGGTAACCCAAAATGTCATATGCCGCGGATGTAATGCAATATGCGGTGCGAATGGAATGACCATGCTGGAGTGTATTGTCGGGATGATAGTACATAGTATTACAGGCTTTGGGGTCCATCACAAGGGACTTCTATCCAAACCAGTCTCATACTAAATTTGGATAGTCAGACTCAATGTGGTAAACTCCTGATCTCAGGTTAGTCACGCGCCCCAACCAAAATCCTGGTCATTGCAAGGGTACGCATAACAAATATTTGCGCACCACCAGCCTGAGTGCATAGTGAATGAATGAATGAATGAGTATGCGACTCCTGCTCAATAAGTCCACATATCAGTACTGTTCATCTCCGGGATCATCACCGGGGTCTAGTACACTCTAAACTACTACCGCCCCTGCAAACCGCGTAGCCCAGCGAGTAAAAAAACCTCACTACCTGCCTGCCAGCAGTATACCAATGTTTACCTAGGTCGTCGATAGCGGGTCCATTTAGGAGATGGTTAGACTCAGCCTAGTCATGCCTACTCCCTCAAGCGGGTAAGGGCACACCCCCTCCCAACCGACCACGACACAGTGGGAGACGCGGCCTACTGGTATACTGTAATGTCTCGAAAAAATTCGTATAAAGACCTGAGTACCACCTCAGACAGAAATCACAAAGGACCAAATCCTTTAGAAATTAGGCGAGAGTTAACTAGTGTTAAACTAGATTTCATGCGAAATTAGCACTAATCACTTTATATACAATCTGCAAGACCCAAAACTTGTAGAATCAGTGACGCTAGGTTACCCTAAAATCTAGGATCAAACTCTATTTCCGGTTACTCTCGGGAGCACATTGAAACTTCGTATCGGACCTGGACCGCACGTTGAAAGTCCGATTACTATGAAATTATATAATTAAGACCGTCTTGCTGGACTTGACCACCACCTTGAAAATCAGGTTCAGATAGTATCCCGAAGCTATTCGCTTGAGCCCGAAGCAAAGTGTGTGAGAAACGTGAATATCTTTAGAATTAAACTCAAACTTAAGTAATCTGAGTCGTTCCGTATGCGGGCAAGTTGTAAGGATTTAGACCGTCAGAATCTGACCCAATTACACCCTCGGATCGGGGGAAATTTCTCACACATGCCAGTACACTTGTGGCCCCGATCGAATACCGGTGACCGTCGAACTGAAACTGGTCCGTCGTGGTCGATCTGTAAATTCGATCAGACTGAAAACTTAACCTGACCTAGATCCAATGTCAGGGAGCTTAAGTCCGACCGCACGTAGAAAAGGGGCCTCCAGAAGTGCTCCGTTGGATCGGAACAAGCACCCTTTGGTTATAATCTAAGTATACCATGGCCCTGAGGCCATTCCCATCAGTTCTGGGCCTATATAAGGGCTTAAAACCCTCACTCTCTCACTCCATACGAATTCTCTAAACCCTAAGAGAGAGAGAGAGAAGAAAAGAAAGAGAAGGAAAGAGAGAGGAGTGAGAGAGAGAGTTGGGAGTCACTCTTAGGATACGATCCCTGCTACTCCACGTGCCTTACCACCACTTTCGTATCGCTCTACCGGCGGTACCGATCCCGTTCTTAGGTAAGAAAACCTAACCCTAATTCATTCTAGGGTTTTAAATAGTTGAAATGATGAAATAGCTAACCTAGTTCATGCTATAGGTTGTCATTCTGCCGGTGACAAAGACTACGTGTTTAAAATGAATTCGTTACGCGTTTACCGGCGTAAGGTGCGGACTATAAACATATAGGTTATGGTTTTCAAGGCTTTCAATGTCGGTTAATGATTTATAACTGACGTGGGTGCTATTTCACATGCAAAATGCGTCGTCTGTTTTGCCTTACAATTATATATGAACTATGTGGAATATAGTGTATTCTATGTATATGTTGAGATATTTGAATACGTATGGAATTTGAATTTGTGCCTAACATGATTATCCGCCGTGGGTATATGCGTGTGGTATACGGGGCAACTCCCTAGTAAAAGGCTTTGGCTTAATACATGTGTAATCAACATACATCATGTATGATGATGTATGTAGCCTAAGTGTTTGTAGAAATGTCTGAATGAGCTAGTTGTTACTAAGAAGTACTTTGTATGAGGGTTGAGATATGAATCTCGGTTACCTTAATTATGTGTATGATTTCCTCCATGTATGTTACATTATGATGTCTGTTGTATTTATGGAATGAATGTGTGTGAAATCATGTTTGTGTTGCACTTTACAACATGCTCATATGATTGTAAGAATTAAATTATTTGTTCATTACTACTTTGACTATCTCATATGATTACCTGTTGAAATTGAATGAGGTTGGGACTATGATATAGTTCAGGAAATCGGTAATAGGCCCTGATTTGGTGGCTGAGGTTGTTTTCGCCACCTTGGACGTGTTCGGTGAACCCGAGGCGTACATTGGTCGTCGGCAGTGGTTAGGTCACACGAAGTGCTCACGCGCTTCATGTCGATCGATTCGATGTGCGCTCGTACTAGTCGAGCTCGTCAAGTAACCCGATTTGCCTATTGTATGTTCACCATGTATGGATGCTAATGTTTGAACCTAAGGTACCAAACTCACCAGTGAAACCCCGTTAAACCATGGTACCTCGATCCGCTAAGACTCATGAGACGGACATGGTGGTATGGGACACCGTGGTCGAGCTGTCGGCCTACGCCGGGGCGACGAGCCCACCCGTAGTGACCAGTGAGCAACCAAAGCTCGTGAGCCAAATACGATGGTATGGGACACTGTATTCGAGCTGTCGGCCTACACTGATAAGGTGACGAGCCCTTTGTAGTGACCTCGAGCATACTCTGAACTTGCGTTGAGGCGACGAGCCTTTCTGTAGTAATCAGAGTATAAACTAGGCCTGCACTGATCAGGTGACGAGCCCTTTGCAGCGACCTAGAACCGTAATATCGTATGAGAGTTACTAGGACTGACGACCCTAGGATGGATCATTGTTTGGAAAATGACATAAGGGAGGTACCTTAGTTTTCCAATCTTGCTGTATGAAAAGGACTAATAAGAACTTGGTAATCATGTGCATGCACCGCATTACGTGTGCGTTTGACGTAGCAGGTCAAGCACTGAGGAAGGGTTGCATGCGCAATCGTGAGATGAAATCACTGAGGGAGCGTAGGCGAGGGCATGCATCATTATTCCATATCATTCTCGCATTAACAAGAGTACTTAGGACTTGATTGTTGTATTGTGTTATCATTACTGCTTGACTGAATTGATCACATGTTAACCTTTGCTATATTGTTTCACTGAGTTGATCACTCACTCCTGCGTTACAGGACGGTGTTTTAAATACCAACCAGACTCTGTCTTGATTTCAGATGGCGACGTGACTCCTAAGGCGGAGCCGGACTTTTGTGATGATGAGGAGGCATTCTCGTACATGCAGTATTCAGGCGGGTTCATGTGAGCCGTTCTGAATCGACGGGGCTTCAGGGTTCATACTTTGTATAGGACTACCATTTTGAACATTTTGTATTTTGACACAATACTTGTACTTATTGACCTAGCAACGCTTACATATCTGGGGACCTATACTGGTTTATACTGTTATATAATTCGTTTCAGTCTTCCGCTTGTGTATTACAACTGTCCTTGGATTATGTGTTGCTGTTTTGGCTTAATCTCACTCATGTGTAATGCACTAACACGGACATCATTTAATCATCATTATCTATGTTGCATAAGTGATGCATTGAAACTCGGGAGTTAAGTCTTTACTCGACCCCCGATTTTCAGGGCGTTACATATACGGCCCTCATGCGCTCATATATATATCCACTTAGTCTCGACATTGGGGCGTCCTCTGGTACCAAGAGGATTTAGAGATTTTCACCTAGGGCCATCTATAGCAGCCTGATGCTAATAACAAATTTCTGGTGTCCCATCTAGCCATCCACAATGTGCCTGTGGAGGCTACGGCCCTGAGGTCACTAGGGCGTATAGTAATCACAACGCAAGACGCATGAGTCATACAATCCAATCATGCATAATCCTGTGCATATTGTGCGCTCATGTGAGATAACCCCCGCCTATCAGGGAGTCTCATAACAACCCGCTCAATGACATATGCAATGATCAACCACATCTCATAACAAACATGCAGATGATGCGAATGGGCATGTATCATGATGTTATGTTGTCACATACTCATAATCAGTACCAATAACTGATATCGACAATCGGCCTCGATAATGTGGACATTTAACCAACATTGCCCCCAAGGAATAGCCCACATAGAGCCTAACATATAGTGGACCCATGGCCTCACATAAGGACCTAATATACAACACCATGGGCCTTACTCAAGGGCCACATATACACAACAGGTGGGCTCTGCTCATGGGCCTCAAATACATGACATGTGGGCCCTACACATGGGTCTTGAATACATCAAATGGGTCATGCATCATGAGCCTAATACATATCACAATGGGCCTTGCCCATAGGCCATGAATACACACAATGGGCCTTGCCCATGGGCCTCAAATACATCACAATGGGCCTTGCCCATAGACCTTAACTACGGTCGCATCTACATCATATAGCTCTCGATAATCGGTCTTGGCAATCGAAATCGGTCTCAACAATCGAAATCGACCTCAACAATCGGAATCGACACTCCGAATCGGCCTTGATACTCGGCCTTGACAATTGGAATCAACCTATACAATCGGCCTCGACAAATCAGAATCGGCCTCAATAATCAGTACTGATAATCAACATCGATAATCAGCACTGACGATCAGCATCAATAATCGGCACCAACAACCAGCATATACAAACAAGGGGGGTCCATAAATGGACAACCAATCAACCATAATATAAAGATTGGCTCTCGGCCATGGTTATATCAAATCCGATAGTATGGAGCCATCCGTCTATGGCGAATGGGGCCCACTTATTTGAGTTAACCCATGAAGAGAGTGGCCTAACAAGGCCTAAGGAAATGTCACAATGAGGACGTCTAACCGTCATTGCCCATTAATGTGGACATCTAAGCAACATTGCTCCCAAGGAGTGACCTACATAGGGCCAAACATATGGTGGGCCCATGGCCTCACATACAATCATGATGGGCCTCGTTTACGTCACATCGGCCTCGTCATATGGGCCAACATACACCACATCGGGCCTCGAATACACAACAGGTGGGCCTTGCACCTGGGCCTCAAATATATCATATGAGCCTCATCGCACGGGCCTCAATACTAGGCCTCATATATCGAGTGGGTCTCATTACATGGCCTTAACAATACAAACGGGCGGGCCCCACCCATGGGCCAAAATACATCATGATGGGTCGCACCAATGGGCTTCATGTATATCAAATCGGGCCGCACCAATGGGCCTTATCTATATCAAATCGGGCTGCACCAATGGGCCTTATGTATATCAAATCGGGGTCGCACCAATGGGCCTCTTGTATATCAAATCGGGGTCGCACCAATGGGCCTCATATATATCAAGGTGGGCCTCAACGGACGGGCCACAAGTACATCAAGATGGGCCTCAATAATGGGCCTTATATATATATAAAAAGATGTCGACAACATGCCTTATACACATCAAGGTGGGCCTCAACAACAAGCCCTATAAATTCTCAAAAAAATAAATTATATTGAAGGATCATTTGGACTATACCACAATAGCAATGGAGATAATAATCTTCATGCTTAAATAAATTACAGGGCCCACTATAAAGTTTATTTTCCAACCAATCTAATCATAAGGTCATAAAGACCTGGATTAAGAGGGAAAACAAATCCCACATTGATCCAAAACTTCCATGGCCCAAAAGGGTTTCAATGGTAGACGTTCAAATCCCCCTATTTCTTTGCAGTGTGGTCCACCTGATCAAAGGGCCGGTCACATCACGATGTGGCCCGCCGTGATGTATTTAAAATCCAACCTATTCATAAGTTAACATAGTGATAGATGAAGTGAAAACTAAAAATATAAGCTTGAGTGGAAACTGCTATTGCCCTTAGAAGTTTGTACGGTGAAGGTCACTGTCCACTATTTTAAATGGTGGGGTCCACCTGAACTTTAAATCTGACCCATCCCTTTTACTCTTGCCATAAAATGATATCTCAATATGGTTGGACGGTTTGGATACAACGTATGCATCATGGTGGGCCCCACCGTTCAAATAGTGAACGGTGTAGCTAAAATACACACATCAATGAGGGGGGACAAAAGGGCAGAGGTGGGTCCCACGTAGGGCCCACCCTCATGTATATATATAATATTATATTATAATATAACATATAACATATCATATGATATATTAATATAATATATTATAATATATTCATATTATATTTATTATATACCACGTCTGGACATACACATACACCGTGGTGTGGTCCACCTAAATGGATGGACAACGTGGGTGGGTCCCATGGACGCCACTATCAGTCCACACTTCACTGTTAGCCACTCGTACAAGGGAATCAATGCCAATACCTCAGCGTTGAAATGAGGTATCTCTCCCTCTGTCTACCACAAGAGCTATGGATTTGGGTGTGGATAGATATCAAGGAAGGCCCCACACGGACGTGGGTCCCACCGTCCAAGGACGGCGGACACAACACATACATGATGGGCACCACCGTCCACTACTGGACGGTGTGCATACAAAACATACATCCTGGTAGGGTCCACATGGGTGGACGGTGTGGGAAAAACACTTACATCAGTGGGTCCCATGAGGGGCCCACCATAACGTTTATCTGCCATTCAAACCATTGATAAGGTCACACAGACCCTGGATGAAGAGGAAAACAAATTTCATAATGATCCAAACTTCTGGGACACCAAAAAAGGGTTCCAATGGCAGACGCTCAATCACCACTGTTTCCTGCCGTGTGGGCCACCTGAGTCCCACATACGGTTGATTTTTGGGATGGCCTACTGGTCAGAGGGGACCCATCAAATGCATGGTGTTGATGGTCAATACACATCATGGCGGGGGCCCACGGCTGGGAGCGTGGGTCCCTGCTGTCCGTCCGTCAATAGCGCAACAGGTGCTGCCTGCGCGCCATCTCGCAGCAGCAGCAACATCCTGCTGCATATATTTTATTTTATTTTTTGAGGTTTTTCCACAGTGGGGCCCACATCAGATGGATCCACTACACCCATTGGATCCCATGGCTCGATACCGTCCAAAAGAGCCCAATATCCAGTATGTTTTGGCAAGTAGAACATCGAGGTGGGTTTTCAACGGTAACAATACTGTTTTCTATGGTATGGCCCGCCAGATAGTCAGATTGTCTTCATTTTTCGGCTCAATGCCTAAAGTGAACTGAGGAATAGGATGGACGATGTGGATTAAATCCATACATCAAGGTGGGGCCTGCATGAGCAGCCCACCCAAAACCATTAAATCAATATATATATATATATATATATATATATATATATATATATATATATATATATATAGGGAGCCGGTCTCCTACGAACTATACCGCACCGAATTTATGTGCGAGCCTTCATGTACGCCGTAGGATGAGGAGAGCGGTTGGGATTCCACTTCATTGGGAGAGAGAGTCTTCCAAAAAAAACTCTCTCCTCCACTCACGAACGTGAGTCTCTCACGTTAAAGTCTTTCACGTGAAGATCCTGTGCAAGTATTCTTTATGGAGCTTACTATGATGTTTGTGATAAATCCAACCCATTCATCCATTTTCTGAGATCATTTTAAGACATGCTACAGAAAATCAGATGGATACAAAAGTCAAGTGTGCCGCACTAGAGGAAACATTTTTTATTCAGTCACCACCATTGAAATATTTTTAAGGCCACGAAAGTTTCTTATCATGCTAATTTTTTATTATTTTCACTTCATCCCAGTGGGAATGTTCTTGTAAACCATTTGGATGGCGTAAACCGTTTGGATGGCATATAAAAATCAACGTGGGGCGTAGGAAAGTTTCAACAGTAGAAAACTCTTTATCCAGTTTTCCCTCTTATATGGCCCACTTGACTTTTGAATCCATATAATTTTCGGTAGCATGTCATAAAATGAGCTTGGAAAATGGATGGACGGGATGGATTTATCAAAAACATCATGGTTGACCCCGCCAAGCATCCCAGTGCTGGAACGTCCAGCGAAGGCTTTAACAGGAAATCCGAGTCCCTCTCTGAAACGGAACGGAAGCGGATTGGCTGGTGTAGCACACATAAGTTATATAGTTGTGGGTCCCATCATGAGGTGTGTGTTATATCCAAAACGTCCATCCATTTGGCAAGCTCGTCTTAATGCTTTAACCGAAAGATAAGACATATATAAAGATCAAGTGGACCACACTGCAAAAAGCAGTTAGGTATTGAACATCTACCATTGAAACCCTTTTGGGGGTCACAAAAGTTTCTGATCAATATGAAATTTATTTTTCCTCTAGATCTATGTATTTGTGATCTTATTAACAGATTAGATGGAAAATAAACGTAATAGTGGGCCCACCACAGAATACAGATTACGCTTAGAATACGGAGGTTCTGTTTGCATATTGTTGTAATTTAATTGGAGCGATTGTGTAATTACATCTGTGATTGAGATGGACCAATCACTATTCAGCAAACCAGGAAAAAAGCATGAAAGTCAGGACGTTGTACTGGACCCACCACAAAAAACATGGGGGAAGTGATTCCCACGGTTGAAACTATCCTAATGCCCACCATAATGTTTATTTGAAATCTAACCCGTTCAAAAGTTTAAAAATACATGAAAGAAGGGAAAACACAAATATCAACTTGATCTAAAACTTTTGCGGCCTTTAGAAGTTTTTAACGGTTGACATCACTGTCCCCACTCTTTTCTGTGTTGGGGTCTACCAGAGATTTGGATTGAACTTATTCTTTGGATATTACCCTAAAATGATTTCTCCAAATGGATGAAAAGTGTGGATACAAAACATACATCATGGTGGGCCTACGGAAATTGGTGACGTCACTTGGTAGCAAGTCTCGCTTCTCAACCTTTCAGTATCTAATATGTAATCTGCGCCGAAGAGTCGTGCTTTCGCAGAGGATCCAGACTCCTGCGCTTAACGTGCTGAGTAAACTCCGAGGGTCCACCATGAATTATGTATTTTATCCTCTCCATCCATTCATTTTACCAGATAATTTTAGGGATTAACACAAAAAAAAAAAATAGGCATATTAAATGTTCAAATTGACCACATCATTGGAAACAGTTGAATTTAATATCCACCTTTCAAAAAATTCTTGAGAGTAACATAAATTTTGAATCAAGCTTATATTTGTGTTTTACCTTCATCCATGTTGTATAATCTTATGAATATGTTGGATGACAAATAAACATCACTATGGAGCCTATAAAGGGTATGATCCAATTGATCCGTGTATATGCTTCAATTATGGGCTCAACACCGTAAATTTCAGCTGTGTGTCACAAAATTCTCACTGTTTCCTCTCAAGTGGCCCATTTAATTTTTGGAACCTCCTCATTCTTGGTCGCATAACCTAAAATGATTTCAAAAAATGGATGGACAGATTGGATTTATCACAAACATCATAATATAGGCCCCACACAAAATCCGCATGATCTTCATGCAAAAGGCTTTCCTGAAAATCCTCTTGCAATTCCAAATTTCTCTCCGTGAGGGTAGGAGAGAGTCTTTTCTTCGAAGACTCTCTCTCTCCCAACTAAGTGGAATCCCAGCAGCTCCCCTCATCCTACGGTGTGCATGAAGGCTCGCACAAAAATTCCATGCGGCATGGTTCGTAGGAGACCGACTCCCTATATATATATATATATATATATTATATATATATATATATATATATATATATATATATATATAGGGAGCCGGTCTCCTACGAACTATACCGCACCGAATTTATGTGCGAGCCTTCATGTACGCCGTAGGATGAGGAGAGCGGTTGGGATTCCACTTCATTGGGAGAGAGAGTCTTCCAAAAAAAACTCTCTCCTCCACTCACGAACGTGAGTCTCTCACGTTAAAGTCTTTCACGTGAAGATCCTGTGCAAGTATTCTTTATGGAGCTTACTATGATGTTTGTGATAAATCCAACCCATTCATCCATTTTCTGAGATCATTTTAAGACATGCTACAGAAAATCAGATGGATACAAAAGTCAAGTGTGCCGCACTAGAGGAAACATTTTTTATTCAGTCACCACCATTGAAATATTTTTAAGGCCACGAAAGTTTCTTATCATGCTAATTTTTTATTATTTTCACTTCATCCCAGTGGGAATGTTCTTGTAAACCATTTGGATGGCGTAAACCGTTTGGATGGCATATAAAAATCAACGTGGGGCGTAGGAAAGTTTCAACAGTAGAAAACTCTTTATCCAGTTTTCCTCTTATATGGCCCACTTGACTTTTGAATCCATATAATTTTCGGTAGCATGTCATAAAATGAGCTTGGAAAATGGATGGACGGGATGGATTTATCAAAAACATCATGGTTGACCCCGCCAAGCATCCCAGTGCTGGAACGTCCAGCGAAGGCTTTAACAGGAAATCCGAGTCCCTCTCTGAAACGGAACGGAAGCGGATTGGCTGGTGTAGCACACATAAGTTATATAGTTGTGGGTCCCATCATGAGGTGTTGTTATATCCAAAACGTCCATCCATTTGCAAGCTCGTCTTAATGCTTTAACCGAAAGATAAGACATATATAAAGATCAAGTGGACCACACTGCAAAAAGCAGTTAGGTATTGAACATCTACCATTGAAACCCTTTTGGGGGTCACAAAAGTTTCTGATCAATATGAAATTTATTTTTCCTCTAGATCTATGTATTTGTGATCTTATTAACAGATTAGATGGAAAATAAACGTAATAGTGGGCCCACCACAGAATACAGATTACGCTTAGAATACGGAGGTTCTGTTTGCATATTGTTGTAATTTAATTGGAGCGATTGTGTAATTACATCTGTGATTGAGATGGACCAATCACTATTCAGCAAACCAGGAAAAAAGCATGAAAGTCAGGACGTTGTACTGGACCCACCACAAAAAACAGTGGGGAAGTGATTCCCACGGTTGAAACTATCCTAATGCCCACCATAATGTTTATTTGAAATCTAACCCGTTCAAAAGTTTAAAAATACATGAAAGAAGGGAAAACACAAATATCAACTTGATCTAAAACTTTTGCGGCCTTTAGAAGTTTTTAACGGTTGACATCACTGTCCCCACTCTTTTCTGTGTTGGGGTCTACCAGAGATTTGGATTGAACTTATTCTTTGGATATTACCCTAAAATGATTTCTCCAAATGGATGAAAAGTGTGGATACAAAACATACATCATGGTGGGCCTACGGAAATTGGTGACGTCACTTGGTAGCAAGTCTCGCTTCTCAACCTTTCAGTATCTAATATGTAATCTGCGCCGAAGAGTCGTGCTTTCGCAGAGGATCCAGACTCCTGCGCTTAACGTGCTGAGTAAACTCCGAGGGTCCACCATGAATTATGTATTTTATCCTCTCCATCCATTTTACCAGATAATTTTAGGGATTAACACAAAAAAAAAAATAGGCATATTAAATGTTCAAATTGACCACATCATTGGAAACAGTTGAATTTAATATCCACCTTTCAAAAAATTCTTGAGAGTAACATAAATTTTGAATCAAGCTTATATTTGTGTTTTACCTTCATCCATGTTGTATAATCTTATGAATATGTTGGATGACAAATAAACATCACTATGGAGCCTATAAAGGGTATGATCCAATTGATCCGTGTATATGCTTCAATTATGGGCTCAACACCGTAAATTTCAGCTGTGGTCACAAAATTCTCACTGTTTCCTCTCAAGTGGCCCATTTAATTTTTGGAACCTCCTCATTCTTGGTCGCATAACCTAAAATGATTTCAAAAAATGGATGGACAGATTGGATTTATCACAAACATCATAATATAGGCCCCACACAAAATCCGCATGATCTTCATGCAAAAGGCTTTCCTGAAAATCCTCTTGCAATTCCAAATTTCTCTCCGTGAGGGTAGGAGAGAGTCTTTTCTTCGAAGACTCTCTCTCTCCCAACTAAGTGGAATCCCAGCAGCTCCTCATCCTACGGTGTGTGCATGAAGGCTCGCACAAAAATTCCATGCGGCATGGTTCGTAGGAGACCGACTCCCTATATATATATATATATATATATATATATATAATATATATATATATATATATATATATTCCTTTGCTAGACAGTGCACCACGCTGTCGGTCCACACTTCACTTTGTAACCACGTCCAATGTCCCTGGACGCTAGACGGTTGAGCACAACACATATATTTAAGGTGGGTCCCACCTACTGACGTGCTAAGGAGGGGTGGGCCCTACCCAGGTGGGCCACCAAATGGTCGGATGGTATGGATAAGACATACATCAAGGTGGGGTCCATCCGAGCGGCCATACAGCCACATCATCACACAAAATGATAGAGAGGGGGATCGAGAGAGAGAAGCACCCACCTCTAGATCTTGAACTCCACCTTCCTCCAGTAGGTCTTAGAGCTTCAAGGAGGTTGATTTAATGGTCAAGATGGGGTTTGGAGGGCTGGATTGAGAGAGATCTAACTAGAAGGTGGTTGGAAATGGGACGGCTGCCATGGACGTTTTTAGCTCCTCACTTGCTAGGGGAGAAAAATGAAGAAGAAGTGAGAGAGTAGAGAGATGAGAGAGAGTGAAAGGATGGGTTGTAAGAGGGTAAAAATGGGTTGTAAGAGCATAAGAAAGAGAACCTCATAATGACTTGTAAGAGAGAGTTAACTAAAGCTCTCATGGGAAAATGGTGCTCCTAGGGTGGGTCCACCTATGGAAACGCGTGCACCCCCCCAAAGTGGACCCCACATCAATCAAGGGCTCAAATATTGTAAACGGTACATCTTTTGATCTACCCGTCAGATCAGCACACGAGACACGGCGTTGGAATTGCAGTGGCGATGCAGTCATAATGACATATGTCTTAGGTAAAGCCGATTCAGAATTACAGGATGACACTCAAGGTCGTGCGCAAATGCCATCTACGGGTCGCAAGTCGTCGGAATTCGACCGAGAGGACCGCAAGAGCCTACGGAACGATATGGTCTAGGATACGGGCTTGACAATACGAGTCATCACCCAAATATCGAGTATGATCACTCAGTTTTGAGGTGTGGGCTTATCACATAACCAAATCTCTATAAGTAAAAGGGCTCATCACCCAATTCCATTCATGCTTAGGTCGTTCGAACAGTACTTTGGCACGGAACCATCGGCCGAGTAATTTGACGAGGGCCGTTCGAATAAGGATTTATCACCTCATGTGTTCGCCGGTCACCAAGGGGAGACTCGTTATCCCAGCGTAAGCCGATAACACGGACACAGTGTCCCATACCACCATACCTGGCTCCTAAGACTTGGGGATTATATCACTAACGGTTAAAAGTAGGCCTCTCAAAGGTTTGGGGTGCTTCAGATTCAGGCAGGCGTGATCCTACATGGTGAACACACACAGTTGTTCAGCTATTAGGCTAATTCGGATGACTTGGACAAACTCTGGCATAATCGACATTGGGTGCAAGCATCCTTTATAGTCCGAATACTGTCAGTTATCTATGTTCGGCCTAGATCAATCGGACTAGTCTGCGGTGGCCAACCCAATCAGGGCCTCCCTCGTGGATCTGCGGTTTGTCGGCCAACCCGATAATCCAGGTAGTCTCGGTCAATCAACCACACTAATAAATTGACTAACATGACTACATGGAGGGATGTAAATGGTCATTCAGAGAATTCCACTCTATTGGGCATTTTATCAAATATGTAGGTGGCATTACACTAAGCTAACAATTTATGGTAAGCGAGTGGGCATACAAATGCGCTGGTTAGCAAGCATTCATTTACGTAGTATCTCAATCATTAATCAACACTGATTAGCACACATTCATCCACGTGCAATCAATAGTAACCAGCATTGGTTAGCATGCATCCGTGTACGCACTACACAATCATAAATCGATACTAATTATCATACATTGACCCATACATTACCCAAATCAATAATCAACACTGGTTAGCACGTATCCATCTATGCACTACACATTCATAAATCGACACAAATCATCATGCATTGGCCCCTATATTACCCAATCAATAATCGGCACTAGTTATAATGCATTCGTATACGCACTACACATTCACAAATCAGCACTAACTATCATGCATTTATCTATTCAATACATAAACCATTAATTGCAACATGAGTTTGATAATTGGCAATTTAAAGGTAATGGTCCGCACCTTGGGTTGATTCGTCGAATTCGGACTTGCTCCTGTGACTAGGATTCCACGGAACGGTTCACTGATGCCTTATACCAACACAATTTACTTTGTAAGGATCCATACATTCAACCTTTAATACTCAAACCTAAAAAGGGGATTTGTTAATTACCTCCAATGGTCGTCGGGGCAACTCCGGCGATGCAGTGTGGTCACGGCTATGTTGCCGGCTAGCAGGGACGGGGTGAATCCCCCAATCAATCCCTCTCCCACACTTCCTCTCTTCTCCTCTCTCTCTCTCTCTCTCAAATTGCAAATGAAAAATTCGTATGGGAGTGAGAGGGTGGAAATGGAGGGTTATTTATAGTATCAGAATGTGCACAAATAGCCTCGGTGACCCTTTTTCCAATAAACTTGTTCTGGGAGAGGTTGTTTTCAACTTATAGGGTCTTTCTGGGGGCCCGCTAGCTCATCCGCGTCGAGAAAAATGTGCCCCACTATAGGATCTATGGTTTGTCAAAATCGGGCAGCAATCGGATACTTCCATCAACGTGGGGGGCCCCACCTACGATGGATGGTCGTCAGTGATCAATCGGGGCCACAGTTATACGAATATGAGCAGTGAAATATCCTTAACTCATGCCTCGAATTTGGTTACGATCTAACGGTCAGAAATCCACAACTTCGCAAAATAGCGAAAGGTCTATTTCACTTAAGTTTTAGATTTTAGCCTAGGGGAATCGCGCGTTATGAGCACTTAGCTTCTGGCCTAAGTTGAGCCGTTCTACGAACTTTCTTGTTTTGCTACCCACGATGGGCGTCAAGCCTAGTGAGACGGACATTATTCTATAGTTTCGGGAGTTGTGGCTCACTAACGAGCAATCTAGAGCTCATTTAGATAACCAAGGCATTTCTGAAATGAATTAGGTATTAAGATTTCTTGTGCACAATGATTATGGTCTAGATTAACTATGTTCATAGTGTGGCATATTCAAAATTAACAAAAATGGTGATTCAATCATAATCACTTTAGATCGTTGGTTATTAGACTAAGTGAGTGACCGGGTTGATTTGGCTTATTAATCAAGATCTAACCCATAATTATCTCGACTTTAGGTAGGTCTTTATTTGGTTATGGTTATCTCGATTGGTCAGCGATAGGTTGGCTAGATTTAGGCCTTATGTGAACAAATCATGGGGCAAAACTCGAAGTTTAAGTGATAAGTCGGATTCATTGGCTTTCTACGATTGATTAATCTTATTTGTGCGACTCTTTATCGATACCACCCACGTATAGGCTCACTTCGAGCATCAAAGGTCAGCAAGTGATGACATAGGCTAGTTGTATTTTTTAAAAATTTAAGGATTTTTGGGAATCCAAAATAGCAAAAATTCAGGACGTTACACAAGGGTCCACCATGATGTTATCTTCCACCTAACAGGTTCATAGGGTCACGTTTGACCTGGTTATAGTGGAAAGCACAAATATCAGCTTGATCATTGTCAACCAGTGGAGTCCACTACGATGCACATATTTTATCCACACCATCCATATCTTTGCAGCCCATTTTAAATGGGTCAGATCCAAACTCATCTACACTGCACCACAATTAATCTTGTGATTAAACGACTGCCATTAAATTCTCCCTTGGCCCACTAGGATTGTCGGGTCGTGTTGACTAGTATGGGACATGCTGTGAGCTACACTGTGATGTATGCACCTTATGCACTATCTATCTTAACAGATTATTTCAAGGCAGGGGCCACCTGGGTGTACATGTTTTATTCATGCCGCCCATCTATTTTTATATATCATTTTAGACCATGGCAACCGCTTTAATGTATGTGTTTTATCCATACCGTACATCTGTGTCAATAGTCTATTTTATGTGCACAAATCTAGGTGAGGGACTGATGCAAGTCTTAAGTGGACCATGCCACGTAAACATCTCAAGAAACTGTTGTTTAGCTCCCACTCCCCTTATATTGAGCCATTTAAGGCTGATTATCATATGTATTATGCACCATATGTGGTGTATATATGAATGGATACATGTATGTATGTGCCATGATTGGTAACATGATAGTATATCTGTCCTGACAAGGTCGTCGCTCATAATATGCTTAGTGTAATACATATCATGCTTGTTCATATGCTCATATGTACCATATGTATACCTGACTATGGATTTAAATTTATCATGACGTATGTCATGGGATGGTAGTTGGTACTTATTGAGACTCAAATATTACATATTTAACCCTTCAATTATATTAGGTTTCCTGGCATTTAATTGATAATTTGAGTTAATTATATACGTTTTTGTCGCACGAGGTGATTCAGAAGCTTATGGTAAATATGTGCTTAAAAGGATAGATTTATAGCTCAAAAGAAGATAATGAAGAATTGGATATTTGGAAGTCATTAATGTATAATTCACATGCCAAAGATCCAAGGAAACCAATCGAAGGTTTGAAGTGAAGAAAATGAATCACGAAAATTTGCCAGAAAAATGATATTTTGAAACTCCGAGTCTAAAAGAAAAATCCTTAAAATAATTTTAAAAATAGACTTCGATGGCATCGAAGTGACTTCAATGACATCGACAATTTATGAATTTCGGGCTCAACTTGCTAGATAGTTCTAGACGATTTTCGATGACATCGAAGGTGTCATCAAAGGCCTTTGATGACATTGAAGTTTGCTATTGAAGATGCGAGAGTGCGAAAATTTGAGGCGGTTTGTGAACTTTTTCGATGCGGTGCGAAAGTTTGAGTTGCAAAACTATTTAAATGAATCCCTAGACTATTTCAAATCATCTTCTAGAGTTTGAAAAGGGAGAGAAGGCCTAATTGGATGTAACGTCCTGAATTTTTGCTATTTTGAATTGCCAAAAATCCTTTTAAAAAAATTTCTATATAACTAACCTACGTCGTCACTTACTTACCTTTGATGCTCGAAGTGAGCTTATAGGCAGGTGGTACTAATAAAGAACTATATAAATAAGATTGATCAACCGTAGAAAGCTAACAAATCTGACCAATCTCTTAAACACCGAGTTTAGCCCCGTGATTTGTTCACATAGGGTCCAAATCTATCCAACCTATCACTGACCAATCGAGACAACCATAACCAAATAAGACTTACCTAAAACCGAGACGACTATAGGTCGGATCTTAATTAATAAACAAAATCAACCTAGTTATTCATTTAGCCTACGAACCAACGGTTTATGGTGATTATGACCGAATCGCCATTTTCGTAAATTACGAATAGGCGACACGATGAACATAGTTAATCTAAACCCTAATAATTACGCACAAGAAATCTTGATACTTAGTTCATTCCAGAAATGCTTCGATTATTCAAACAAGCTATAGATCGTTCGTTAGTGGGCCACTATTTCTGAAACTATAGAATAATGTCTGTCTCAATGGGCTTGACGTCCATCGTGGGTAGCGAATTAAGATATTACCCAGAACTGCGCAACTTGGGCCAAAGGCCAAATGCTTGAAATGCGCAAATACCCTCGGCTTCAGCCTGAAACTTAAGTGAAATAGATCGTAACTAAACTTGAGCTATGAATCAGGGATATTTCCTTGCTCATATCCATATAACTATGGCCCCGATCGAACATTGATGTCGTCGATTGCAAGTAAGGTCCCCACGATCGATCAAGGCATCCGATTTGCACCAAAATTGGACTAATCGCTCATCCTACGATGGGGCACTTTCCCCATGGCGCGGATGAACCAATGAGCCCTTGAAGGAGCCGTGTGGGCCAAAATCCAGCCCGCTAGGGGCATGCATGTTAGGAGAAGGGCCCCCTGGGCCATTTAGACATAAAATCCAGAGTATTTAAGGCAAAAAATTTCACTCTGTCACTCCCATTCGAATTTTGAATTGCAAGGGAGCGAGGGAGAAGGGAGAAGAGAATGTGAGAGCTCTTTAGGGAGTTGGTTTGGGGGTTTTCCTTTCTGTCGCTGCCCATGCCAGAGCCCGCAACTCCGCCTCGTTGTAGAGGACGGACCACCAACAACCAAAAGGTAATCCTTTGGCCCCTTTTGAAAATTGAGCCTTGCGGGCTGTCGCATGCGCCCTTACGAGCTAACCTACTCAACATAGGGCGTCAATCCTATCAATTGCTCGGTCAGTATCCTAAGAGCGGCGCTTGAGAATCGTCGGACCACCCGTAGGTGCGGACCATTACCTTTAAGTTGCCAATTATCGAACATATGTCGCAAATAATGATTGTGTAGTGAAATTGTGAATTGCATCCTAAATAGTGACTAATCCTTAGGCCTATTGTCCTCCATGAAATGCAAAATCCATTTATAATTGCTGATTATTGATTGCATGCTAAAATATAGTGGATTCACTGAAATTTCATGCCCATATGCTCCACATTGTCCCCCTAATACGTGCGCATAATTATCTTGTTGTTGTAAATTTCGCGATGATTGAATAATACACTTGCATGTTTATTTGTATGCCCATATTAGCTAGAATATCTTGAAATACTGATGAGTTTGGTTGCCTATTCCTGAATAGAATTGTTGTGACATGCTATAGAATTTTAGTATGTTAGTCAATTGGGTTGGCAAGCAAATCGAAAAAATTCACAAGGGCAGCGCTATTGGGTCGGCTGCCCTAGGCCAATTCGACCGACTCAGGCTGAAGACAAACAACCGACAATAGTTGGACTACACAGGATGCTTGCACCCAGTGTCAGTTACACCATAGTTCGCCTGAGTCAGCTGAACTAGTCCACTAGTTGGCCAACCATGTGCGTTCACCATGTATGATCACACCTGTTTGAACCTAAGACACCTCATGCCCCTAGAACACCCACTTACAACTGATATGATACGATCCACAAGTCTTGTGAGCCAGACATGGTGGTATGGGACACTATGCTCGAGCTGTCAGCCTACACTGGGGTGACGAGCCTCCCCATAGTAACCGCGAGTAACTGGAGGTGGGCACGGGACGACCCGATCCGGCTAACTCAACTCGAACCGAATATGTGAGTCGGTCCGAACCAAATAAGCTTTGCCCAATCTGAACTCAAACCGAGTCGAGTTCAAGTTACCCAGTAACTCAATCTTACTAAACCTGGAACTTGATTCAGTTATACTCGACTCGACTCTCTAACCCTACCTCGACCCGATCCCAACCCTCTCTCTCCCTCTCTTATCATCTTCCTCTTCCAAGCCTGACAACCACCCACCACCATCACCCCCCTCCTCCTCCTCCTCCTCCTCCTCCTCCACCTCTCCCTCTCCCTCCCTCCCTCCCTCATCCTCCACATTTTCCTCTTCCAAGCCCAACAACCACCCACCACTATCACCCTCCTCCTCCTCCTCCTCCTCTCTCTCTTCTCTACTCCCTCCGTCCCTCATCTCTCAATCCGATTCGGTGCCAACTCGACCCGACTCGGTACTTTTGACCGAATTAGACTTGGTTCGGATTAATCCAGGCCAAACTGAACTCGGATCGAGTCAGGCATGCTGGACTCAGTATCAAGTCGGATCGAGTTCGGATCAAGCCCATTTCAAGACCGAATTGAGTCAAGTCAGCCCCAACTTGGTCCGACTCGACTCGATGCCCAGCTCTACGAGCAACCCAGTTTATAAACCCGCCTTTTGTATGAGTTCAGTTGGGAGTGATGAACCTAGACGGATCAAGGATCGTAGGTATGAGTCCGCTACGACCGCCCTGGGCCTCGTGATCGGATTAGGGCCTTGATTTCGTGGGATTGCCTCGGTTTCCCCAATCTTACTGACGAACGAACATAACTAAACATTTGGCTAACATGATCATTGTCGCATTGCATTAGTTAGTTGGTGACTCGGCAGTTGAGGTCGCATTGAGGGAGTGTTGGTCATATGTGAACGTGTAGATGGAGTCGCTTTGAGGGAGTGTTGATCATAATAGCATGCATGTGCATTAACAAAAGTATCTATGGACTATATGCTTAAATTACTTTTCATTAATTGTGTATGTGGATTTAATAACTCGTGTAACTTGATGTTAATGGAACCAATGAGTTGATTACTCACTCCCACTATGGGACGGTGTTTTAAAACACCAACTAGACTCTATCTTAGATGCAGGTATCACAGAGTCCGACGCGCTAGACGAGGCATCCATAGACTCTAAGGAGCTCTTGTATTTCCAGCTCCTGGGCGGGCCACTGTAGTTGCTTTAAGGCCAACGATGAGACCGTAGGGCAGGGACATTTTTATACATTTTTTGGACTATATGTATTTTGTTAGGACACAGTCCCGTACACTACGCATATACACATCATTTTGTTAGTCATGCTCTAATTTAGTTAGGTTGATTTCAGTTTACGCCGCATAATCCATTTAAATTTTCAAATGCTCATACACCAATCAAATGAAACCCAAATTAGTTAAATCTGTAAAGCATAAGTGGCACCCGAAAATTCAAGAGTCAGGTATTACTCGACCCTTGAAATTCAAGGCATTACAGTGGAGCGCCGACAACGTTCTTCCGCTTTAAGTTCTTCACGGGTCTAGTAGATATTTTTTTTTCTTTTAAGATGTTAGTTTTCTCAAGATAATCTCTTAGCTAAGGCTAAGGGATGAAACCTGTAGTTTATTTTGATGTTTGATTTGCTTTGATTCAAGTATATGTTGAACTTCCATTAAGTTTTAGTTTAAATAAAAATATATTTATAGTTTTATATGATTTATTGTGACTGAAATTATAGTAGATGCTGTGAAAGCTTTTGAAATGATCTTATTGGCTTTGGAATTGTGTGATTTGTAAAAGTCGTTGTTCACCATCGTATATGGGCAGATGATTGAATTCCCTACGATCATTGTAATTAGATGGATATTTGAGAACTAAACTAATGAAAAGTTCAGAATTCCATTATGTTTTAAATACTCCAGCATCCGATTGGATAGGATAAGACTTCGATTCCAATTGAGTAATCGTTGAATCAAGTATATTGAACATTGAGATTGTTGTAGGTGGATTCCTGGATCCTTAGTCTCTTGTCATTATTAATTAAAACATTTTTCTTCATTGCCGGATTAAAAACCCAGATAACCAATTTAGATTTAGATTAGTTCTAAACCGTGCTTTCCATTTCCTATGGATCCGACCTCGTTCTCACCGAATTATCACTACATCGTGACACTGCACTTGGGGTTGTAAATAGTATTCAAGCCATGGGTATTGGCTTGCTTGTGTGCAGTAGAGTTGTACGTGTGACCCTATGATTTGGACTTTTCAGGAGACCTATATTAGATTGGGCTGCCTTTTATGCACTATTTGCATGGCATGGTTGCATGACTCATATTATAAACTCTTACATTCACACATTTGCATAGTGCATTTGCACGCATAATGTGGAGACGTCATGGTAGTGGCCGCCATGGGATTATTATAGTCGGTAATTGTGACAATGGACATTGGAATTTCTGTTACAACATATTAGGCGTTAAGAATGTCTATGGGTGAAAGGCACTAAACCTCGAGATCACGGGGTGCTCCAATGTCTAGACCGAGTGGAAATCACGAGCACACAAGGTATACCAGTAGGTTGCGTCTCCCATCATGTTGGGGTCGATTGGAAGGGTTTGTAACCTTATCCACCTGGGTGCAGAGGGCTATATACTAGGTTAACTCTGACCATATCTGAAATGGGTTCGCTATCGATGAGCCGAGTAGATTTTGGTATACCACTGATGAGACAGGTTGTGAGGTCTCCTTCATTTACTTGGTTATGTGTGCAATAAGGTGACAACTAATGTCGGAAGTGTACAGGACCCCGGTGATGTCCAAATGAGAACCGTACTGAGATATGAATTAGATGTCAGAATTGACATGTTGCATCGCATATGGCATTCATGCATTGCATCATACTTGGCATTTTATGCGTTCAGAATTATGGATGCGTAAATACAATCTAAGTGACATACATGTCATGGACTATGTTCCCCAATAGGTATGGGACTATTCAGGATCAGAAGTATCATCGTGAAATTACTTCACATGTTAGGTATGTGACTAATATGTGTTGTACCTCGGGTGTGAGAATCCTCTTGTATTCTAGTATCATGTCTCTTGTGATAACAGGCCTCGCCCATGTTATTTCATAGCGTATACCATATAGCCTTGGTATGACTAGTTGTTTGAATGACTTCCATCATTTTCGCTTACTTTGATATTGATATATTAATGTAATATATCCGTTACATGCATTGCGTGTAAGACCCGTGCCCCAGTCCGTACCGTTCCGTAGGCTTCCGCGATCCTACCGGTCGAATTTCGGCAATCCTCGACCCATTTTCGATGTTTGTGCACGATCCAAAGCCGAGTCCCGCATACTGAAGTCAGCTCAAATCGAAACCTTTACCTTGGCGACCGCGCTAACGCTTCGCCGCGATTCGCACGACCGACCAATACCGAACCAAGGTTGGAAGATGTCAGTCTGGCTGCATCGTCATTCGAAGAAAGAAACACGTGCGTTGCGAATTAGGAGGGAATCTCTACGAGATGTCCCATCAATCAATCAATCAATCAATGTCAAGTACAAGTCAAGTACAACCATACCTCAAGTACATCACCCCTCCCTCCCTTTTCACAAGTCAACTCTCTCTCTCTCTCTTACCATCCCTCTTTTACAAATCAATCAAACCAACCATACTCACCATCACCCTTCTTACAACCACCACTCCACCCACTCCCTCACACCCAATAATTTCTATCTCCCTCTCTCATTCTCTAGCAAATATCCCAATCCCATGAGAAATTCCACACGTCCAACACTCTCTCTCACACTCCCAGTGTGACCCATTTCCACTCTCTCTCATCTCTCATCCCTACCATCAAAACTTCATTAACCTCCATCAAAAGGCAAGGCAAGGAGCTAAGGAGCCTAAGGGAGCAAGAAGAAGGCTTAGAGGTGGGTGATCCACCGTCAAATTTCTTTTTTGGGACCACTTGTTGGTGGGGCCCATTTTTTTTTATGTATGATTTGTATCATGTGGGGCCCATAGTGGCGGGGCCCCATCATCACCGTCTCTTGTCCCTCTATCTCACTATATCTCTCTCTCTATCCTTCCCTTAGAATGAAGTGGGCCCCACCGAATTGTGTTAAATCTACTCCATCCATCAAAATGGTGTGGCCCACCGCATTTTAAGTGAAATCCACCGTCCATTTTTGGGATGGTGAGAAGTCCCACATGCTATATAATATATTATATTAATATATATATATATATATAAACATATATACATGGATAGTGGGCCACGTACATGTGGGACCCACCATGATGCAGTGTTTATCCACGCTGTCCAGAGTCCCTGGACGCTGGACAGGAGGTTGGGTAACATGGAGTGCGTGTACAGTCATGGGTGTGTACTCACAGTGAAGTGTGAAGTGACGTGGGTGTGCTAAGATGGGGTGGGCCACTCATGCAGCCCCCACCTTGATGTATATACTTAATCTGACCCGTTCATCCTTTTCCTCAGATCGTTTTAGGCGTTAAGCCAAAAGGTTATCCCAATCTGATTTTTCTGGCGGGCCGTAGCATAGAAAATGGTACTTCTACCATTGAAATACGCCCTAGTGTTTCTATGCACCAAAAACTATCCAATGTCGGGCTTGATAGGTTGGTATTGGGCCGTAGGGACCAATGGCTAGGCCGGATTTGTCTGAGGCGGGCCCCACCTACCGAAAGCCGCGAAAAAACGCGTTTCAAAAAAAAAAAGTAAAACAGTAGCAGCCGTTGCTGCTGCTGACAGCAGGCGCAAACAGCACCTGCGGCTGTCAGTAGGCGGGTGGACGGGCGGCTGGGCCTCACGGCTCCAGCTATGGGCCCCCACCGTGATGTGTTTCGATCATCAACATCGTGCATTGGGTGGGCCTCCCCCTGGCTACGGGCCACCCAAAATCAGCCGTATACGGAACTCAGGTGGGCCACACCGTCTAAAATCATGTGAAGACATGCCTAAAACATATAAAATCACTTGGTGGGCCTACCTGAAATTTGCATCAGCTGAAACTTGGTCTGAACCCTTAGTCAAGTGGGACACACATAATGGGTGGACTGGATTTGTGAACCACTACAGTGGGCCCCCTTGGTCCATGGGACCTTATGAACAAATTGGATAAAATAAACATTACGGTGGCCCCCTCCCTGACCGTGTGACCCAATCAATGGGTTGGGTGGCAAATAAACATTCCAGTGGGCCCCTGGTCTACGTGACCTTGTGAACAGTTTGGATGGCAGATAAATATCACGGTGGGCCCCATGTATATGTGATATTATCAACTGGTTGGATTGAAAATAAACATTCTAGTGGGCCCTACCCAAGGTCCACGTGACCTTATGAATAGATTGGATTGCAAATAAATATTATAGTGGGCCCTAGGCCCATGTGACCCTATGACCAGTTTGGATGGAAAATACACATCATGTTGGGCCCCGGTTTGGATGGAAAATAAACATTTTGGGTGGGCTCAGGTACGTGTGGCCTTATCAATAGATTGAGTGGAAATTAGACATTGTGGTGGGCCCCACATGGGACTCACTAATGTATGTATTGTACCCACACCTCTCACCATGAGGTATGTGATGTATCCATGCCGTCTACCCCCTTGGGATCTACCATGATGCATGAGCTTCATCCAAATCGACCAACCATTTTGGAGATTATTTCAAAGCCAGGTGTCTAGGCCCATCTTGATGTACTGGTGGCCCATTGTTGAGGCCCACTTTGATGATTTATAAGCCCATGTTGTGAGGCCCATTGCGATGAATGCAAGGCCCATGGGTCGACGCCCAATAGGACGTACATAAGGCCCATTGTAGTGTGATTCCACCATGGTTTATATGTTGACATTTATAGCAGACTATGCCTTGGGAGCAAATGTTGGTTTGATGTTCTTATTGTGCGAATAATGTTGGTTAAATGTCTGCATTATACTCTCCCTAAGGCCCACTGATAGGCCTATACTTGTAGTGAGTAGGCCGTCTAGGCCCATATCCGTTATGCACAAGCCCATCACTATATCACATGTTTAGTATAGATACATGATTCATGATCATACGCATCATATGTATGCTTGGTATGAGGAGTGACTGATTATAGCATATGCTTTCAGGCAGACTGTTTACGGGCTCCCTGATAGGCGGAGTTGTCTACATGAGCGCGTGCCTCACGCAGGATGGTTGTATGACTGATAGTGTGATACATGCATTTGCATTTGTGTGATTGTGATATGCCCTAGCGACATCAAGGCCATAGTCTCCACAGACACACTGTGGGTGGCTGGTTGGATACCGAAAACCGTGTTCTAAACAATTGGGGCGCCATAGATGTCCCTAGGTGAAAGTCCCTGAACCCGATGGTATTAGAGGATGACTCCAACGTCGAGACCGAGTGGATATATAGGCGCATGAGGGTCGAATTCCAGGAGGCCGCGTCTCTCACTGTGTCGTGGTCGGTTGAGAGCAGGGGGCATTACTAGGCTGAGTTTGACCAGCTCGGAAATGGGTTCGCTATCGACTTGCCGGATAGATGTTGACAGACTATTGGCCAGGCGGATAGTGAGGTTTCTTCGCTTACTTGGACTGTGCTGCTATGAGAGAAACAGTGTCATTTAGAGTGTACTGAACCCCGGTGATTATCCAGACTGAGAACCGTACTGATTTGATGCTCTAGTGAGGAGTTGCATTGGTATGAGGATTGGCATGCTTGACTTACATATTGCATCGCATGACCTTGGTATGGCCGATAACATTCATATCTTGTACTACATAGCCTTGGTACGGCTGGTTGCATTTACGTACTCATCAGCATGATTCCACTTTACTCTGGCATTGCATTCTGAGCACGTTCGCACACACTTACACCACCCTCTAAGCTTTCTATAAGCTTATGCACGATTGATGCGTGCAGATGACACCAGGACGCAGCCGTAGTCTCGCTACAGTAGAGCGTGCAGCCGAGCTATTAGAGTTTTTGTTATTGTCACTATCTTGTATTTCCCTTTCATACGCCTTGTACTCAAAGTTTTTGATCATAGTGAATTTTGTGATGGTATTCTTGTGGTTATTGTTCGTGGGTTATGTTTTTGGTTATGCTCATTACGAATCAAATTGACTATTAGAAATCCTCCTTGTAGCATCCCGGGATCAGAACCTGGTATATGGGTGCCTGGAGCCGAGAATGGGGTACTACGGAGGCTGTCGTCGCCGGATTCGACGATCGAGAATTTTGTGAGCCCGGTTTCGGAGTTCGGGGCGTGACATTGCGCACACATACACGTGCTCTACTAAACTTCATAAAAAACTTAGCATGGTGTTTAACATGCATGTTAAGTTAAACAGTAATAATAGTGCAATTGGATAATGTGATTGATCTTTTGGAGTTTTAATCATGCTTTGTATTTCTCTTTCCAGCAATGTACTTGAAAACTATTTATAATAGTTGTAATGAATGTGTCTTGGTTTGGGGTACAATGTGGATATGCTCATTTAAAAAAATTATCCTAAAAAATCCCCTAATGGGATTCTGTTTTCGGAACTTGGTGTAATTTAGGATTCAAAAACGAGATACTACAAAGGCTCTCGACACTGGATTTGGTCTATGTTGAGTGGACGTTGGAAACTAGATTTAGTTTATGTCGAGTAGGCGTTGGAAATTGGATTTGGGGCATGACGCATAGTGAATATCTGCAATCCATAGTGAAAATATTTGTGATCCATAATGAATAATGATGATCCACAATGAATAACGATGATCCATAGTGAATATCATTGGTTCACACTGAATATTGACGATCCACAATAAATATCGATGATCCACGATGAATATTGGTGATCCACAATGAAAATAATGACGATCCACACTGAATATTGACGATCTACAATGAATATTGATGATCCATACTGAATATCGGCAATTCACACTGAATATCGGCGATCCGCAATGAATATTGCCAATTCACCATACAACATTCATCCATTATAACATACTTCCGTCTCAACATTCTTCCATTACAAAAATTCATTAATTACAACAATAATCTATTATAACATTCATTACATTCATTCGTTACAACATTATTCATTTACAAAATTAATCTATCACAATATTCTTCCATTACCAACAAATTTTCATTACAACATTTTCTATACCTTTTTCTCTTTTACAAACTCCCACAAAAAAAAAAAAAAAAAAAAATCATAAATAAAAAAACAACTATAAAAGGTAATCAAGAATGAAGAAGAAAGAAGGAATAAGGAAAGGAACAAAAAAACACAATCCTCTCTTTTGCATCGTCCTCCCATAAGGAAAAAACTAAGCAAGGAAGAAGAAAATGACCAAATGGCCCTCATGCGGTTAGGGCTCCACATTTTGAATATATATATATATATATATATATATATATATATGGTGGGGCCCACTAGGTTGTTGTGAGTCAAATTTAACTCATCCACATGTAATGAGTTTTAATTTTATGTTATCCACCAAAATTTGAGGGTAAAACTCATCATAAATGAAGCACATCAGAGAAAATGGTTTAAAATTAATGCACAACATTAGTGTAATTTTGCACCACATATATCTTCAAACGTAAATCTGGAAAAGCTCATACGTGGGTTCATGTTTGTTCAATTAAGATGAATAGGTCATATAGGCCAATGGGTGGGCCAAATCCTTAATTTTTGTAGAGCCCATGTCCCTTTAAAAAAAAAAACTTTATCCTTTCGGGATAAGAGCCCATCGAATTAGGAGCACTTGCATTGGATGGACATTTTTATCCTAAAATAAAAATAAAAAAATTGATTCTAGAGCTAAAAACTTAAGTTATGCCCAGACGGGCTAATGCCATGGCTTACTTCATGCGACAGGGTTATTTGAGCAATATCCCAATGGTATGGGCATAAGGAAGGGAGCGGATCACTGGTGACCCTGGCCACATAGGTATCTCTTTGACCGGGATTTGTGGGGTCCACAAAGATATCTATGAGAAATCTACTCCGTCCATATTTTAAAAAAGATCATGATAGGACAAGATTATAAAAATTAGGAAGATCCAATACTCAATTGGGCCACGCTGGGAACAACAAAGTCTACTGTTGAAGCCTTGCCAGAGTCTTATGTGATTTTTATAAGCCATCCAAACCGTTCATAGAATTATTAGCACTCAGATAAACTGTAAGAACAGATATCATCCTGATACAAAACTTCTGTCACCTCCAGCCGTTCAATTTCCACGTTTTCGTATGGTATGGCCCAAATGAGTTTTGAATTTTCCTGATTTTTAAAATCCCATCCTATTGTGGTATTTAAAAACATATGGACGGAATGGATTTTTCACGGACATCTCTATGGACCTCACACAGCCTTGGGCACATAGATATTTGTGTGTCCGAGGTCACATGCAATCCGCTCCCCGAAGGCGTTTTTATATAGGAAAAAATGAGAAATTTATGACTGTGGACCCCACCTTTTATCCAGTAGTTTTTACGAAGCAATACAAACTTACCATACGCAGTTGGACCTCCTCGTACGGACACCGAATTTGAGGATGAAAATACCCCCGCCTTCCTCTGGTTGGCGTGCAGAGACGAGCGCTGACGGACGGTCCGGCATGGGGAACGCAGGTGGGGCCCACTATGATGTTTGTGAGAAATCCTCTCCGTCTAAGTTCATTCACAGGGTTACAAAGACCTGGATGAAGAGGAAAAACAAATTTCATAATGACCCAAAACTTCCGTAACCCCTGAAAGGGTTTCAGTGGTAGACGTTTGTAAGACCCGTATCCTAGTCCGTACTGTTCCGAAGGCTTCCGCGATCCTTCCGGTCGAATTCCGGCAATCCTCGACCTAAAGCCAACGTTGCGCATGATCCAAAGACGAGACTTGCATGCCAAAGTCACCTCGACCCGAAACCTATACCTTGGCGACCGCGCCGTCGCCGCGTTTCCAACGCCGCGACTCACGCACCGACCCGATACCCAGGTTAGAAGATGTCGGCCCGCGTTCAGTTCGAGGAAAACGCCGCGCATTACAAATCCCAAGAGAATGTCCCATCAATCTTATCAATCACATCAATCAAGTACCCATCACTCCCATCACTCACACCCATCCCCAAGTACAACCACATTTCCCTTAAAGTCAACATTTTCTTACAACAAAGTACATGCTTACATCACTCACCATCACTTCTCTCTCTCTCTCTCTCTCTCTCTCTCTCTCTCTCTCTCATTTCTCTCTTATTTTTTTCTCAAGCAACTCCCATGGAGCAATCGTCCATGGTTTCCATGGAGAGCAAGTGTAGCCCACCTTCCTACCTCTCATCTCCACCCTCCAATGATCATCTCCACCGTTGAAATGCATCCCTCGGAGCCTTAGGATGCGTTGATGGAAGTGGAGGACCAAGAAGACCATGAGGTGAGTGATTTTTATTATTTGATTTTGTGATTAAAGGCCCACATATATGTGGGACCCATCTTGATGTATGGTTTGTATGAGGGGGCCATAGTGGCGGGGTCCCTCCTCTACTCCAATCCCCGTCTCTCTAACGCTCGCTCTCTCTTTTTATTTTTATTTTATTTTCCTTGCGTGCTGGTCCACCTTGATGGACGGTGCCGTGGACCCACCATGATGTATTATCTGCACCGTCCGACAGATTCTTGAGGGTGGCCACACCAAGATGCATGTGTTTTATATACTTTGCCCATCTATTGAACAAGAACAAGCAGCAGCTAGGTACTGTTGTGCAGGCGTCAGTAAGTTTGGTAGGACCAGCATGATGTATATGCTTCATCGGGACCGTCCATCACATGGGACCCACCTGATGTGGTAGCAGATTGTCCAGACTAGGCCCCCCCCCCCCCCCCCCCCCCCCCCCCCCACAATGATGTATATTTTTATTTCCTGGACGTGTGGCGACTACTGGATTTTTATAAAGAAAATTAAATAAATTATATATTATAATAATATAATATATATAAGTATAGTATTGCATACGTGGTGGCCCCATGTGGGACCCACGTTGATGTTGATATATATGTATAGTGTATATATGTGGTGGGCCCCACGTGGGACCCACCTTGCTATATGCAACCCATATCCTCACCGTCCATGTACTCTGGACGGTGGGACCTGGAATTGTGAAATCCAAACCGTCGTCTATTTGGGACCCACATGCCACACGTGTGGCAACCTCACCGTCCATCTGTTGCAACCCCAACACAACAATAGCTGCTGTTTTGACGCAGCTGCTGTACTGACGCAGTAGTAGGTTGTACGACCACCTCGATGTATGTGTTATCTCAGTCCATTACAGCACATGGGGCCACCTTGATTGTGTGTTTCATCCTGGCCGTCCAGTCTACGTGGGACCCACCTTGATGTATCTATTTTATATCTGCACCGTCCATTTGGACGGTGCTGTGTGGACCACCATCGTGATATATGTGTTTTTCTCCACGCCGCCCGTCCCTTTTTAGGTGTGGGACCCACCCCACATGTGCTGCACGTGTGAGGGTGGGGCCCACCTTGAGATATGCCTTGTATATCCAGCAGTCCATCTGAATGGAAGATGGAAGCAGATGGGCTGATGTACCTCACGATCAGCTAGATAGCTGTTGTATTGATGTCAGTAGTGGTCTGACCATGAGATATTTGTTATATTCAAAACGTTCATCCACTTGACAGGTGGGGCCCACCATGATGTAGTGTCGTCACCACACCGTCCGTGCATTGGAACGGTGGGCCCTGCTCGTGTGCCTTTCACACCGTCCATCAGGTTGAACGTGTGGTCCACCTTGATGTTTTGTACATTCACACCGTCCATGCATTGGGACCGTGCTGGCTGCACCGTGACGCCAGTGTTATATCTGAACCGTCCATTCATTTGGCGAACTCGTCTTAGGCTTGTGGGCCACGTATGTGGACCCCACCACCACCATTGATGTATTTATTCTATATCCAGGCTGTCTATCATGTGGACCACGCTGCGAACAATAGGAGATTGGACGCGTACCACTGAAACCCTTTTTGGGAATGCAGAAGTTTTGGATTTATTTCAGGCCCTTGTGACCTTATGAATAGATTAGATAGAAAATAAACGTCACGGTGGGCCCTAGAAATTTTAAGCGGCGAAAAACATTATCACCACTGTTATTTGTGGTATGGTCCAGATGATTTTTCAAACATCATCTCCGCTGCTATTTAGAGTGTGGTTCAGATGATCTTTCGATATGATTTATTTTTTTTTTTTAGGAAAGTATTAGGCCCACTGATACAGCCCACTTCACGTGTATGAGGCCCACATGCAGGGCCCACTTGCTATGTATATTAGGCCCATGTGTAGGGCCCACCTATTGTGTATTTGATACTCATTTTTATGTGGCCCATTGTGGTGTATTTATGGCCCATGGTTGTGACCCACTGTGATGAAACCCGACCCATATGATGAGGCTCAATGCGATGTATGTGAGGCCCAAGGTGATGTCTGTGTGGGCGCTGCGCTTGTATAAATCTCTTATATGGGCCACTCCTTGGGAGCAATGTTGGTTAGATGTCCACATTGATGGGCAATGATGGTTAGATGTCCTCATTATGACCTTCCCTTATGCCTTATTAGGCCCATCCTCATCATTCTCTTAATGGGTTAACCCAAATAAGTGGGCCCCATTCACCATATACGGATGGCTCGGTGCCTCAGACTTGTTATAACCACAGCCGAGGCCGATTGACGTGACCGATTTGCCGATTCTGATTATCGATCGATTTCGATTGTCGTGACCGATTGTCGATTCCGATTGACGTGGCCAATTTGCCGATTCTAATTATCGATCGATTCCGATTGTCACGACCGATTGTCAATTTCGATTAACGTGACCGATTTGCCGATTCTGATTATCGATCGATTTCGATTAACGTGACCGATTTGCCTATTCCGACTATCGATCGGTACGATTGCCGTGACCGATTTGTTGATTCTGATTACCTTGACCGATTACTGATTTCGATTAACGCGACCGATTTGCCGATTCCGACTATCGATCGGTGCGATTCCCGTGACCGATTTGCTGATTCTGATTACCTTGATCGATTACCGATTTCGATTAACGCGACCGATTTGCCGATTCCAACTATCGATCGGTGCGATTCCCGTGACCGATTTGCTGATTCTAATTACCTTGACCGATTACCAATTTCAATTATCGTGACCGATTGCCGATTCTAATCATCGATCGATTCCGTTTGTCGTGACCGATTACCGACTCCGATCGGTGACCGATTTGCCAATTCTAATTATCGATCGATTTCGATTGTCGTGACCGATTACCGATTCCGATTGACGTGACCGATTACCGATTCCGATTGTCGTGACCGATTACCATTCCGATTGACGTGACCGATTTACCGATTCCGATTATTAATAGATTCTGATTGTCGAGGCCATGTATCGGAGTCGATTTCGATTGTTGAGGTTGATTGTATAGGCCGATTATGATTATCGTGGTCGATTGACCGATTATCGATCGAGGCCAATTATCGTGACCGATTGTTGATTCCGATTGTCGAGACCCAATGTGATGTGTATGCGGCTCGTATTTGAGGTCTGTTGTGATGTGTAATCCACCCGTGTTTATGGCCCAATGTGATGTATATGAGGCCTATGTGATGAGGCCCATTGTGATGCTTTTGAGGGCCAGGCGATGGAGCCCATTGTGATGTATGTTAGGCCCATGTGAGGGGCCCATCGTGACGTATATTAAACTCTTAAGTGAGGCCATGGGTCCACTATATGTGAGACTCTATGTGGGCCATTCCTTGGGAGCGATGTTGGTTAAATGTCCACATTGTCAAGGCCGATTGATGATACCGGTTATTGATACCGATTATAAGTATGTGACTGCATAGCATCATGATACATGCCCATACGCATCATCTACATGTTTGTTATAAGGTGTGGTTGACCATTGCATATGTCATTAGGCAGATTGTTATGAGACTTCTTGATAGGTAGAGGTTATCTCACATGAGCGCACGGTATGAGCATGATTGATGCATGACTGGATTGTATGGCTCATGTATCTTGCATTGTGTGCCCTAGCGACATCAGGGTCGTAGCCTCCACAGGCATATCGTGGATGGCCAGACGGGACACGGAAAATCTGTTCTACTTAGGGTGCTATAGATATCCCTGGGTGAAAGTCCCTAAACCCTCTTGGTTCCAGAGGTTGCTCCAACGTCTAGACCGAGTGGATGCATGAGCGCATGAGGGCCATATACCGTTAGGCCGCGTCTCCCACTGTGTCGTAGTCGGTTGGAAGGGGGTACGACCTTACCTGCCCGAGAGGAGGGGGCAATGCTAGGCTAAGTCTAACCAGCTCGAGGAATGGGTCCGCTATCGACGAGCCGGGCCCGATATTGGCAGGCGAATAGTGAGGTCTCTTCCACTCACCTTGTTGCGCGCGATGGGGCGGCAATCTGGCTTTGAGTGTAATAGACCCTGGTGACTTCCCAGAGAGGAACCGTACTGATATGTGGACTTCTTGAGTATGAGTGACATACTCATGCATTCATTTCATTCACTATCCACTCGGACTGATGGTGCGCAACTAATTGTTGTGTACCTACGCATGGCCAGGATTTCGGTTGGGCGCACGACTAACCTGAGATCAGGAGTTTACCACATTGAGTCTGACTATCCAAATTTAGGTATGGGACTGGTTTAGATAGAAGTCCCTTGTCGTGGACCCCATAGCCTGTGATACTACGTATTATCATCCCGACTTCACTCCAGCACGGTCATTTCATTCGCACTGCATATTACATTGCGTCCGCAGTACTTAGCATTTTGATTTGCCATGTTTCTGCATTGATATGGCCGTTAGTACTCATGCCTTACATCGCATAGCCTTGGTACGGCTGATGATACTCATAGACTTATCAGTATATTCCCGCTTATTTCGATATTGTACGATTTATGACATTGTATCCTCAGCATCCGATATTTGACTTTCTTTGACTCCTCATTTGTATAGCTGAATTGTATTGCATACCCTGACATTGTATGACTCACGGACCGCCAGTATTTCCGCTTACTCTGATTACTCTGATTACTCTGATATTGCTTACTTGACACTTACCTTGTGCACACATTTTCACCACTCACTAAGCTTTTTATAAGCTTATGCACGATAGATGCATGCAGGTGGCGTTAGGTTGCAGCAGCATTGAGCCTGGAGCGTGCAGCGGTCTTCTGGAGCTTGATTTTCGATATCATGTATTTTCCCTTTCAGCATTGTACTCAAATGATTATATTAGTGAATATGTGATGATGATGTTGCCTTTGTGAATTGGGTAATCCTGTGGTTATGCTTCTTACAAGATAAATGTATGTTAAAAAAAAAATAAAAAAAATCCTCCTTGTAGAATCTCAGGATCGAAATCTGGCATTTGGACGCTAGGAGCCGAGAATGGGGTACTACGGAGGCTGTCGGCACCAGATTCGGCGATCAGAATTCTTGTGAATCCGATTTTCGGATTTGGGGCATGACAACGTTCAATTTCCCACTGCCTTTTACAGTGTGGTCCACTTGATAGCTAGATCTATCTTATTTTTCACATCCAGCCTTAATACAAGTTCGCCAAATAGATGGATGGTTTGGATATAACACATACCTCATAATGGGACCCACAGAAATTGGTGGGGATTACAAGGAAGAAAAAAGAAAGAAAAAAAAAACATGTCAGCGAGTTGGGGTCGACCGGGTTGGGACCCGGTCAACGGGGTCAGAGAAAAAAACCACGGCCAGCAAGTTGGGGTCGACTGGGTTGGGACCCGGTCGACCGGGTCAAAGCTTGGCCTATTGCTACAGATTATAACCGTAGCCATAGCTGTAGTGCTATGCACTTTTTTCTCTTTTATTTATTTATTTATTTATTTTTTATTTTTTACATGGAGAACATTTTCCCCTTTACATTTTTCTATAATACATAATTATGTAAATATGTATATATAAGTATATAAAAATATTTTTCTATCTTTTAATTCATTTCTTTGTCTATTTATTTAACAAGCATATCTCCTAAACTAGAATGATTTACTTAACTTACCATATATGATTTTGGGGTAGGAGAAACTAATTTAGCCAACCAACTTATTTATTTTCCAAGATTCCATCAGGTCGATGGTCAAAAATCTATTTCATTCAGCTCGTGATCAATTTCAATCAACATATCGATGGTTCGAGTTGGTGCTCAACCCTAACCCAACCCAAGGTTCCTATACTTAAACCTTGACCCAACCCAACCCAATATTGGGTTGGGAATTCTCAACCCAAGCCCAACCCAAGAGGGCTCGACGGGTTGATTGGGTTGGTCGGGTGTATATGTGCTAATATTTTCGTTATTACATTAGTTTATTATATTTCAATATAGGACTTATTTTTTGTATCTATGATTTTATTAATTATATACGTGATTATTCATTATAAAGAACTTCATTTTTTTCTTTAAAAAACCAAGCTAAAATATATGACTACTCCTTTAAAAAGTCATGTAGCACAACACACAATCTATTTGGGAGAGAGAAATCCGGCATATCTTGTTAGCATGAGTCCTTGGAAATGACGTGGACAAATAAGACCCAACATCACTAGTGTACTTTCTACACAAACAATCCACACCCAATTATAATTTATAAGTAACTAATATATTGATCGGGTTCGGGTTGGGTTGGGTCGGGCAACCTCAGACCTCAACCTAATCCCAACCTAAGTTTCATCGGGTTGGTGTTTGTATAGCCCAAGCTTGAGATCGGACCCGATATATCCTACCCGAGCCTAACCCAATGTCGGGTCGGTCGGGTTGAACCCGCCCAACTTTCAGCCGTACATGAAATTGAGCGAGGCAAACATGAAAATGAGCCGTTTTTCATCCTTGCCCCACCGATTTTCTAATTTGCCCCGCCGTTTTTCATGCTTGCCCCACCGATTTTCTTGCTTGCCCCGCCGTTTTTCTTGCTTGCCCCGTCGTTTTGCATGCTTGCTCCGCCGATTTTCTAGTTTGCCTCGCCGTTTTCTAGTTTACCCCGCTGATTTGCTAGTTTGCCCCGCCATTTTCTAGTTTGCCCCGCCGTTTTCTAGTTTGCCTCGCCGATTTTCCAGGCTACGGATATGGCTACGGTTATAATCCATAGCTATATCCAAATCGTCCATCGATTTGGCGAGCTCATACTAAGCTTGAGACGTAAAATAAGACAGATCTAAGGCCCCACAAAATTTTTAACGGTGAAAATCAGTTTTCCCGCTGCTCTTTGTGGTGTGGTCCATTTGATCTGGATATGATTTTTTTTTTTCGATAATGCTCCGAAATGATCTCTAAATATGGATGAACGTTGTGGATATAATAAATACATAGTTGTGGGGCCATGTAACTTTGATATCTTTTGAGTCGTTCGTACAACTCTTGGCTGGAGGAGCGTCAGCGCTCGTCTTCGAAAGGGAGGGGTATTTTCGTCCTCAAATTCGCTGTCCGTACGCGCAGGTCTAAGTTGCAAACCAAGGTTTGTCTTCTTTCATAAAAAACAGCTGGATACAAGGTGGGGTCCACAATCCTAAATTTCTCTTCCTGTAATGTGGTACACTTGAGATTTGGATATACCTTGTTTTTGGTCTCATACCATAAAATGATCTGGAAAAATATATGGACGGCATGGATGAAAAGCCTACATCATGGTGGGGCCCACGGACCACCGACTGTCCGCCATTAGCTGGTGGCAGGGGGAGTATCGAATCCGTTTCTGTCAAAAGGAGGGGTATTTTCGTCCTGAAATTCCGACTCCGTACGAGGAGGTCCGCTGCTCTAAGTTTAGGAGATATGCTTGTTAAATAAATAGACAAAGAAATTAATTAAAAGATAGAAAAAATATATTATATACTTATATATACATATTTACATAATTATGTATTAAAGAAAAATGTAAGGGGGAAAACATTCTCCTTGTAAAAAATAAAAATAAAAATAAAAAAGAGAAAAAAGTACATAGTACTACAGTTTTGGCTACGGTTATAATCCTTAGCGATAGACCCAACTCTGACCCGGTCGACCGGGTCCTATCCCGATCTACATTTTTTTTCTTTGTTTTGTTTTGTTCTTTGTTTTTTTTTTTTTCCCTTTTTTTTTCCTGTTGTGATTCCCACCGATTTTTGTGGGTCCCATTACGAGGTATGTGTTATATCCAAATCGTCCATCTATTTAGCAAACTCGAATTAAGGCTTAAGGTGAAAAATAAGACAAATCTAGCTATCAAGTGGACCACACTGTAAAAGGCAGTGGGAAATTGAATGTCTACCATTGAAACCCTTTCAGGGGTTACAGAAGTTTTGGATCATTATGAAATTTGTTTTTCCTCTTCATCCAGGTCTTTGTGACCCTATGAATGAACTTAGACGGGGAGGATTTCTCACAAACATCACAGTGGGCTCCACCTGAGTTTCTAATGGTTGACGCTCACTCAACACCGTTTCCTGTAATGTGGTACACTTGAGATTTAGATATACCTCATTTTTGGTCTCATAACATAAAATGATCTGGAAAAATATATGGACGGCATGGATGAAAAGTATACATCATGGTGGGGTCCACAGACCACCGACCGTCCGCCATTAGCTGTGACAGGGAGAGTACCGAATCCATTTCCATCAAAAAGAGGGGTAATTTTGTTCTGAAATTCCGACTCCGTGCGAGGAGGTCCAAGTGCGTATGTTAAGTTTGTATTGTTTCAAGAATATCCAACGGATAAAAGGTGGGGTTCACAATAGTAAATTTATCAGGAAAAAATTAGATAGAGTACGAAAGTAGGAAAAGGACAGGTATACCTCTGGAGCACACAAAATCATACTCCTCAGAATTTCAGGACACGTGAAACGGCCAAGTGGTGGGCCCCATCATGCGTAGGCTACATTATAAGAACCATACATTGAAAGGATCGTTCATGAACCATGTGGGCCCCACCTGATTTTCAAACAAAAAACAATCTGCCAATCTGGTTTTCAACCATCCATTCGTGAATCATGATAGGATCATCTGCAATGATCGGTTCTATCCTGTCATGTACTTATGGTGGGCCCCACCTCTTGTTCGTTCTAACCACCGTTCGTCCAAACAAGACATGTGCAAAGGTCAGGAGAGAGTACAACATCCTGTTCTCCCGAGGTGCACATTACTGCTCCTCTTTAACCAGCTCCTTCCCCCTCTCTTCCGAAGGACGACTTGCGTGGTGGAGATGATCTTCTGTCCGCCGCGACGGTAGCAATCGACTTCGTACTTCGCCGTCTCCTTGTCTCCCTCCCTCCAAATCCCTCCCATTTTGAAAAAAAATACCGCGACGCACTCTCTTTCGATTCGTCTCACCGTGAACAGGTACTCCTCATCTCATTTCTTTCTTCTCTACTCCGACATGCAGCTTTCAGATCATTAGCCCCTTCTTTTCCTCTTATTTACATTCAGCACCGCAGCACTTACATCCTTACTCCTCAAATTACTATTTTACCCTTCATTTCATCTCTGAAACAGTTGCACGATTCGCGAGAAAAACCCAAATCCACACCCCCCTTTTTTCTAGGGTTTCTTTCGATCCAACTACCCTTTTCAGTAATTTTTCTTAGGGATTTTTCGGCATGGATTGCCCGTCCTTTGCTTAATCAGGACTTACTGCAATTTTCTGGAGAGAAATTGATATTTGCACCAACCCCTGATTGATTTTCTTATACCCAATTTTCACTTTTTAGGAATTGAAATAGTACACTTTCGTACTGTTTTTCGATTCTCAAAATGAAAACTGGAGGTGAGCAAATCAAGCAGGTCGGGCGTAGAAATAGCATTTTGCTTTTCTTGGAAAGTAGAATTGGTTGTGATGTGTGAATGATTGATCGCTTTCACAAGCTTTTAATTCGATACAGAGTTTGGCGAAGCTCATGAGATGCCTTTTCGCGCAGCCACATGTGGCAATTTGTGTGGCGTTGCTGCCATGCATGAGGTGAGCCCCACAGTGGAGATGGAAATCAGGTCCGTCCACTCATCAGGTGGCGAATGGTTTTTAAAAATAGGGCCATGACCTATCCCCATAACCTGTGACTAGTGTCGATTTTATATAACAGCAATGCCGTCATGAAATGGAAACATGACTACAAAACATAGACAAACACCTTCTGGAAATAATGGGTATTATTTGGTAGTATAATGCTGTGTGAGAAATTAGGATGGGGATTGCATGGTGACCCCAACACCACATAGCTACATGGTGTGAAGACTCTGTGGGGCCCACCATGATGTATATATTTTATCCACGCCGTCCATCTGTTTTCCCAAAATTGAAGCATATCCAAAACTTAAGTGGACCACACCACATGAAACAGTGGGGATAATGATGTCCACCGTTGAAACCTTCCTAGGGTCCACAGTGATATTTATTTGCAGGAAAAGAAAACAACCCAACATTACAACTTAAAAAAGGAAGAAAGGTTAGCAAACTTTGCTGCATTTACAAAAGATGCCCATTCTGAAACAATGTTCTTCACTTATGACCTCTTCCACAAGAGATCCCTTGTTTTGAAAACACCAACTGTTCTGATCCCTCCCAATAAGCCAAAAATTTGTTATCACAATGAGTCTCCAAATTGCTTTTCTAGATTTGCCCACTCCATCTCCGTGCCAAGCCCACAGAAGATTGGCACTACATAGAGAACAAAGACTTGTACTGGATTAACGCTACATGGATAAGAAATGAAGTGTGGGTGGGGGAATAAATAAAGAAGTAGGAAAAAAAATCTTTGGTTTTCAATAGGAGTACAAACAATAAGCAAGATTGATCCCTTATTATTATTATTTTTTTTTAAAAGAAGTAACGGGCTTATATTAAAATAAAGGAAGGAAAAAAAAAGAAAAAGCAGTGTCTGCCGAGATGGCAGAACCAAAAAAGAAAAGCACAAAAAGAAGGGAAAGAAGGGAAACTAGAATCCTAAAAACAGAAAATCAAAACCCTTGAGCGCCGAAACATTTGCAGCCCATTCGATGAGTAATTTTTTCGCCCAAGAACCGACTACTAAAGCCGAAGATTGAGAGTTGTTGAAGCATCTCTCATTTCTTTCCTTTCACACCGCTCACCAGATAGTGACGATAGCCATTTTTCATACCCTAGATCTACTTTTGCCCAATTTGAAACCATGCCAGTAAACCAGTAAGTGACAAGCAGAGCCCGACACGCACCCTATGACGTTGAATCTCGACAGAAAGTCCTCCCGAATCTGGGATATGAAAGGACAGTGAATCAGCAGGTGGTCGACAGATTCCTGTTTCGCATACAGCAGAGGCAGATGTTGGGGAGTTGCATTCCTTTTTTCTTCAAGTTGTCGATCGGAAGGATCCGATTCTTAGACGCGAGCTAAGCAAAGCAGATGAACTTGGGAGGAATTGGGTATTTCTAGATAAAAGGAGAGGCTCGGGAATGAGGGGATGAGGTAGGGGTTAGAAGTGCATATAGAGACTTGACAGAGAATCGAGCAGATTTATCTTTGGTCCAGATGAGCCTATCAGGCATCGTCTGGTTCGGGGAAGCTCTGGAAAGACAATCGAGAAGATTGGTGTAGTCATTTATCTCCCAATCGTAAAGATTCCTGCAACAAGATATGTTCCAAACACCTGAGTCGGTGGAGGAATAGAAGTTGGCGACAGGACTGTCCTTGTTGACGGTAGATGGACGGAAATCTGTCCTTGAGGCTCGACTCCCCCAGCCAGTGGTCTTCCCAATAGCGAATCGCAGCACCATTCCCCAATTCGAAACCCGTGTTCTCAACCACAATATTTTTAGAGCGAAGAATACCTCTCCAAATGTGTGACGCTCTGTAGGCTGAGGAATCCTTTGTCCACCGTCCCCCCGGAGAAGACCCATATTTGCCTTTGATCAACACTGCACCATAAGGCGTCCGGCTCCGAACCTAGCCTCCATGACCATTTACCCAAAAGGGCTCTATTCATGATCTTCAGCCTTTTGATGCTCGCTCCTCCATCCTGAAAATGGCTGCACACCTCCTTCCAGTCTAGAAGGTGAAATTTCTTCTGATTTTCCTTGTCGCACCACAGAAAGTCTCTTCTCAGCTTGTCAATCTGACACAGTACTGAAGGTGGGCATGTTAGGAGGGACATGAAATATATAGGGATGTTGGATAAGGCAGCTTTTATAAGTGTGAGTCTGCCCCCCATGGATAGGTATCTGCATTTCCATCTGGTCAGTGATTTGTGGAATTTGTCCACTACCTTGTCCCACATCGATAACGAGGGGGATCAATGGCGAGTGGTAACCCAACGAACGATGTTGGGAACTGAGCATAAGAACGGCCCAAAGAATCAGCGAGAATAGATAGGTCCTGCTCCGAAACGTTAACCCCAAAGATCTTAGACTTGTCCATGTTTATTCTCTGCTTGGATATTGCTTCAAAACATTTGAGAGTTGTGTGAAGATTGTTAATGGCTTCCGCCTCTGCTTCAACCATGATGAGGGTGTCATCTGCGAATTGGATGTGGGAAATTGGCATAAGGACCCCAGGCATTGAGATCCCTCTGAAGAGACCAGCACTGTGGCCCTTGAGCAGCATCTGAGAGAGGGCCTCACCAATGAGGAGAAAAAGAAGAGGGGAGAGAGGATCCCCCTGCCGAAGGCCTCTGGAGCTAGGGAAGAATCCTTTCGGGACGCCATTGAGGAGAATCGAAAAGTGAGCCGATTCGATGCTAGACTTGATCCACCACCTCCATTTAACTCCAAACCCCATACGGACCAGCATATACTGCAGGAACCCCAGTCGACATGATCATAGGCCTTCTCAATGTCGAGCTTGCAGAACAGGCTTTTCTTTCTCGATCTATGGCAGGTGTGTAGCACTTCGTTAGCGATTAAAGCGCTGTCAATTATCTCTGTGCCCCTTATAAAAGCATTTTGATATTTCAAAATCAGTTTCCCCATCACCGACGATAATTTGATAGCCAGAATTTTTGCCAGGATTTTATACGGGCTGCCAATTAGACTAATGGGTCTGAATTCCGAGAAAGAGTTTGCGCCAACAACTTTGGGGATGAGGGCAATAAAAGAAGCGCCGATGCCCTTAGAAGGCTTGCCTCTGGAGTGGAATTCATTAAGAAAATTCATGACATCTGGTCGAATCGTTTCCCAGAAACATTGAAAAAAGCTGATGGGAAATCTATCAGGCCCTGGAGATTTGTCACCTTCCATGGCATCGATGGCCGTTTTGGCTTCCTGTTCCGAGAACGCAACCTCCAAAAGATTCACGTCCGATTTCAGCAGAGAGAAAAAAGGGATCCCGTCCAAACGAGGTCTATTCCAGCCCTTAGAAGAGAGGACAGATCTGAAGTGATCCACAACAATTTGAGAAATCTCGTCAGCGTCATCTGTCTGACTATCGTCTTTAGAAATGCTAAGGATGGCGTTCGCCTGAGTCTTCATGTTGGCTATGGCGTGGAAGTAATGAGTGTTTTTATTGCCTTCCGATATCCATCTTGACCTAGATTTCAACCTCCAAGTAAGTTTATCTTCGAGAGTTCTGGACGTTAGAGATTGGATGATTTGAATTCGTCTGGAAAGAAAGTCCTCCGTATGGTCAAAGTCTTCAGCGTAGAGTCAAGCCGATGCAATTCAGCAAATAAAGCTTCAGTCTCGAGCTCTCTTTCGAAATTCAATTTCCTTCCATTCTTTTAGCTTCTCCTTAATGAATCTGAGTTTACAGATCAACCTGTGACTGACAAATCCATCGACATGGAAAGAGGTCCACCAATCCACAATTTTCTCCTTAAAGCCTTCAATGCGGAGCCAAGCGGAGTTGAATTTGAAGGGTTTGGGGCCCCAATTAACTTCAGTCTCCGAGAGAAGGATAGGGCAGTGATCAAATGTTGTTCTAGGAAGGGCGATTTGGTTCACGGTGGGAAAAATTTCGATCCAATCCGAGGATAGGAGGAATCTATCTAATCTAGATTGAATCTGGGATTTACGACTGTTGGACCAAGTATATTTGGCACCTGCGAGAGGGAGGTTCACGAGTTCCTGATCCTGAATCCAATCTGAAAAAGATTGCATGGCAATGCTGGATCTCCTTTTGCGGGAATGTTCCTCCGCAAACCTGATGACATTGAAGTCGCCTACGAAGCAACAAGGACCTGAAAAAGACTGTCTAATGGCAGTCAACTTGTCCCAGAAATTTTGCCTTAAAGAATCGTCGTTAGGGCCATAAACAGATATAATGAGATAGGATAAGTTAGAATACTTATCTTTGAGAATGACCTCTTTCGAGAAGGATCCCGTCGGCGAGGTTTGTAAGTCCCACTTGGAGGACTTCCAGGCAATAAGAATGCCTCCTGAAGAACCGTCCGCGTCTAAAGCCACAAACTGCCCGTCTGTAACTCCCCAGATTGAAAACAAAAGCTTAACAGAGAAGGAGGGGACTTTAGTTTCCTGAAGACAGATGACATTTGGGTTTTTTCTCCTGATAGAACGTTTAATCAGGCTCCTCTTCTGTTTGGAGCTGACACCCCTGACATTCCATGAGAGAATGATCATTGGGGAACTGAACTGCCCCGGTATCCCTTTCGTCCACGTTTGTTGGAAGACGTAGAGGCTGAAACTGGAGACGGTTGAAGCCTAAGAAGCTCTCTTTTGCTCGCAGTTCGGGGTGCTTGTTTGGTCGGCGTCTTTATCGGTGGGAGGGGTCTTCCCCTGTTCTCAATGAAGTGGAATAGGTCGGTATAATCTTCAGTTCTGTTGCCGAACGATAGTCCCAGCGAGCGGCCCACGCAACCTACTGCATCTCTAATCCATCTTTTGTTTCGAATTTCTTCAAAGATTTCTTTTATGTTTTTGCTGTCCGTTAATCCCACTAATAATTGGTCCTGCTCGTGATGAGGAAGATCTGCGCACATCTGCAGCGGTTCTGCCATAATCACGTCCCTGGAAATCTCCTCCTGAAACAACGTAAGGGGTCCTAGGTCCGCCCAATCCCTGCTCTGGGACTTTGAGGTAAGGGGGGATGAAGGGACGGATGAGGCGGTGCGAGTTTCAGATGGTTGGTGTTCTGACAGATCCCCTCTTGGGGTATCTTCGGCTAGGGCCGAGTGAGAGAGATTCTGGGAATAAGATAGAGGAAGCTGATTTTGGGGTCGGGTGGAGGCTGTATGATAATTGGGTCCAAGACTCTGGAGAGGATGGATGTTAAGGTTGGGGTTGATAGGTACGGATTCAGGTATATTGATGGATCCCCATTTAGAGGGGGGCAGACGGATTCGGGTAGAAAATGGACCCACTTCGACTGATCTTAAGTCAACTAATGACGTCAGCTTAGGGGAGAGCGCTAGCTCATCCGCGTGGAAGGATCGGCTACCGTCGAAAGAGACAGCAGATGACCCGTGTCGATATCCTGCGGAGGATGTGGCGTCATCGTGAATACCGCATTGATTAAGCTACAGGGGAAGGCCACGTGTCATTAGGATCTTCAAGCGATGAGGGGAAAGGACCTCCATCTGGCCAGGAGAAGCATTTTCCATGACACGTGGATCGATCTCCGGCGACATCGAGATCTCCTCGCTGTATTCGGAGATATCACTTGTCAGACGATTTTCGAGCGCTGCTGGGGGGTTGCCACGTACCCCCTGAAAAAGCCGACTTCTGTCTTGATTTGAGATGGCTGCAGGAGAGGAGGCGGCCCGATGATTCGGTAGTCCGCTGGATGACGGGTTCTGTACTCCTTCCCTCAGTCTCTCGTGCGGTCGCATTTGCAGAGAGTTCGTCGATTCCTTAGCGCTCCACACATCTCCCCATCTGGGTTGAAAGGATTCCGACCGTTCCTTTTGCACCGGAAGCAAGATAATCCGGTTATTAACCTTGACTCAGAGATGAGTCGGAAGAGGGGATCCTTTTGATCTTCTCACCCGAGCTCTGATAACACCAAGTTCCACTCTCATCTTCATCTTTGAGTTAATTTCGAGAATGAACCCCAGGCAAGATGCTGCTTTGATGATGAATTCATCGAACCAGCACTCCATCGGAACGTCCCAGATGTGGACCTAGATGTTTTCTTTGCCAAAAATAGAGAATTCTTCCCAAGCCATGATTTTAATGATCGGTCCAAACGCGTGCAAGTGACCCGCCATTTTTAACATATCAGGATTTAGATCTGGACATACTCTGACCCACAGAGGATTGTAGCCCAGGGGTTTGATATCGGAGTTCCCATACTGAAAACCAGTGCAGTCTCTAATCCATTCCCTGACTGCCGGAATCGATGCGTCCTCTCTCGTTATGATTACCATTGATTTGGCCAGTTCCTCTCGATTTTTCTCAAAAGTCGCCTGATCGACGGAGATCGAGAAATCCGCCTATTCGTCTGGAACGTTGTTGCTTGTGGAAATCGTTGGCACCACCGGCACCACTTCCGGCATCGACTCAACTGGGGTGGCTCCTGCAGGTCCGTGTAACAAGGCGTCTCTAAAAGAAACATCTTTCGGGCGAACAGGAGGCTTGAAGATCGTGCCTGGGGAAGAAAGGTGGTTGTCTGGGGGTTTGGTAGATCGTGGGGGGGCCCTCTTATGGTTGGAAGCGGAGGATAATGTTTCGGGGCCAAAACGAGCTCTTTGAACCAACAATTTATTTATTTATTTATTTTTTTAATTTTTTGGCCAGTTCGGCCTCACTGCTCATGCGGACTAGAGCAAAACCGCGATAGGCACCGCTTTCTTTGTCGCGGGGCATGACTACGTCCATAACCGCTCTCGCTCGCCCGAAAACTTTTTCTAGGTTGATAGGAGCCCAACCATAAGGGTAGCCTTTGACGTAGATGGTAGGGTATGAAGAGTATTTCCCGCGGCTACTGGCCACCATTTTCCGGTACCTCCTTCTTGGTTCGACTAGATTCCATGCTTTATTGTCCTTGCCGGATTTCTCACCTTGCATCGTCGTCGTTTTCATGGTTGTCGTCGTCGTCGTCACTAATGATGCATTGTCGTAGTCGTCTTCGTCGTCGCGGTCGTCGTCGTCACTCGGGGTGCTACATCATTCTCGTCGTCGCAGTCGTCGTCGCCACCTAAAGATATTGAGAGCCTGAGTGACGACTATTGAGTTAGGCTCATTTGATCCCTTATTTATTATTGGTAGAGTCCCAACAAAAACCATCTAATTGATGGTAATCCCATCAATTACTAGTTATTTCAATCGATCTTTTTTCCTTTCTTTCTATTTGTCTCACGTCATTAGAAGAGAAGAAATTTTTTGTCGTTATATGATATGGGATCATGTGGGAGCATTAGTGAATAGGTATGACTAGAGCAATAGCTGAGAAAAAATTACACGAAGGTGGATAACCCCCCCTCCCTCCTTTTTAATTATATTTCATAAATTTCATTTTGCTTGATTAAATCGAAGTTCGATAGATTATTATGGGCCATACTTGGCATTCAAGTATCCATTGCAAAGGAAACTTGTCTAAAATTTCCCATGGGGGGGAGGGATTGAGTTATTGATGTGAGATGGAAGACATGGGAATAAAGATATCATTTCAAATTTTTTGCCTAGACAAGATATGTCCTATTTGCAAGGTGGAACATCAGTATCTGGGAAAAACAGAATATTTGATCGAAGAACAGGAGATCCTTTTGAACAGCCTGTTATAATAGGAAAGTCCTATATGTTACGACTGAAGAACACTCTTGCATTTCCTCCTCTTTACACCAATAGGCTAGTTGCCTAACTATAAGCAAGGGCTAACTGCTAGCAACTTCCTTCCTTCCTTGATAGCCTCAGCTAGCTTGTAGCGAGCTCTTGCTCTTTTTGAGAAAGATATTTCCTTCCTTATATGTTGTAAATAGCTGACATCGACACTGTAACTAGCTGAATGCCTTGCTTATCGGCTTAATCCAAAACGTTTGTGGCCCCCAAGAAGTTTTCAACGGTAAATGTTCAATCCTTGTTGTTTCCTGTGGTGTGGTCCACTTGAGCTTTGGATATGCCTCAATTTTGGGCTTATGCTCTAAATTGAGTTGGCAAAACGGTTAAACGGATGGACGGTGTGGATAAAACATATACATCAGGGTGGGCCCCCCATAGCGTCCTGACACCGTGTAGCTATGTGGAGTTGGGTTCGCCATGCAACCCGCATCCGAGAAACTAGGGGTTGTTTGATGCTTGTAACTTTTAAGTTGTGACTTTCACCTGAAAGCGAAACGTCTATTTGTAATTGTTAGTCATTTATGGGTAAACGTCTATTTGTAAACTTCTTCTTCTTCTTCTTTTTCTTCTTCTTCTTATTTATTTATTTTTTTTGAGTGTGGACCACAGAATTGGGCTCATAGATTCAAAATACTTGTAATGTGGAGCAACTACTTAATATAAGCAACAAGCAAATAATAATTATAATAATAAGTCTAATAAAAATATTTATTGGGGAATCATTTTTTCCAACCATGTATATTTAAGGCTAGCGCCAACTTTAGGGAACACTGCAGCTAAATGCAGTCATCTCGCAGGTATTTATTGGCCCTCCACATCATTTCATCATCGATAGTTGCCATATTCTCCAACTCCCACACTTTTTTCGACATGTCAGTTTTAAAGCAGATGTATCATCTATTATTGAATCGCAAAGGCGATCCAATTTATGCATCGCACCCACTATAGGAGTCACTTTCTTCTTCTTCATTGGCCTTGGAGTCGAGGCTCCTACATTTGGATGACCATGGGTCCCATATGAAAATGCATCATCCATGGGTGTAAATGGTGGATATGCTTCAGACAGATATGGGCATAATGGGATGTCATCCATAGGATGATATGGTCGGATCTCTTCTTCGTTAGTTTCGGCTGGTGTGCATGATGTCCCATACGAAAATGCATCATCCATGGGTGTAAATGGTGGATATGCTTCAGACAGATATGGGCATAATGGGATGTCATCCATTGGATGATATGGTCGGATCTCTTCTTCGTTAGTTTCGGCTGGTGTGCATGATGTGTTTCTCATAGCATAATTGTTTCCTCATATAATCTCAAACTCCTTGAACAATGAAAATGGCTTATTTTTTTAATTTTATTTTTGGGCTTCATTTTTTTTTTTTTTGACAAAGATGTTTAAAAATGAGATATTCTTCATAACTATTCTATGAAAAAATGTATTAAACACGAGATATTCTTTTTATTAAGCTTAATGGAATCAGCCCAAACTTCTGCATCAGTAGTCACACATTTTTTTTAAAATAATGCTAGTCACACATTTTCGTTCTTCATCCCAACTGAAGCCACTTTTGTTCATTGAAATTGTCATTAAGTTGTAATTTTTCGTCAAAGTCCGTAAACAGTTTTTGCAACTCTCAACAGTCACATGTACACAAAACGTCTCTTCCACCGTCTTTTCAACTTCATTCATTGTAGCTTCTCTAAAACAATGGTCTGACTTTTTCCCCAAATGTACTTCATCAACCAGTAGGTTTACCATGCATTCATTCATATATGAAGTCCAATTGATTTGTACCTTTTGGCCGTTGTTGTTTGCTTTTGAATTTTGCGACATGCCTTAAAAATTTTCAAATTTGCAAGTAAGATAAGTTATAAAGAAACAAGATATAAATGGTGCTAGGAATATTACATAAAACACGAAATGTATTTATATGTCAAGTAATAATAAGTTCACACAATACAGTTAGCATTGACATTCTTAAAGAAACATTTTTCGGAGAACAATCAATTGACATTCTATCCAGGTTCAGTGTGCTTACATAGATGTTGCAAACAATGTTTTAAATATCGACGATATCGGCCAGTATATCCCATGATATATCTTGTATCCCACCTGTGCGATACGAAACGCACAGGTAGTGCCGACATATCCCACATGTTTGATCCGATGAGCATTTTCAATTTTTGATCCTTTTATTTTTGGAAATTATGTTAAATCTGTGTCAAATGGTTATAAATCCACTGGTTATTCATGTTTTGCATGAAAAATCATGGAGTTGGAACTTTGATTTCGATATCCATTGGTTCTTCATGTTCTCCATTTTTTTTTCAAAATTTTCCTTTAACTAGTTGTCAATTGTGACTAATTTTGAAGTATTTTGGAGTATTTGATGAAATGATCATCATATACATTCTAATTTTGAAATTTGAGTGTAGGTGGTTAGATTTGGGGAAAATTAGAAAAATTCGAAATTTCCCAAATTACTTGCAATGTTGCACTCCAAACATGAAATGAAGTATGTATGAGGGCCGATCTATTGATTTATTAAGTCCTTGTCAAATTTTGAAAAATGAAATTAATTTTTTAATTAAAAATTAATAAAAAAATTATTAAAAAAATATATTTTTTGAAATTTCCTTTTTTTAACTAGCTGTCAATTGAGACTAATTTTGAAGTATTTAGGAGTGTTTGATGAAATGATCATCACATCGACTCTAAATGTTATGCATTCAATTTGAATATAGTTGCATTAGTTTAGTTAGACAACGCATAACTTAGGACCTTATACAAAGGAAACCTATTATGTGTACTTCTTTTTTGAGATGTTATGATTTAAATGTGTGTATTAAGGTCTTTTCTAAAATCTCCGAAGTTTCATTGAAAAATTCAACCATTTTCCCAATGTTTCCCCATGTTTCCCAAAAAGCGCGATAAATTATCCGATACAAATGATATATCCCATGTGATAACTGATACGTATTTGTATCCCAAGGTTGCGATACATAACGCAATATCGATATTCGAACACTGGTTGTAAGCCCTATTCTAAACGTTTTCCATTTCTGTTTCTCTCTTCTAGCTCTCACAGATTCATTTTCTATACCACCTCGTTTTCTCCCTTACTATTTTCAACTTCCTCCTTGCAACCTTCACCCCTCCACGCAATCTTCATCTTCCTCGTTATTGCTTTCATTGACAATATCTAAATCAGGCTTTGGATCACGACTCTCGTTCATAATATGATTATGTAAGATGCAACATGCAAAAACTATCTTGGCTTGTGTATTTATTGGATAAGTTGGGGCTGTCTTGAATATAAGAAATCACAGCTTCAACATTTCAAACGCACGTCCTATGGCGTTCCCCAATGACGAATGATGAAAATTAAACAATCCTTCCTTCGTTGTAAGCTCACAACTCTGACCGAATTCTTATAGATGATACTGAACTCCATGAAAAGGTGCTAAGAAACTAGGCATGTTCGGGAAACCAACATTAACTAAATAGTATTTGCCTATGTGAGCATAGACTACAAGTTATTAAATTGTAATATACATATTAACCAATTAATAGTTTTGTATGGGTTGACTTGAGTTATTACCTTTTGGATAATCAATTTATGATTTTGTGTGAGAGCATTTGCCAATATCCATAAACCCATTGCTGATCCTTCCTTCCTGGAAATAAATCTATTTTGATTGCGCCACTTGGCTTGCTCTTTTAAAGTGATTATTTCTGGAATATGTGCTGTTTATGGCTCCAACACAACCCTAAAAGAGGAAACTATAGCTATAGGTTATTTAATTATTTTATTTTTAAGGAGAAATAAATTGGAAAATACCTACTAACTTGAAAGTACGAGAAAAACCGCGTACTATTCATTATTTCGGGAGGCACCCTATTCTCGGGTGGTTATAGAAGTTCACAGTGTAGCCCAATGATTATGTTAAGCACCATGTTGAAGTAATGACTAATTGTTTCTATGGAATGGTTGCAATGGTGTTGGATAACATGGTTCTTGACATGATGTCTAATTGTATATAAAAAATTTACTAATTCTTCTTCTAAAGACACTCCAAATTGTTTACACTTCTTTTGTATCGTGCTTCGTAGGCGAAAGAAAGCCTCTATATGCATTTGAATGCAATTACATCATTTTGATCCTAGTTCATTATTAATTACATCTCTGGCCTGAGTGCTTGCCCAATTTTGTTGATGTTGTTGTGGTTCTTCACTAATGCACCAGCCGAGGCTACTGTAGCTAGTGTTTCAAATAGTGTCAGTAGCTTAGTGTAGTTATAACGCTGAGTAGCGCACGAAAATAGCACATTTTGTACGCCACAAGGGTCATAGCGTATGCTACAAGCTACATAGCATGTAGTGTATGTAGCATATATATATAAATATTTTAAAAATACATTTTCTTAAACTGTAACTTCTAGTTTCTATGTAAAATGGTGGTGACTATTCTTCCACATGTGGCAATGATGTTGAGCTATCCAGACCATCAAAATAGTGGGAGATGGAGAATTTTATACTTATAACCATATCGGATGATCTTAACCATCTAATAATGGGCCTCCACGTGTATAATTGTGGACTTATGCGATATCATTTAATAGAACTCATTCTTTAACAAAACTTAAAAGAAGGGGCTTTCGAGGAGGGTTTTCAAAACCCTAGTCGACACAAGCACCCCTATGCCTAAATCCCTTTCTTTGATTCTCTTGATCCACGAAGCCCCATTGAAGGGAAGATTTCGGCCGATCAGTCGACCTTGCAAGAAGGTCCATTTGCTATATTTTCAACATCATTAGAGCTCAGACGAAGAAGAAAATCAAATTTCCCCGTTTACACATCCATGTGGCTATGAAGCTCAAAAATCCGGTTTTTATTATTAATTAAATCTATTCTCAAGCTTGATAGATGGAGGATAGGGGTTGTTATCCATTTTTTTTTTTTTTTTTTGGTTTTCTTCTCGTTCTCGTATTCTTCATCTTTCTTCATCTTTCTTCAAAGGGGTTGTTATCCATTTAAGTTTTAATTTTTTTTTTTTTTTTTTTTAGGTGCATGCTTTGGTGTGTGCACGGCATGTTACTAAGCAATGTCGTAGGATAGGGGTTACTACATAAATTTTTTTAAAATGTTTTAGGTGGTATGCTGTGGTGTGTGTATGGCATGCATGCAACTCATGCTTCTTCAAAGGTGTTTGGGTGGTTGTGCATTGTTTTCTATGGCGCGACCCCACGCGGGGCCTACCACGGTGTGTGTACGGTATGGATTTAACCTGTCTAATCCATCATGCGGGCCACCACTCCACAATGGTGGGTTTTAAGTGTTGCCTTGTGGTCGGTGAGGAGTCTCGAACATGAGACTGTCCGCTCTGATACCACTTTGATGCAAGACAATTAACCACTTGCTCTAAAAGCTCAAACTGATAGAGCATGACGAATTAATCCCTTTATCTCATAGTTCAGGCCCCACATCGCATGGGTTAGGACCTCGGCCGAACCCCCCTTGTGGGCCCCACATCACATGGGTACCGCCTCACACGACCCACCCGGCTCTCACGGGCCGCCCACCCCGAGTGTGCCCCTACATCCCATGGGTCACCCCACTCGAGCCCGGTGTGAGAATGCCTCTGCATTACATTGTTTCTATAGTTAAATACTTAAATGTTAGTATGTTATTTATCATCTATTGTGATTTGTGGATTGACTTTTGATAAATGATAATTAATAACTTCTTTGAACGTGCTTATAATTGAAAACATGATTAAATTTTTAGGCATTTAAATTTTTTTTATTTTTTTTAATTTTTTCTTACCATTCATCATATTTTTCCTATTTTAAAATAAAAAAATAGAAGTATCATGTAGCTTACGTTACACACTACGTGGCTTACGCTACACTATAGAGCGCTGAACAATACCAAACACGCTACACGCTATTTAAAATATTGGCTGCAGCTATGACATTAAAGTTAATCTGATTTCGAAATATCTGAGCCCGAAATCTCCTGTCTGACATGTTAACCTGACATTGAAAAATTAGTAATTTGATCATCTAAAAATTGGACAAATAAAGTGATATTTGAATTGTGTGATGGTTTGTATGCGGTACACTATACTTAGTTGATGATTAAAAGGGATTCTATGAATGGATAGTCAAATTTCAACAAACAAGCGTCTAGTGATAATAGATTAATAGTATCAAATGGTCCTATTTTAACAAACAAGTGACCAAGGTCTCTCTCTTTAAAAAAAGGATAAGAGACTAACCTATTTGCACGAAAAGGTGCCAATGGCTAATCTAGTGTCAATTGCATCCGGTGTTCGAAGTATCGGTATTGCTACAAGTTTTGCTGGTTGGGGATACGGAAACAATATCGATATTGCTGATAACCAAAAATGCGGGAAAACATGGGGAATGGTAGAATTTTCAGTGAAACTTTAGGAGATGCTAAAATACACATATTTGCATATTTAGAAATAAAAAATTTGCAAAAAGAATGTATACACAATAAGTTTCCATTTAATGGGGGCTTAAAAGCATGTGTCATCATAAGAAACGGTCTAATCATCCCATTGATCCCATATAACCATCCAATCACCCATTGATATTGCAGAATATCAGCAACTCACAATATTTTGCCAAGAAATCATCAACAAATGGAAAGAAAATGAAAGATTGTGGCCTTGATATCGAGCATGTTGCGATAACGATAATATTGAGATATTATCAATATTAGCAACGACAAATTGAAAACTACATACAATAACGTGCTCATAAAAAAAATTGAAATAGAGTTTTTTTTTTAATAAACAAACTTTCTGTGATATCTCTCCATTGGTGATATTATTGAAACATCGCCGATACACTTGTGATACAATCGTCATTACATAGTCGAAAATATTGGCGATATCTATACATTGGCAATACAAGCGACGCCTGGAATTTACACAATCGAAAATATTGGCGATTTCGATATGTTGACGATACTCAGCAATACATTGCTGATGTCTGGATTTTCTAAAACTACCGATTTTATCGGTATCGCTACCAGTGTTATCGGTATCGCCAAGCTAGAGATAACAATAATATCGGAGATAATTCAAACAATGCATCCAATCCATCTATCATGTGCATCCATCCCATCTTCTTCCTGGCCTTGAAAAATCGGGCCGATCTTAATCTTTCAGTCAAGCCACACCATCAAAATGTACACTAGATCAATTGGGCCCATGGATAAGAGATTAAGAATATCCAATGGTCCTATTTAAGAAACAAGTGCGACTTGATCAATTAATCTATAGGTTGTTTAGGACCTTAAGAGGGCATTATATCACATATAATGGACCGATTGAATGTCTTGCGCACATCATCATGGGCCCTAAATTTCCATGTGTGTATCAACTATTGTGCGTTGCTTGAGTATTGAAACAAGGAGAACAACTTTGATACATTGGCAGTGTGATGTTTTTTTTTTTTTTTTTTGGAAGGATGCAATTAAAAGAGAAACAAAACAGAACACAGAGGCCCAAGATGGGCAAAAACAGAAAAAAACAACAAAGAAAGCAAAAACCTAAGAACTAAGCAACAAGAAAGGAAGAAAAGAAATAGAACTATACAACTTGAGACAGGAGGCCACGAGCCAGAGCCCATAGGAAGTAGCTACACTAGGAGAGAGGAGAGTAGTATCGAGATCCACTTGAGTCTCCAGGGAGGTTCGAGAATGGTCTTCATATCTCTCTCTTGAATATCAAAAGATTGAATGGTAGAAATGGAGTTAGTAGTAGTAGCATCGAGATCCACTTGGAGTCTCCATTCTCCATTTTATCATGTTTGGTTTGAGCAATTTTAGTTTATGACTCAGGATGAATCTTGAGCTGCCTGAGACCTGAAAGGAATTCCACCAAGAGGAGATAAGTTTAGAGAAACCGTTGGAATGGAACCAAGATGTTTCGAATCTAAATGGCTTTGGTCCCTAGCTCTCTCTCACAGATTGTAGGAGAATGGGGCAATGATAAAAAAATAGGAGGAAGGCCATGCTGGGGGACTAGGAAAGTACTCTAGCCATTCCAGGGAAACTAAAAATCTATCAAGGCGGGATTGGATAGGAGGGGCGGAGTGTGATGATGATACGCAGACACTAATAAATTACTTAGATATTGTACACGCGGCATACAAGTAGCCAAATTAATATGTCCAAATTATGGTAAGTGTAGATGTATCATGAAATGAAAATGAAGCTTACTTGATTATCTCATTATTGGATTGGTGGACATTTATTGGACAATTAAACGTGAATAATTCCAATGGTCCTATTTCCACAAACAAGTGTCCATGAAACAAAGGTTAGGATTGTTTGATCTTGGCCCTATGATTTGGCAACAATGGGCTGCACAATTTTGTCGGTTTTATCTATGATAATAAATGCCACACGTGCAATTTCTGAGTGTCTAAGTATCAAGCATCGTACGTAGCCCGAGTATCACATAACTCCGTAAAGAGTTATGTGTGTCATATGGGTGAGACCTTATGATCCAAACCTCTGTGGTGTCCTCCGTGATGTCCATGTGAACTCCACTTCGTCCATCAATTTCACTAGCTCATGTTAGGATGGGAGACCAAAAATGAGGCAAATCCAAGCCCTGAGTGGGCCACACTATTTTAAACAATGGTGAGGTAAGCACCCACCATTGAAACTCTCCCGGGCCATGACCTTTTTATTTCCTATCCAAAACGTCCATAGGGTGATTCTCACCATGATGAAGAGCAAATGCAAATATCAGCCTGCTTTAAGGGGCCGTTTGGCATCTATATTAATTAGAGCATATTTGGTTTATTGCTAAAAAAATAAGGTCTTATTTTGATTTTAGATTGTTTGGTAAACCTCTAATTTTACCACTTATTTGTTTATTTTTATTTTTAAAGAAACTAGCAAAAAAGCTCTTAAATGGTAAGTAAAGGAGAGTACTTTTTACAAATTTTTTTAAAAAATTTAAGTGCTTATTTGGCTTGAGCGGGTGGGGTTTTAGGGCTTTTAAAGCTTTCAAAAATTTCAAAACCACCCCATTCTAATCCGCTTTGCAATCTCTCTCCCTCTCTTGTGGCTTCTCCTCTCCCTCCCGCCATTACTCCCACTGCACTGTCCCTCCCACCCGCACTTTTGGTGCGAAGTGCGGTTTGTCTTCCCTTTCCCACTGTCTCATATGATCTCTCTCTCTCTCTCTCTCTCTCTCTCTCTCTCTCTCTCTCCTTCAAGCTTGTTGCTGCCATGGCTGTCAGTCGGCCGCCATGGGTGGGGGTGATGGTTTTTTTTTTTGGCAAACCCTAATAGAGAAGAAGAGGAGGGGTCAGGCCTAGGTGTTGGGTCGTGTATGACCCACCTGAGTTTATTGTATATCCTACAGAGGATCGGGCCATGACCAAAAGCCTGTCAAATTATACAATCCTAGCCACCGATCTCGGGATCCTTTTCCAATTGAACGTGGTCCATTGCTTTCCTCTTTTCAACCGTCAATTGTAGGCCACAACTCCTGTCAAGGCTTCTTTTAGGTTTTTGTCCATCTATGATGGGATGCAACATACCAATGTTTGGGATTATGAGACAATGGGCCCACCCAATCATATTGAAAATGTAAGCGCCCTATACAATCCATGCTCAATATCCTCTCTACAAGTAACAAATCTTATGGGTTTATTACTTGCAAGAACACAATGAGAATTAGCAGCACATAGATGATTCCTTCAAATGGAAAGAAGCATGAGCAAAGCATAGATATGCTGGCAGAGTATGACCATCAATACACATGCGTATAGTCACTGTACCTGTGGCATACATGTTTTCCAATCCCCGATAATACAAATCATCAAACCCATTGCTGATGGTTCATAACCCAAGGATAAATACTATAAGGATGGTCCCACTTGTCTGATTGGTAACATCAATTAGGGGACAATTGAACTGAAAAAAAGTCAACAGTCCAAATTCAACAAACACATGGCCATAAAGGATGGCTGGATTACCAGGTGTGATTCATTTAGGAGTTGCTAAGCCGAACATTGCAGATTTTGGCATTTTAGAAATAAGGGACATGTACTGCCCTAGTGTCTCGATTCTACGCTGGCGTGGCCCATGGTTCATTGATCAAGACCATTGATCTAGTGGGGCAATGCCCAGATTTCTTAAAACATGAAGAATAATAGCCATCCATTCTTTGCCCTTTGGGGCACAATCCATCCATGGTGAGATCCACCAAAACAACGGTCTGGATGTCTTTTATAATGGAGTTATTGTAATTTTTAAAAATGACATCAACTACCCATAAAAAAAGTTCTAATTTGAACGTTTTACCAAACATGCTTATTTCAAAAATAAGAGCTTTTTTTGGTTATGAAAAAGTGATTTTACCAAACAAGCTTATTGTAAAACAAGAGTTAGAACAAAAAGAGCTTATTAGTGTATCTCTTATTGGATTAGATAAGAGATGCCAAATGGGCCGCAAAACTTTTGCGTGCCCCAATAGGGTTTCAATGGTGATCGTTAAATCCCCACTATTTCTTGTGGTGTGGCCCATTTGAGTATTGGATCGACCTCATTTTTGGGCATACATCCTAAACTCATCTAGTAGAACTGATAGATGGAGTGGATGTCAGATGGGCATCGCGGCGGGCCCCACACTGCTTTGTGTTTTCAGGAGCTCAGTCCATCAGGGCCCTACACCTCTCTTGTGCAGCCTCTATTTTCTTCAAAACCCTCTCTTGTGCAGCCCTCTGAGAAAAAAAAAAAAAAAAACATAGTAAAAAAATCAGATCTATTCAGAGAGTCAAAAGACTCAAAACCGTCTCTCGCGCAGCACTCTGAGAAAAAAAAACATAGTAAAAAAATCAGATCTATCCGGAGGGGAGGGGAGGGGAGGGGAGGGGGGGAGAAGGCCCACCTGATGAGCTTAGGACTGTGCGCAGTCGTGTAGAGGTGTGTGAGGGAGGGAGGGAGGGAGGGAGGGAGGGAGGGAGAAGGCCCGCCTGATGAGCTTAGGACCGTGCGCAGTCATATAGAGGTGTGTGAGGGAGGGAGAGAGGGAGAAGGCCCACCTGAGGAGCTTAGGACTGTGCGCAGTCATATAGAGGTGTGTGAGGGCATAAGTGGAACTCACATGCTGTTGGTATGTATGTTGCTATGCACAATGATTTTTTATTTTTATTTTTGGTTTTTCTTTTGGTTGTATTATATATGAATGGAGGCTGAGTTCCCTATTTGTTATGAATACATCTACAAATGAAGTTCCAAACAGAGAAGTTCCCTATTTGGAACGAATAGGAAACTCGGCCTAATATGAATATGTTTGTTAATGATAGCCTTGTCCCATGCATTGGATTTTTGCTATATTCCAACCCCAGTTCGAATGTTTGTAGGTGCTGCTAAACTGTGACATGGAACGCAATACAAGACGAAGAAATGCATTGAAAGAATCTCGTACGGGGTTAGGAAAGAGTCCCGTAGAATGCCGCGTGACGGTGGATGTCAACGCTCCTGTGCGTGAGGCCGATGACCTGGTAGAAAATCTTCCGGTAACAGTGGCACCTGAGCCCATAGAGCCAACAGAACCATACGAGGGTATGGAACTTGATTCCGAGGAGGCTGTGAAGACATTCTATTATGGATATGCTATGCGGGTTGGTTTTGGTGTCCGTGCAAATTTGAGGCGCCGCTCGATGCGGGATGGGACCACTATTGGTCTGCAGTTTGTTTGTTCCAAAGAGGGTTTCCGTCGGAAGAAGCACACAAGCAAGCGGGCACATACAAGGAAAGGCTGCAAGGCAATGATTAAGGCCAAGAAGATAGAATCAGGGAAATGGGTTGTCATAAAATTTGTGAAGGAGCATAACCATGAGTTGGAGGCCCCAAGAAAAGTTCCTCTCCTTCGATCACGTAAGCGCATATCTAATGCCGTGAAAAACCCAAACTACGTTCCTAGTCTACGAAGGAGGACCCTTGGAAGAGATGGTCAATATCTTCTGGACTATTTCAAGCGTACACAAGCGAAGAATCCTTCCTTTTTTTATGCTGTGCAACTTGATGATGAATACCGTATGACCAATTTCTTTTGGGTTGATGCCAGGTCGAGGATGTCTTACAATCATTTTGGCGATGTGGTTACATTCGATACTACATATAGGACAAATCGATATGGGATGCCATTCGCTCCGTTCATCGGGGTGAACCATCATAAACAACCAGTCCTATTTGGTTGTGCTTTAATACTGGACGAAAGTGAAGAATCACTTGTTTGGTTATTTAATACCTGGCTTGAAGCGATGTCAGGACGGCATCCAGTTGCACTTGTTACCGACCAAGATCCAGTCATAGGATCAGCTATTGCAAAGGTATTTCCAAGAACCATTCACCGCTTCTGCAAGTGGCACATCTTAAGAGAATTCAAGGAGAGGCTAGGTCATGTAGATGATAAGCATAAAGATTTCACTGTGGATTTCTTCAAATGCATCAGCCTAAGTGAGTTAACTGATGAGTTTGAACAATGTTGGTGGTCACTTATTGATAAATATGAACTTAAGGAGAATGAATGGCTTCAGTCGTTGTACAGAAACCGCGAACAGTGGGTCCAAGTGTACTTACAGGACACGTCAATTTCAAATATGTCTAGTAACCTACAAATTGGAAGTATAAACTCATATTTTGATGGGTACGTTAGTCCACATACCTCCTTGCAAGAATTTATTACTCAGTATGAGAAAGCTATAGAGAGTCGGTATGCGAAGGAACTTGAAGAGGATCTTAAAATAAGTGACACGAAACCTATGAAGACAGGATTGCCTATGGAAACCCAAGCAGCAGAAATTTATACAAGAGCACTGTTCTTGGAATTTCAAGAGCAATTGTTCCAAAGTCTTCGTCATATTGCAGAACTTATTAAGGAAGAGGGGCCAATTAGCTCATATAGGGTGGTGGAATTCGGGGTTGGGAAGACTGCCTACACTGTTACTTTTAATGTTTTGGAAGTAAGAGCAAATTGCAGTTGTCAGATGTTTGAGTATTCAGGCATTCTTTGCAGGCATATATTAAGAGTCTTTTCTATTAAAAATGTCATGTTGCTCCCACCTCATTTCATTGTGAAGCGGTGGACAAGAAATGCCATGAGTAGAGTTGCATCTGATGAAGACGAGATTGAGATGCAAGGTGGTTGTCAAGAATCTCGGACCTTGCGATATGATGATATTTGCCGTCAAGCCTTTAAATATGGAGCTGAAGGGGCAACAACTAAAAATATATACACTGTGGCAATGCGTGCCCTACGCAAGGCCTTTGAAGACGTTGTTGCTGCCAAAAAGGATGATTGGGCAGTCCAACAGCCTAGCAATCTAGTCAGTGCTAACGTTCATGAAGATACTATTTGTGAAGGGAATGTTAATATGACGAATGACATAAATCTGCATGATCCCCGACGTAGGATAGCAAGGGGGCACCCTCCTCCCAGGAGCATTCTTGAGAATCAGCGGTTGCATGGTGGACTTGGTGGGGAGCAACTTGGATTCCCTGACAGAATTTTGTGAGTAAACTATTTGTTTTCCTTTGTCTATTAGCAGTAAACACTAGAAAAATCATTGATACAAATATATAATCTGATGTTGGGATGGTTTTCTAAACTAGGGGTGTTGCCACAAATACTTCCCTTGATATGTACGAACCTACTGGTCTCTTTTCTCTTGACCCTGACAGTTACGCACAGGTATTTTCAATCCAAAAAACTCTGTATATATAGCTTTCACTACTGCTAATTATCGCCCAGTTAAGCATGTTCAGTCGAAAAATAATCACTTATTTATTTATTTTCAATTGCAGGTTGCCCATGGAACTAGCTACCGAGATAGAGATACCTACCCACATTGATCATGCCACACAATCAGGTAATGCCCGTCTGAAAATTGTGTTCACTGTAGAACTTGGGAAATCCTTCAATGTTGCAATGGTGTTAACGTTTTGAGAGGTAGCTAGTAATTGACCCTCTCTTCCACAAGATGTGAATTTATAAGGAAAATATTCGTCTGCAGGTTGGGATTTCTATGATGAAATTAATTATGGTATATATTGTTGTTCTAGAAAAATATAACCCAATCTGTGGTGGCTTATGAATTTCTACGGAAAAGATTTTGGAGCCTTCGGCTTGAAAGATGTGTATTTTGATACAACTGAAGTTGCCTTCTTTTGATAGGCAGTTTTTATTTATATTTTATATATATTTAAAGAGTTATCTTGCATTGTGTTTTGTTTCGATTAAAGTTGAATTGTTCGATTCGCAGTTTACTCCATTAGTCCTTTTGTTTCCAGCATGCATATTGCGGATATATGGCCACTGGCTACAGTTGCCCTAAAGTCTGATTTTCTATGAAGAAGGCCTTCTAATTAGCAGGCTTCAGGACATAAATGGTGCTTACGGACGAGGAATTATATCATTCTCGTGCTGAGGACATGTATCGTACCTTAGGCTGAGTTTGCACAAGTGGGATCCAGGATCCAAGATCATTGATTTGATGGCCCTCATAGTGGATCGACCATGCTCCAAAAATCTCTCCAATTGCAGGATCCTGGATTTCTAATTTGACATTTCTGTTTAATGCAGATTGTTGCAGCGTCTCTCTCTCTCTCTCTCTCTCTCTCCAGGTCACCTGTCAAAGAGTGGTGTGTAATTTGTGGAGATTTTGGGACTTGGTCCATAATGCAAACCCCGAAGAAGCAAATAGATCAAAGAAAAGAAGAAAGAGATTGTGGGAAAGAACCCAACAATCCTCTAGCCGGATGCTAGAGACCGCGAATGCAAGACTGTGAGCAATCTCAACAGTCCTCTAGTCTTGAACTAGAGATCACTTCCCCCTCTTCCACAACTACCATAGAGAATTACTCAAAAAATATCAATCAACTTGTCTTATTACATAGGCCATGGGCCATAGGCCTTATTTATAATCAGTCCCTACAATCTGCAATTAAAGTTATGGAATCTAACATAGAATTCCTAGCTAGCCATGATCGGAGAAAATATGAAACCATCTAAATAAAGAAGCACTGTAATTAAGAAGGCACTAAATAAGAAAGTCCTCAAGTAAGAAAAATGTAAAATTACTTCTTGCCTAATATAAAGAAATGAAAGAAAAAAGAAATTTCCTAATGTAGAGATTTGAAAGAAAAGGAAAGTAGTGATGAGCTAAAAAGGGAAAGTGGTGCTTTTCTTGTACACATGTGCGGAGTGTGCACGTGTGGGATGTGGAGCGATTGCATCAATCCATCATGGTTTGACCTGTCAATGGATGCTCTTTTTCACGAAGCTATGAGCTTTGCTTATATAGAGAGAGATCAAGGATACTATATATGCCCTTGTCTTAAGGATTATATAATTGCTCAGTGGAAATGTGATACTTGAACAGGAAAATAATCTGTGCTCTTGCATTGTAAGCCCACGCTAAAAATTGCATCTGATTCATTTATTAAAACAAAGCATTTAGATGGTCTTTCTGCGTTGTCCAGTTCTATAGCTCCAGTGGAAGAGGAATGCTAATGTCCGGTGAACATCCAGTTGTACAACTTTTGCCTATCTTCCATTTAAAAGCCATTTGCAAATTGCTGGGAGAAAAGATAAGACAAGTAATGATGATATGCATGCTAAAAGTTGCACCACGAAATTGTTTTTAATGCTTTACTTACTCGAAATCCAATTATTGCATGATGCTCATATCAATTCCGTTTTTCAAACAACAAAGCCACACATGCACATTGTCAAAAACTAGGGGAAAGTTCAACCCCTGGCTGAGAACTACTCAATTGCCTCTCTGCAACAATGTAAAATGATATTGAACCCATCCACGCTGCCCATCTGGTAGCAGGACCCGCCCTCCCCTAGGTCTGATGGATGGCTGGCCAAGAATTCTACCAATCCTCACAACTAAGTTTGAGGAAATTCGATACATCCCTATGGTTGCTTGTTTGTATGAACTTCTCTCAAGTCCTAGCATCTGTATTTCTCAGGAAATGGTTTGGTGATTTGTTGCGAATATACATATGGCATCAGCTTCTGAGGTTCATGATCATCTTTGGAGTTGGAGGCTTTCTCATATCCAGCATCTCTACCAGACATGCAGCAGGTGTATAGGAGAATCAGAGCCGTTGTTCTGGTGGGCCACCATGTAAAAAGGCCATACCAAAAAAATCATGGTGATTTGAAATGCGAGCCATGTGATCAGTGCAATTTTCTCCCATCTGAGCATTGCTCTTCTTCCCCCACAGTTTATTTCCAGACCACTAGTGTGATGGCTAAGAATAGCCTCAATTGTGTGATTGAGTATGAGTCGACCCTCTTGTGTGATGTTGGAGAAAAGCAAGCCTCCATCTCCAAAGAGGCCATGAGCTTCACCAGCGAGCAATCAGGTTTTGAGGTTCTTATTTTAGCTATCATTGTTCTATCAATTGAGGAGTTCTTTTTTTTTTTTTTTTTTTTTTTTTGCTTTTAACACATTAGATTTGCTAAAGTTTCTTTCATAAAGTATGAAAAGTTATTAGATTTACCTTTCAAGAAAATAAAAAATAAAAAAATGCTGGTTTGGGTCTGAAAATTTATTTAGGAATTATTGTATCTATGTTGTTTTTAGTAAATACTTTCTGAATCCTTCTCTTTTGGTTTAAAATCGAGAAATATTCTCTCATATTGCATTTGGTTGTTCCTGTTTGTGGGATTGCAGATTGCAGTGTAATGATGATCCTGACCTTTGTGTAGCCTGCCGTTTTGAGAGCATATTATCTTATGCTTATCTCACAGGATTGCTAGAAAAATCGTCTTGCTGGTATTATTTGTATTGAGATGGCAGCAGAAGTCATTCATGATGCAAGAGTTTGTTTGAAATTGGTCTATTCCCATGGACAGGTTCTATTTAAGATGTAACAGTATCTTTTCAGACTAATATGGAGAGGGATTTTAATGCACAGTTCTGCTGAATTTAGTTTTATCTTTGGTGTACTGATTTCTTAAATTTTCTGTTTTTAATGAGGGATCATGTTCTCTGACATTGTATAGGTGTTGGAATTGGTTGATGTCTGTTAATATCAATGCAAGAGTCTGTTCCACCAAACATATAAGCATTAATTTTTCTTTCTTTCTTTCTTTTTTCATGCTAAATCCAACATGTGCTCTGGTATTTTGCAATATCAGATTGGGATTGATTCTTCATCACAAAAAAAAAAGAAAGAAGAAGATTGAGATCGTTTCTCACACATGGCTTCAAAAATAATGTGAGGTGAGTAAAAATAGTGTTGTGATGTGAGTTAAAAATTGGAAATAGATGTATTCCTTTGCCTGTCCCCTTAGCGTAGGAGTCTTGCAATCTTCGAATTTTCTAATCATCACCACCATCATAGACTTGTCCCAGCTATTTGGGGTCGGCTTAACAAATTCTATTTCACCAAAAGTTCCTATTTTAGGTAATATTCTGTCAGTAGAAAGCTCTTCATATCCTTTCTCACCAGTCACTGCCTTTATCCAAGTCCTTCCATGTTTTCTTAGCACATGGTCAAACTATCTAAATCAGCTCCCCAACATTTTATCTCCAACGGGGACTTACTCTCAAGTTACTTTGAATGACCTCCTTGTTTGGCATCTCCACTCTAATCTAATAAGAGCTTTTCAAATAAGAACTACTCTAATAAGCTCTTTTTGTTTCAGCCTGTTTTAAATAAGCTCGTTTGGTAAATCATGTTTTCAAAACCATAAAAAGCTCTTATTTGAAATATGAACATTTGGCAAAACATTCAAATAAGAGCTTTTTTAGGGGTAGTTGATATCGTTTTTAAAGATTACAACAACTCCATTATAAGAGCAATCCGGACGTTTGTTTTGGTTGACCCTTGATGTGGACCGTCCATTATATGGGGCTGACCTTGATGTAGGTCATCCATTATGTAGGGCCCAACATCAATGCTAATTATCCTTTATGTGGGGCCCCTCAATGTCCACTACTCAATGATGTGGAATCCACATTAGATGTGTCCATCGTGTGGGCCCCACCTTCGGAGTATGATGTCCATCATATGGGGCCCACTTTTGATGTCCACCATCCGTCATGTGGGGTGCACCTTCTATGTGGATCATCCATCATATTGGGCCACTTTGGATATGGGGCATCCTTCATGCAAGACCTTAGATGTGGACCATCCATTAGGTGGGGCCCAATTGATGTGGACAGTCCATCACCAGGGGCCACACTTTGATGTGGGCCATCCATCATGTGAGGCCCACTCTGTCCATTATGTGGGCCACCTTGATGTGGACCATTCATTATGTGGGGCCCTACCTTCAGTATGGGTCATTCATCATGTGGGCCCACCTTTGATGTCAACCGTCCATCACGTGGGCCCACCTTCGATGTCCATCATCCATCATGCGGATCTCACCTTTGATGTGGACTGTCCATCAAGTGGGGCCCACTTAACATGGATGACCCATCATGCTAGGCCACACTTTGATGTGGGCCATCCATCATGTGGGGCCCGCCTTTGATGTGAACCGTGCATTATGTGGGCCCACCTTGATGTGGACCATTTATCATGTTGGGGCACCTTCAATATGGGTCATTCATCATGTAGGCCCACCATTGATGTCCACCATCCATCATGTGGGTCCCACCTTTGCTATGGACCGTCCATCATGTGGGGCTCACTTGATGTGGATAGTCCATGCGGGGCCACATTTTGTTGTGGCCCATCCATCATGTGGGCCCGATCTTCAATATGGGTTGTTCATCATGTGGGCCCACCTTTGATGTCAACCTTCCATCATATGGTCCTGCCTTCAATGTCCACCATCCATCATGTGGGTCCCACCTTTGATGTGGGTCATCCATCATGTGGGGCCATACTTTGTTGTGGGGCATCCATCATATGGGGCCCACCTTTGATGTGATCGTGCATTATGTGGGCCCACTTTGATGTGGACCATTTCATCATGTGGAGCCCCAGCTTCAATATGGCTTGTTCATCATGTGGGCCCACCTTAGAGATTGTAAAGAGAAGAGAAGAGGGTAAGATAGGAATTACTTCAAAAGTTTAAGGATAAACTTGTCCAAAAATTAATAAAAAAATGTAACCCGCTTAAGCCAAATAAGCTAGTAAAGAAAAAGTGACCTCCCCATCACTTATTTTTTAAGAGCTTTTTTGCTAGTTATTAAAAAAATAAGTTCTAAAATTAGAGCTTTACCAAACAGTCTATTTCCAAAATAAGGGCTTGTTTTTTTAGAATAAGCAAATAAGCTCTTATTAGTAGAGATGCCAAACGGCCCCTAATTTTATCATTTCTAGTCTTCCCACACATCCATCTCAACGTCATCATATTCACAACGTACCTCGTCTTCTCAGGTTGCCTCTTAATTGCCCTTGCTCCGCTCTTATGTTGGAATATTTCTAACACTTATGCTAATTAAAGTAAGCTTAGAAATAAAGAAAAAATTTTCCAACAGTTAGTAGGATCTCGTCAACTAAATTGAATATCAAATTAAAAACTTGGGCTATCAGTTTCTTTTGCTGGAAAATTATAGTTTGGGATTGCATTTGAAAAAAGAGGAAGGAATTAATAAATCAAATACAACATTACCTTAGTTACCTGGCAGTATACAGTTCGGTACTTCCAAAACAGACCTGGTACAATGGAGTGGATGGTTCATTCTTAGATCATTTGGTTTGAAAAATCTGATCTGTAATGATTCATCAACATGATATGCTCAATATCATGGCATATTTTATTATAAAGTTATGGTTTTGTTTTTATTTTGCAACTTAAAACAAAATTATTAGACGTGTTTATCACATATTTTGTGACTAACTTTTGAGGAGAAAGATGATGATTGAGGAGCCAGAACTATGCAAAGGGTAGATCAAGGTTTTGTCAATAGCGTGCTCTAAGAGATGTTGGTGTAACTAGGTTATTGAGTTAATGAGATCTTGATATCCAAATTGTAGAGAAATTAAAAAAAAAAAACCCACAAGAACAATGGAGTAAAGAGGAAGAAAACTTTTATTGATATCAACCTTTTTTCCTTTTACAAAATTTAAAGAAGCACCACACTTAGAAAATTATTCGAATGACTAACTATACCACCACTAATGTAGGGCATTTTCACACCGGGCTCGAGTGGGGTAGCCCGTGGGATGCGGGGACACACTCGGGGTGGGTGACCCATGTGATTTGGGGTCCACGGGGGAGGTCTCGTGTTCGAGACTCCTCACCGGGGGTGATTAATGCGCATTTCACACCAGGCTCAAGTGGGGTAGCTTGTGGGATGCGGGGACACATTCGGGGTGGGCGACCCATGTGATTTGGGGCCCACGAGGGGGGTTCGGCCGAGGTCCTAACCCATGAGATGTGGGGCGTGGGCTCTGAGATAAATAGATTAATTTGCCATACTCTAACAGTTCGAGCTTTTAGAGCAAGTGGTTAATTGTCCTGCATCAACCACCCCTCCATTTATAGATTCTAAAGGAATCCTTAGTTGAAATCTCTACATTTATAGATTCTAAAGGAATCCTTAATTGAAATCTCTACAACTAAGAGAATTAATCACTATTTATTACAAACTAATGTAATAATTTTTCATATGGCAAAAGCCTAATAAAAAGAAAACATGGAAAATAATTAATTTCTAAAACTAGCCAATATTTTTAATCATATCTTTAAATTACACCCCCCCCCCCAAAAAAAAAAAAAAAAAAAAAAAAACTCTTAAAAATAGTAAATTATAATCCTTGATTTAAGCCCCTAAATTTGTCAATAATCATCCCAAAAATCAGCACATGTTAGGCCTTCGATGGGCTATGGGCTTATGTGTTGCTGGGCCCTACGATGGTCTTAGTTGGATCTAAGTGAGCTATGGGCTTGCATCAATTCTCCCCGGCTTTGAAAGAACTCGCCCTTGAGTTGGAAACCAATCTTAGCATTTGAAATTGTATTACCTCTACAATGAATCTTCTTCTTCTTTGGTGAAAGCCAGTAGTGCAATCCTAAGTGTCGGCTTGGTACAACCTTTGTTGGAGCCTACTGTAGATGACGGCTCTTTTGCTTGCGCTTTTGTGGGTGCCAACTTGTTTATTGTAACTTTAAAGTTCTTCGTGTATCTTGCAACATTTGCCCCGTTTTTCGTGCCATTGTCATCTTTTGCAAATGTGCTTCAATTTGAGGGTCAAGACCTACTTGCATGTCTATCATTATGACCGTCACTATCATTGGATCAATTAATTGATCCATTGGTGAATTCATGTGTAGGTCCAACGTTAATGGCATCAATCACTTTAGATGTCAACCTTTCCTTTGACTCCATGTATCTCTTCATCGTTTCCGGAATTTCTACTTCAATTCTGGGTTCTCTATCATGTTCCAACAATTGAAGGATTCGATAATTAGTGTCTTCGTACGCCGGGACTTTGGTAGAGACTTTTTCCTACGTGTCCACATGCTCTAACTTCGCTCTCCGGATTCCCTCCACACCAGAGCTCCCCCATGTGATTAGCGAGGTTGCCTTCTATATGCATGAGTTGATTTACCCGCTCTGCGAGTATGCAGATCAATTGAGCTACTTGCGCGAACTCTTCCCATGCCACCTCTTTTGATGCCATTAGGATTTAGGAGGTGTGACGTAGAGTCGAAAAATCCCCAAAGATGACCTGCTTTGATACTAAAATGGTGCAACCCAGTTATCGAGTCAATAAGATCTCGATACCCAAATTGCAAAGAAATTAAAAAAAAAAAAAAAAAACTTACAAGAACAATGGATTAGAGAGGGAGAGAACTTTTATTGATATTAACATTTTTCTCTTACAAAAGTTAAACAAGAAAGAGGTGGATCTTTGGGGATTTATTATTCGAATGACTAACTATACCACCACCCCTCCTTTTATAGATTCTGAAGGAATCCTTAATTGAAATCTTTACATGTAAGAGAATCAATCACAATTTATTACAAACTAATCTAATATTTCTTTATATGGCAAAAGCCTGATGAAAAGCAAACATGAAAAATAATTAATCTATGAAATCAACCCATATCTTCAATCATATCAAATACATTTTCAATCATATCTTTAAATTAGCGCCCCCTCCCAAAAAATAGTAAATTATAACCCTTAATTAATGCCCCAAAATTTGTAAATAATCATCCAAAAAATCAGCACATGTTGGACCTATGGTGGGCTATGGGCTTATGTCTTGTTAGGCCTTACAACGGGCCTGGACAAGTCTAAGTGGGCCGTGGGCTTGCATTAAATGTTTCCGTTTGCAAGAAGATTTTCACTATGTCAAGGAAAGATGACAGTCAACTAAGGGGCTCACCTGGAGATGGGTGGAGGAAGGGGAACAAACCAACAATAGGTGTCTACAAGGAAAAAGGGTTTCAGACGTAAAGAAACAACAACCCCTCTAGGAGTTGCTGACCATTTTCGTGAAGGATTCCTGTAGGATTGGTTTGAACACCACTTCTTTTGGGTGTTTGGACATTTCGGGAAGATGAAGGATTTACAATTCTGACTTTCAATAGGTCATCCGAGAGAAGGGGTTTTGCTTGTTTAGCTCGGCAAAGGTGGATATGGTGGTGGCTAACACAAAGGATCGCAATATGAAAGAAAGAAATTGTTTGTTTAGAGGCCCGAGTTCTGGCTGGAGGTTGCCAATAGGGAAGTAGGTAGGAAAAGGCAAGGGGTTGATGAAAGGGCTAAATTGGCGCCTGGATTATCAAATCCCAGGGTAGAGGTTATCTCGGGAGGGGGGAGTATGGCGGGCAAGGTGTTCTTTAGAGAAACTCTTAAGGGGGATCCATCGAGGGAGGGGGAGAGAGCGGGGGAAGGAAGTGATGGAGATCAGATTAGGGATCTTGGGAAGTAGAGAGAAAAATCAAGAGAGGTAGGGGTGAATGGGGTAGCAGGGGGAATTGTCGAAAGGGGTAGGGAGGGAATCCATAAGTTCCCTTGGAAGGAAGCAGGGTTAGGGTGTGGAAGAAGGGAGGGTTGATGTGGTGGTTCAGGTTAGCCAATCAGTGGAGGGAGCCTCCAGTGCCCTTCAATGGAGTCTGGTAGCCACTATTAGGCAATGTTTTTCGTATTGTTATCGCGTGATGTATAGCACCCTTGGGATACAAATATACATTGGTTATCGCATGGGATATATCGGTTGTATCGCATAATATATCGTTGTTATTGGGAAATATGGGGAATCAATGGGAAATTGGTCGAATTTTTTAATGAAACTTCAGGGATTGTTAAGAAAGACGCCAATACAAACCTAGAAATTAAAAAAATCACAAAAAACAAGTGCATATAATAAGTTTCATTTTTATTTGGTCCTAATCTATGCACTGTTTGACTGAACTAATACAACTATATTCAAAGTCAATTCATAGAATTTATAAATATAAGAAGACATGTATGAAAGCACAAGCATTATATTCAAAAGCAAAAGAAGTAAAAAGCTAGAAATATACCTGTGGATTTCGATTTTTTTATTTTTTTTCTAAAAAACATTTTTAATTAAAAAATATTTTGTTTTCCCAAAAAATCCACAAATTGCCAAGAATGTGTAGATTATGTTCTATTCATGTTTGATTTCATATTTGGACACTTAAATTGCAACCAATTTGGAAAAAAAATGGAGAAAAATTGATTTTTCCCCAATTTTCTGCTACTCAGATAATCTCCTCCAAATCTCGAAATTGAAGTTTCGTATCTATAATTGTTTATCCAAAACACGAAGAATCATGAATTTCTTACCATTTGACGCTATTTACAACATATAAAAACGGAAAAAAAGTTGAATCAAAACTAAAAACTATGCGTGTTTTAGAATATGGCCCCAAGAAGCTTCTAATCTCGTTTTTGGAGAACTTTCAAAATTTTTCTTCCAACAAACTAGAGTGGACTGGTCAAAATCACCTTATAATGTACTAGAGAAGTTTTTTTTTTTTTTTTGGCAAAAAAAAAAAAGAAACAATTTTTCGATTTTTTTAAAAGGATTTTCAGGCAAAATAGCCTGTTTCCTTTTATCCCTTTCAATATCGCACTCGGTATCAATATAATTGTAAGATACATTAAGAAGGGGGAGTGGATATGTCACACGATATCGCAATCTCGTGCGATATGTATATATATGCATGTGTGTGTGTGTATCGCGTTATTGTGCGATATATTGCATGATACCACGAAAAATGGATATTAAAGTTGGGTTTCATGCAGTGTTCGAGTTGTCGGTATCGCTACAAGTTTCGCTGGCCAGATGTAAAGATATAATATCGTTATCGCCGATAATTGGAAATACAGGGAAAAATGGGGAAACATGGAGAAAATGGTGGAATTTTTCAGTGAAACTTCAGGACATGCCTAAATACACATATTTACATATTCAGGAATGAAAAAATTGCAAAAAGAATGCATTAATTAGAAGTTTCCATTTAGTGGGGGCCAAAAGGCATGTGTTGTCGTAAGAAACCACTCAAATAGTAACCGAAATGAGTTTATATAATACAAATGCAAGCTTACAATAATTAAAGCATGCAAAAGTAAATGAATTAAAAAAAATACACATTTCTGGCCATGTTTCATCCCCACAGAGTGACGAGGTGGCTCGTAATCATTGTTCGGATCCCGTGGCAGTTGAGAGTAGTACTGTTGCCCAACATGTTGGCAGTACTGTTCCCAGGTCATCCTTTGCTCGTACCAATTGAGGAACTCTCTTTTGTACCTCTGATAGTCATCCTCCTCAAATTGTACGAGTACGCCTAGACGTGGGAATTGCGTGACATACATCAACGACATTTGCTGAGCAGGGTGTTGAGGGAACAGATCAAGTCCAACCCTGACTCCTTGATAGTATTGATGCCAGTCACACGGGTACACCGAATATCCTCCTATCAAAGGGGTCATGACTCGAAGAACTATCTTCCGGCTGCCTGTACCCATGTGTAGATGAGCGTGACTGAATGTCAGAGCTGTCATGACCATACCTGTGATGTTTGTGAAAAATCCTCCCCGTTCATCCGTTTTTTGAGTTCATTTTAGGACATGATGCCAAAAATGAACCGTATCTAAAGCTCAAGTGAGTAACTGAATACGCTAAGTGTATCGGGTAAACTCTGTGGGGTCCACCGTGATTTATGTATTTTATCCACCCCGTCCATCCATTTTAACAGATAATTTTAGGTCTTGAGCCTAAAACGAAGTATATCGAAACCTCAAGTGGACCACACTGTAGGAAACAATATAAATTGAACATCTACCGTTGAAAATTTCTTGGGGGCCACAGAAGTTTTGGATCAAACTTCTATTTGTGTTTTTCCTTCATCCATGTTTGTGTGATCTTATGAACAGGTTGGATGAGAAATAAACATCACTGTGGGCCCTAAAAAGGTTTTAACGGTGGAAATCATTATTCCAACTGTTTCCAATGGTATGGTCCACTCGATCTTTTGGTACCCTTAAATTTTGGTCTCAACCCCTAAAATAAGATGGAAAAACGGATGGACCGCATGGATAGACCAAATACATTCTCGCTGGGCCCAACAGAGTGTACTCAGTATGATAAGGGCCTGTTTGGATTCGCGTATAGTATTGTAGTGCAATGTAAAACTGTCCTGTCACGGTATTCGCGACATTGTAGCAAGTTAGCGTGGGAATTTTGATTACCACTCACAGTGTTTGGGTAAGAATGCACTTGTATATGTCAACATTTTGAATTTCCACACTCAATGTTTGGGAGTGGAATCTTGGTCTTGCTGCGCTCAAGAACACAAACATCATCACAGTCATCCGTTCAATCTCTTGCATCTCTCTGGCTTCAAAGATGAAAAAATCCACCTTCTCTTTAACTAGTTTTCAGGTAAAAAAATAGGATTAAACAGAAAAAACCCATTGGAAATCGATTTTGATTCGATTCAATGCAACAGAGCGAGGAGGGAATCATCTTCGATACGTAGACGATTCAGCGCATGGAGCTTCTGATTCTCGGCGTGTTGAAATGGCGGCTGTGATCGGTGACGCCTTTCGCATTCCTCCTATTCTTCCTCTCGTTTTTCAAACGGAACGACCCTCCATTGAAGGAGGCTTTAAAAGCTAGGGCTACAGAGATCGTTTTCAAAGCTCAGAACGGTAGAAAAGTCGGATCATTTCCTCTTTCTTAGCTTTTTCTTGAATAAAATCGAATTAGATTTCTCTAATCTTCGGTTGTGATTGCAGAAGTCAAGATCTTAGAGTATAAACCGTCTGTAATCGCCGCTTCAGCACTACTCCCCGCTTGCCACGAGCTTTTCCCCTTGCAATTTCCTTGTTTTCTAAAGGCGATTTCTTCCTGTGTATATATAAATAAAGTAAGACAAAACCCAGGAAAAAAAATTGTAGCTTTTATCTAAATTTCTCCAATTTTTATATTTTTATTTTTGCTTGGGTTTGTAGAAGCTGTTGGATTGCTAAAATTTGATGCAAGGTGTGGTAATGGACGGTTACGAATCGATCTTGTTGGATGAGGTATGGAGTTTGGACACGCCAGTCAATGTCCTTCACCGTCATTCCTTGAGCTTGGAAAGCGAGAAAACCAGCTGCATCAGCATTGGATGCGCTGTTACGAGGTTGGAAGCATGGATGAAGAAGAGAAAGATAATGCGCTATTACGAGAAAATCGATTTTTTGGATTTTTTTCATCAAGCCAGAGAGATGTAAGAGATTGGAATTCAGCGACGGAAGGAGGGAACGGATTTGTGATGATGTCGAAGGAAAGTGCAGTTGAGACAGATCTTGTGGATCCTGAGCTTGTGGAGGGCAAGATTACATCTCTCTGATACGGCGTGTAGTGCAATGAACACACTGCATGGCAGCCTGCATTGTCATCTAATTGCGGAGACGCGTGGATGACCCAAAATGGTTCGGGTGACGTACTCGGCCGCCAGCAAACCACGTGTTGATGTTTGGATTCAAACCTCATTAAATGTATATTTTATTAAAATATACAGTACTCTACCACTTGCGCCCGAAATCCAAACACGCCCTAAGAGCATACTGAGTAACTATGTACGCAATCCCATTTCACGCCCGCCCGATCCCCAATTTACGTAAAACCCCGAAAATTCCTCTCCCCATCCAGAAATTTCAAAAATTCATCTCCTTCCCACCAATTTCTCCAGATTTTCAACCCGAAAATCCCTCTCCCTCATCTCAAATAAAAAAAAACCCTCCATTTTCCAACAAGATCTCGGCCCGCAAGTGGATTCGAGAAGTTGCAGAGGATTTTTCGACGGAAAAAAAAAAGAAATTTTTGGGGTTGAATCTTACCGGAAATTGCCGATCTGCACTCAACAACCGTGAATTCGCGTCTTCCTCTAGATCCGGGCGAAAAAACAGGTATTTTTTGAGATTTTATTGCCGACAACTACCCCCTTTTATCGATAAAGGGGGTTGTTGGCTACAGTTCCCACTCGTGGTTAGTGGGAACAGCGAAATATCGGCGAGATTTTGAAAATACCGACAATCTGGCGAGATTATCGGCGAAACCGGTAAGCGATTCGAAAAAATGGGGTTTCGGTGTCGCCAGTGTAGCGACACCGATATTATCGGCGATATTTCGATAATATCGCCAACAATTTAAACACTGGTTTCGTGTCACCTAGCTGGGATAACAAATATATCATGGGATATATCACGTTTGGGAGGGATGTTCAGAGGCTGAGCCGGAGGAGTGGCTCGTTAAGAGTGGAGAATTGGGCAGGGAAGACTAAATCTTGAGGTCCCTTGATGATTCCGCTTTCTGGATTTCTATTTGTCCGGTGGTGGCATTGGAGAGGTGGGATGCTTGGTCGACCTTTGGCAGGGAGGAGGTTTTGTTCGCTTTTAGAGGGTTGCCATTGGAGCTTTGGAGCATAGAGGTTTTGCTAGAGACGGGATTGTGCATGGGTGAGGTTCTTCTTACAAACGGTGCAATGACTTCCTGGGAGAACTTAAGCTCGACTAGGTTGTTGCTGAGGAGGAAGAAGGTGGTTGAGGATTTGAAAACGATCTCAATGATTGTAGGAGACATCAGACTGGAGGTGTAGGTGGTCAGAGAAGGGGGGCGTTCGGAGGAAGAGTTGCAGGTGGTGGTGTGCCTGAGTTAAGGCAGTGTTCCGGAGCAAGTTAGCTTTTTTTGGAACACTTCTATGAAGGAGATGCTTCAGCTGGAAGAGGGTGTATGCATGGTATCCGAGGTGTCGACGTGTGGCTCAATGGCAGATGAGAGAGACAAGGTTTGAGCGTCACGTGGCAACCTCTGAGAGAGTGGAGGGGCTGACATGTGGTGTCATGAGCAACGACTATAATGGTTAGTTAGGTCTCAAGGTGGATGGGTGTTGAAGGTGGGAGGCTCGAGGGGGACCTTGCGTTTAGCAATGAGGTCGGGATGGGTGACACCTGTCCCACTGTTATGGCAGAGGGCGACGTCACCTTTGTAGTGGTGCTAGGAGGATTAATGCTCTTGTCAGAAGAGAGGACGACCAAGAGAGAGAGGCTAACACCTGTTCCCTTCAGCAAACTATTTTCGACATTTCAAGCACTCTTGATCTTAGCACTACATGTGGCATAGCTTGTCTCTCAAGCAACACATGTGAGGAGTATATCACATGTGCTCCATATGCTTTTATGTTCATGTGTTGTGGACTACTTATCCCCCCACACATGCGGACCTAATGTTTTCTGTATTGTTATCGCGTACCCTATCACACCCTTGGGACATGGAAACATATCGGTTATCGCATGAGATATATTGGTTGTATCACATAATGTATCGCTGTTGTTGGGAAACATTGGGAAATTAGTTGAATTTTTCAATGAAACTTTAAGGGATGTTAAAAAGACAACATTACACATTTAGAAACCAAAAGATTACAAAAATAAGTGCTCATAATTTTTGAGAAATATATAACTGTGTACTGTATGTCTTTATTTGAGTGCATGTGTGTATATGTTTTGTATGCTCTTCTGGAGCACCGTATGTACATATTTATCAATCATATGAGGGCTGTGTAGAGGAGTGTACACAACCCATTGCCCTAACCATTCTTTTCCTCTTTCTCTCTTTCTGCATCTTCCCTTCCACCCATCCTATTGATTTTTTCTCAAACCTAACCCAGCTTGGATTCAACTTGCCTTTTGTTTGTAGTTGTTGCATCTTGCTAACGCCGGCCTCCATATGGCTGACGTCAGCGTTTGTACTATTTGTATGGCCATGTAGCAAATGAAGTGTATGGTTTGGTAGATCTTGATTTCAGAAGGATTATGGTGATTTTTATGGAATTTTTTGAGCCAGGTTAAGGCAAGTGTCGAAGCCCCGAAGGTATTTTTCGGAAATGGCCCATTGTGAGTTTTTCTGAGGAAGATCAAAAGGGGGTTGGTTGATATGACCATTATTAGCTACCCCTAAGAGTTGTTTGCATGGGGAGTGGTTTTTTCGTAGTTTTTGGGGAAGATTGGGGGTATGGTTATGATGTATTTCCCTTTTTCTTCTCTCTCTCTCTCTCTCTCTCTCTCTCTCTCTGTTTTTTATTTTATTTTATTTTATTTTATTTATTTATTTATTTATTTTTTGGTGTGAGCTTAGCCGAGGGTTGTTCTCCAACACCCTTTTAGGCATGTTTTTGTCTCTTCCTTTAAGTTTTTGGGTTTGGTACGTGGAAGTTCTGATTTTCAAGTTGTGTGGCCTGTTGGCTATACAGTAAAAGTTGGGTGTATTTGCCATTTTGGTGTGATTTGGATTCCTTTTTGGTTCATATATATCTGGTCATTCTCCATCTTTTCTTTCGACCAAGTATGGAAGATAAGTTTTCTACCGGAGCCCTTATTGGGCCTTTCAATGCTTACGCATTGTTGATCACAACTGTCAAGTTATATGGGAACAATTACTTGTAATGGGCCCGATCCGTCAAGCTTTTCTTGGGAGGAAGGGAGCTCCTTTCTTATATCTTGGATGATCCTCCAGATTCAACTGATGAAGGATTTAAAACCTGGACTAAAAAAAATTACTGGGTCATGGTTTGGCTTCTAAACAATATGGAGAGCACCAATAGCAATTCCGTTATGTTTTTAACGTCGGTTAAGAAGATATGGGATACTATCTGAGACATGTATTCTGAAAATTGTAAGATATCCAGTGTTTAAATTGTCGGCGATATTATCGAAATATCGTCAATAATATCGGTGTCGCTGCACTGGCGACACCGAAACCTTATTTTTTCGAATTGCTTCCAGGTTTCGCCAATAATCTCGCCGATATTTCGCTGTTCCCACCAACCACGGGTGGAAACTGTAGCCAACAACCCCCTTTATCGATAAAGGGGGTAGTTGTCGGCGATAAAATCTCAAAAAACTCAAAAAATACCTGTTTTTTTCGCCCGGATCTGGAGGAAGATGCGAATTCACGGCTGTTGAGTGCAGATCGGCAATTTCCGGTAAGATTCAACCCTAAAAATTTCTTTTTTTCCGTCGAAAAATCCTTTGCAACTTCTCGAATCCGCCTACGGGCCGAGATCTTGTTGGAAAATAGAGGGGTTTTTTTTTAAAAAAAATAAAAATAAAAATTTGGGATGAGGGGAGGGATTTTCGAGTTGAAAATCTGGAGAAATTGGTGGGAAGGAGATGAAATTTCTGGATGGGGAGAGGGATTTTCGGGGTTTTACGTAAATTGGGGATCGGGCGGGCGTGAAATGTGATTGTGTACATAGTTACTCATTACGCTCTTATCGTACTAAGTACACTCTGTTGGGCCCACCGAGAATGTATTTGGTCTATCCATGCGGTCCATCCGTTTTTCCATCTTATTTTAGGGGTTGAGACCAAAATTTAAGCGTACCAAAAAATCGAGTGGACCATACCAATGGAAACAGTTGGAATAATGATTTCCACTGTTAAAACCTTTCTAGGGCCCATGGTGATGTTTATTTCTCATCTAACCTATTCATAAGATAACACAGACATGAATGAAGGGAAAACACAAATAGAAATTTTCAACGGTAGATGTTCAATTCATACTGTTTCCTACAGTGTGGCCCACTTGAGGTTTGGATATACTTCGTTTTTAGGCTCAAGACCTAAAATTATCTGTTAAAATGGATGGACGGAGTGGATAAAATACATAAATCACGGTGGACCCCACAGAGTTTACCCAGTACGCTTAGCGTACTGAGTTACTCACTTGAGCTTTAAATACGGTTCATTTTTGGCATCATGTCCTAAAATGAACTCAAAAAACGGATGGATGGGGAGGATTTTTCACAAACATCACGGGTATGGCCATGACAGCTTTGACATTCAGTCACGCTCATCTACCCATGGGTATAGGCAGCCAGAAGATAGTTCTTCGAGTCATGACCCTTTGACAGGAGGATATTCGGGGTACCCGTATGATTGACAGCAATACTATCAAGGAGTCGGGGTTGGACTTGATCTGTTTCCTCAGCACCCTGCTTAGCAAATGCCGTTGATGTATGTCACGCAATTCCCACGTCTAGGCGTACTCGTACAGTATGGGGAGGATGACTATCAGAGGTACATAAGAGAGTTCCTCAATTGGTACAAGCAGAGGATGACTTGGGAACAGTACTGCCAACATGTTGGGCAACAGTACTACTACTCTCAACTGCCACAAGATCCGGACAATGATTATGAGCCACCTCGTCACTCTATGTGGGGATGAAACATGGCCAGAAATGTGTATATATATATATTTTTTAATTCATTTACTTTTGCATGTCTTAATTATTGTAAGCTTGCATTTGTATTATATAAACTCATTTTGGTTACTATTTGAGTGATTTCTTACGACAACGCATGCCTTTTGGCCCCCATTAAATGGAAACTTCTAATTTAATGCATTCTTTTTACAATTTTTTCATTCCTGAATATGTAAATATGTGTATTTAGGCATGTCCTGAAGTTTCACTGAAAAATTCCACCATTTTCTCCATGTTTCCTCCTTTTTTCCTGCATTTCCAGTTATCGGCGATAACGATATTATATCTTTATCTCCGGCCAGCGAAACTTGTAGCGATACCGATAACTCGAACACTGAATATATCTTGGGTGACAAGTTGATTTCGGACATATCTAAGTTTCAACAAGAATCTAGAAGCCTGAAGGAGTACTTTAATGTTTTACATGGTATGTGGGATGAGCTGGATATGTACCATCCTCTCCCATCTCATTGTAGTCAAGATCATGAACTCATCCGAAAACAACGTGAGGAGACTCAAATCATGCAATACTCGTTACCAAATCATAGCTATGGAGCCCTTCCCCTCTTTTTCAGTTGTCTACTCTCTTGTTCAGAGGGTTATTGACCCATCCTCGGTTGTACTCGTCAATCATGTTGATGATGGATCTACATTCATAGGTAGTAATTGCCTTTTGAGCTCTACTTCTTGGGCTTCAAGTTCCACCCGTGCTCCTAGTTATGGTGGTAGATCCAGAGGTTGAGTCCCTAACAGAGACGGTCGTGGTAACCGCATTTTTAGTGGCCGTGGACGTGGTCGTGATGGATCTTCCCGTATCTGCTCTCATTGCGGTGGCACTAACCACACAATTGTCGATGCTGGGAGATTGTTGGTTACCCTTCGTGGACGGGTGCTTATATGGCAGGTGTTATGTCATCTACTTTTGAGAAATCTTGTTAAGAACCTTTAGCATTGCCTCATGAGGTGTCTGCTTTAGGTGATTCAATTACCATCTCTCAAGAAGCATACGATGCCTTGATGCGCCACCACTCATGTGACCCAATCTCTTCTTCCAGTGCTAGCTTAGCCCGGTCAAGTACTGCACTCCATGCGTTCTCATTTCCTTCTTGGGTCATCGACTTTGGAGTTACATCTCACATGATTGGTAAGCTTTATCTGCTCCAATCTTATCAACCTGCTAGTCATTCTAGTTCTGTTACAGTTGCTGATGGCAATCACTCTCCCATCTCTGGGAATGGATCCATTACCCTTTCTCCTACCATGCAATCATCTTTTGTTCTTCACGTTCCTTCCTTTCCATTGAATCTGTTGTTTGTTAGTTCTTTTACTAAATCATTGCACAATTCCATAGTATTTTTTCCTTATCATTGTGTATTTTAGGATCTCCAGGCGGAGCAAATGATTGGTGGGGGCAGTGAACATGGCGGGATTTACTTTGTCGATGATACCGTCGCTAGTCCTATCGGTGCTTTGTCATTAGATAGGCAATCCGTGTCTAGATGGCATTGTTGTTTTGGGTATCCATCTTTGTCAAGACTGAGACTTATTTTTCCTTCTATTTATATTGTTAAACCATTATGTTGTGATACCTATGAGTTTTCTAAGCATCATAGAACCGTGTTTCCTCCCAGCTTGACTACGAGGAAGTCTAAACCTTTTGAATTGATTCACTTTGATGTTTGGGGCCCTGGGCCTGTTGACTCTATTCTAGGTTACAAATACTTTGTCTCTTTCATTGATAATCATTCTTGCATGACATGGATTAATCTTATGAAATTCAAACATGAAGTTTTTAATATGTTCAAGGCCTTTTACAATGAAGTTGTTAATCAAATTCAACGCTCGATTAAAGTTATTTGTTCTGATAATGGGGGTGAATATGTGTCGAAAGCTTTCTTGACAAATTTGCAAGATAATAGTATTTTGTCTTAGACTTCTTGTCCAAGGACCCTTCAGCAAAATGGAGTTGCCGAAAGGAAGAATCATCATCTTCTCGAAGTTATTCGTGCGCTCCTCCTTGGTATGAATGTTCCAAAACGTTTTTGGGATTATGCTCTACTTACTGCTATCTTTTTTATTAATCGCATTCCTTCTAGGATTTTACACAATAAGTCTTCCTTTGAACTTCTACATCCTCATGATAAGGCTTTTCTTTTGTCTCCTAGAGTTTTTTGTTGTACGTGTTTTGTTCATAAACTTGATGGCAGTAATGACAAGTCCTCGGTCTGATTTTTTTTTTTTTCCTTTTGGGATATTCACCATCCTAGAAGGGGCATAAATGTTGTAACCCCCTGACTCACAAAAAGTATGTGTCAGCGGATGTCATTTTCTTTGAGGATGTTCCCTACTTCTCATTTGAATGACATTCATTACACAATCATCTTACCAATCAAGGGGAGATTGTGTTAAATCCACCTATACCTCTTCCAGTTCCCTGTCTTGATGAAGACTCACATCCTTCTCAACCTGTCAAGCCATTATGTGTGTACCAACGATAGCTGAAATCCCCTACCAATCAGCCTTCCACCATTCCATACACTTTCGATGGAGATCCATGTACTATCCCTTCATCTTCTTATGATCTCCCTATTGCTTTACATAAATCTAATCGCTCATGTACTCGCCTTTGTATCCATCATTATGTTTCCTTTCAGTTTTTGTCTCCTACATTCATGGCCTTTGCTACCTCGATCTGATGCAGGACATGAAATTAAACATGATGTGTGAGATTTCAAGCTTAAAATCACCTTAGTTCAGAAAAAGTTACACAAATTCCATATCCCACATAAAAAGTCCAAACATTCAATTAAAGGGGAATCTATGTGGGTCCAGGCCTACACAGGCTAAGACTGGACCAATAAAAATTATTAACCAAATGATGCTCAAAGGGAAATAGAAATCAACCACACATGTATAGCAAACAGTCCCTAATCCAAGGGATTCCCCAATCTCAATTCAAGGAACCCTAGGGTAAAAAAATGGGCAAATAAATTAGGGCTAATGCAAACTAAGGCTAGGGTTTAGGAAATATGAATGAAAAAAGGAAAACCAGAGGAACACCTGACCCGGAGAAAGCTCCTGCGTACAGATGGTGACCTGGGGCTGACGCACGTGCGCAGGTGGGCTGACCGCACGTGTGATGGAAGCCCGCCTCCCCAAAGTGACACCAAGCCTTGGTCGGCCAGGGGAGACCTCCAATCCCTCCAAGTTTGACGACGACCTGACGTAAGGTCGAGGCGTAGTGCTCCGCCGAAGTTTCAGCCCTCCTACAGGTCCAGATTCTGGAAACTGCTGTAGGGGGATGAATAGCTTAAAAGCTGAGAAATTCAAAGCAATAATGATGATAGAAGATGAGAGATATGGATGGAAGATGTTAGGGGCGGATGGGGATAGATGTGGCTTCGCACCACGGTAGTTAGCCCTTCGAAAAGGGAGGGCTTCGTACCCACTTTTGAATTCTTCCATAAGTCACTAAGAGTACAGAAAGATAATCATGATTTTTTATTAAGCTTCAATAAATGAAAAGAACTACTAGGGGTGCCTATTTATAGGGAAAACCCTATACCCCAAAAACTTGTACCATGTGCGCAATCTATTACTTGGCGATGAAGTAAAGTAAAATAAAAACCAAACAAAGAAATCTAAAGCATTTACGATGTTCTAAATAACAACAATAAGCAAAACCTAAAATATGAAATCAATCCAACGAGTGGGCCATAGTCATGAGATCCCATAATGGGCTTTTCTTGACTATCGGGCCCACCCTTTTAAACCAAAACTTTGTTTTCTAGCTAGGAGGCCCTCCTTGGATGTCGTCATCAGGCCAGATCGATGGTGGGGCCCTCCTTCTGCGTACGTACGTGCGTAGAGGGGGTGGTGTGCGTGCGCGTGTGCGCATGATGTCCCCATCACGATCTCTTCTTCATCTATTCCTCACACTCTCAAGGAGGCCCTCAGTAGTCCTAACTGGAAGCAAGTTATGATGGAAGAAATGCGGGCTCTTGAATAGAATGATATATGAGAGCTAGTTCCCTTACCTAAGGGTAACCAGACAATTGGGCGCCGATGGGTTTATATTATTAAGTACCTTCCAAATGGATTAATTGACCGGTGTAAAGGTCGATTAGTCGCCAAGGGCTACACTAAAACTTATGGCGTGGACTACTTCGAGACCTCTCCTGTGGCTAAGCTGAATTCAATTCGTGTGATCATCTCGTTAGCTGCAAATCTATCTTGGCCGTTATTCCAGCTAGATGTGAAGAAGACATTTCTTCATGGTAACCTTGTTGAGGAAGTGTATATGGATCAACCATCAGGATTCTCCCTAACTAGTGGCTCACATCGGGTTTGTCTCCTCAAGAAGGCTATCTATGGTCTTAAGCAATCACCTCGTGCTTGGTTTGACAAGTTTAGCCGTGCATTGTTGGACTTCTTCTTTGTTCGCAGCCATTCGGATCACTCTCTCTTCATCTGTTGTCGTATTGCAGGGATTATGGTTTTACTAGTCTATGTAGATGATATCATATTAGTCGGCGATGATGCCAAGGGCATTACTGCTCTCAAATCCTTTCTTCAAACGTGATTTTCTATTGAAGATTTGGATACACTTTGCTACTTTCTTGGTTCGAAGTGGCTAGATCCAAGTTTGGAATTGTTTTATTGCCACATAAATATGCCCACAATCTCCTGTCTGAGACTGGCATGCTTGGGTGTCGACCTGAGACTTAGTCCTGAGATTGCTAATGCGTGTGCTAGAGCAAATCGAATACAAAGTGTGGAGGTGAATGATATTCATCTTGAAGGCAAGGAGCAAACTTACGAGGCGATCGTCAACTTCTACAAGGATCTTTTAACCAATGGGGGTTAGGCAGTCAACCTGAGACTTAGTCCTGAGATTGCTAATGCGTGTGCTAGAGCAAATCGAATACAAAGTGTGAAGGTGAATGATATTCATCTTGAAGGCAAGGAGCAAACTTACGAGGCGATCATCAGCTTCTACAAGGATCTTTTAACCAATGGGGGTTAGGCAAGACCGTGCTTAGATAACTTGCAATTCGGCTGTCTATCCTCAAGCAAGGTTGATGAGTTGGAAAGGCCGATCCTTGAAAGCGAAATTAAAGATGCGGTGTTTGGTCTTGGTCAAGATAAAGTGCTTGGGTCGGATGGCTTTCCCATGGCTTTCTTTCACGAGTTATGGGAGTGGGTGGGTGGGCGGGGATGTGGTGCGGTTCAGGGAGTCAGCCTCTTTAAGGGTTTTGAGGTGGGGACGGGAGGACCGCGGATCTCTCGCTTGCAGTTTGCAGATGATATGATAGTTTTTAGTGAAGCGGAGGAGGGCATGGTCGATAGCATAAGAAAGATCATTAAATATTTTGAAGTGGTTTCACAAGGGTGAGAGTCAATTTCTTGAAGAGTGAAATTTTGGGGATTGGGATGGCCAAGGAGGAGGTGGGGCGTTTGGTGGGGATTTTTGGGTGTGGTATTGGCTCTTTCCCTGCCACTTATCCTGGCCTTCCTCTTGACATAGGCAAGCTGCCAAATTATCTTTGGGATAGGGTTATTGAAAAAGTGGAAGCCAAGTTATCCTTGTGCAAGAGTAGATACTTATCTTTAGGGGGGAGGCTTACCTTAGTTAAAGTTGCTGTGTAAATATGCCGATCTACTTAATGTCTTTGTTTAAGTGCCCGAAGGCAGTGGTAGAGCATTTGGATAAGTTAAGGAGTGACTTGTTATAGTGGGATGTGCTGTGTAGGCCGGGTCAGGAAGGGGGTGTGGGGATCAGGTGATTGCAGGATATCAATAAGGCGCTTTTGGGTAAATGGTTATATGGAGGTTTGGGTCGGAGGAAGAGAGTCTTTGGAGAACTGTGGTTGCTTCTAAATATGGGTTTGAGCGAGGGGGTTGGTGGCTTAAGGGCTCCTCTCTTTATAGAGCCTTCGATGTTTGGAAGGCCATTGAAGGAGTGAAGGAGAGCTTTAAGAAGGGGGTGTGTTTTGCAGTATAAAACGGGGAAATGGGCTCTTTTGGGATGATTTTTGGCTAGGCGACAGGTCTCTTTGTGTCGAGATCCTTAGATTGGTGTGGATATCTTTGGATGTCAAGTTTTATGCGGTTGGATGTTTCTTGATTATGGGTGTGAACACAGTGAGGTCTCCTACTTGTAAAAGAAATTTCTCTAAAAAGTTGGAAGAATTCTCAAAGGCTGTGGATAAGCTTCATGGAATTTGCTTGGTGCTGAAGATGAAAGATTCCTAGGCATGGAGTCTAGAGAAGTCAGGCAAGTTTTCTGTCCAATCTTTTTATAGATTCCTCACCTCTGACGCTGCGTTGAGGGTTTGTCCTTCCGGCTTTGTTTGGAGCTATGGCACTCCTCCAAAGATAGCAGCTTTTGCATGGTTGGTGAGCAGGAATCAGTTGATCATTTTTGATAATATTCAGAAGATGGTGATGTGCATCCCCAATACGTGCTCCTTGCGTTTCAGTGATGCCGAATCAGTAAACCACTTGTTTATTCATTGCCTGTTTGCTAAATACATTTGGATGACCTTTTTTGGGGTGTTCAAGACCGTCTGGGTGATGTCGGGCACTATTGAGGACCTCTTTCTTGCGTGACACAAAGGTGGTACCAGAAGAGATGGATAGAAGCTTTAGGGGCTGTCTTTATTGGCTATCCTTTGGTCTATTTAGGTTGAGAGAAACAACTACCGCTTTAGAGATAAGATGCCCCCGATTTCTTAATTTGAAGGGAGGGCTTTGTTCTATGTTAAAGAGTGGGCTTCCAATCTGAATATTCGGGCAGATTATATTTCTTAATTGGGCTGGGGTTCTTTTTGTATCTTTAGCACCTTTTGCACTCCCTTTTTGAAATAAAATTTCTATTGCCTTTCAAAAAAAAAAAAAAAAAAACTCAAGTCGCACTTGGGTTATTTGGTTGCTTCCCTCCCTATTCGGCATACACTGCTTCCCACAAATCATCCTTTCTCAGCTAATCGCTTTTTAGTTATGTTGGAGCCGACTCTAATAATACAATTCTCAGACACCAGCACCATGGTAAGCTTCTTGTCTCTGCACATCCTTGTCACAAGAAGTAGTTGTTTTATATAATGCTCAGCCTGATTATATGTACAGCCTTATCAGGTTTTCAGTTTATACTGGGGTTATGATACAGATGATCTATACTATTGATATGATTGGCCCACCGTAGATGGCCTGTTCTCCGAAAATCTCCTAGTTGGTTAAATCCCAACCCTTCAATTGGTGACCAAGTAATAGATAGTCAAGAAAACAACACTCGACATTCAAACAAAAAGATATCAAAATTTTGATGGCTTGGATTCCAGTACTTGGGGAATGTCAGTGCATTGGTCATCCATGGTGGGGCCAACTATATCACTGGTGTGGATCACCAGAATCATGGGTTACACTTGTGCAAACTAAAAACCTGAGCAGATTGTAGATCTCAGCCCAAGCAATATAGTGCCCGCCTCCTAAAACCTTTTGTAAGATAGGCATGTCAACTTCCATTCCATGCAATGTTTCTGAAGTCTCACGAAATGGTAGGTTTGCTGCCCAGTATCCAAAACATTACAGGTTCTACCACAGTCATTGACATCTGAACACCGGTTTTATAATTACCATTTATGTTCTTAGTTTTGAATGAAGGTAGTCAAAATGTCTGAAATAGGCTAGCAACCAACCCCACTAGTTGCTCAGGCAACTGTCTAATGGATAGGGCATGAACCATTCAGTTACTGTTAAAGTACTGAATCTCATACACAAATCAAACCATCAAATAATTCATGACTCGTAAACCATAAATCAAGAGTCCTAGTGTCCTATTTCCTTGGTGACCTTTGAGGGGTACATTACTCATTCTTCTTTCATGCATTGTAACCCAGGTGTATTAAGGTCAGAGATAACAGCCTAGGCAATAGATCAAGGTCCAATGGCTATGGTCACATTGGCTGCACAGTCTTGAATGGATAAATACTTCCACTTGAGCAACTCCTCTAATCGGACTTGTGCAAATGGGACTAATAACTCAATGTTGGATATAACATCCCTTTGTGGCTAGAGTTTTTGCTAAGCCCACACCCATTTTTTAATGTGGCCAACCTTGCACGCTTGTGGGATGTCTGGGCTGTGCATCAGGTGGCTACCATGTGGGACAACCTGGCCCAGAAATCAGGTTGGTCCACTTCACACATTTAAGTTGGGTGTCTACTGTTGAAAATTCTTTTTGAACCATCGATTGTTCATACATGTATGCCTCTGCCTGATGAAATGACCGGCCTGATCTCGGGCCAGTTCATCAACATGGTGGGTCCCACTTGATGCATGGCTTGGATTTTTTGCACGTGGTGTATAGAGATGCTTGTCGGCTTAGAAAAGCTCCTGTAGCTATTGCTGTTTTTTTTACCATTTTCTTTAAATTCTGACTTGCAAATGATCATGCCTTGATGCAGAATGGTTATCAATGGATCTAGATCTCTTTATGCGGGTTCTTGAGGGGTTTCCTCCTAGTGGGGGTGGCTAACAGTGAAGTGTGAACTGACAGTGGGTGTACTAACAAGCTAACAAAAAAAAAAAAAGTTCTCACAAGAAAATACATAAAATAATGAAATTTATTATTCTCAGATCAACACATCCTCATCATAATAACCACATACTAAAAATAATAGTGGGTGCTACTTCGATGGGCACAGTGAGCACCAAAAGTCGGTTTGCACATTATCTCCCATCATTAAATGATGGTTGGCAGAACTCTGGCAAGCATTTTGAGATGGGTATTTTCAATCGCTTTTTTGAAATGTGTGTCAAGATTCCTGCCCACCATTATTTGATGGGGAGATGTGTTCACACCAACTCTCTCTACACACCGTGCCGGTGCAATCTTTTTTTTTTTTTTTTTTGTAGAGAATTTTTGAAGCCCCACATCTTAATTAGATCAGGAAACTATTTACAATTAAGAAATCGTCACTGAGAAGGGAAGTAGCCACTACTAGATACCACCCTGAAACAAGCAGCTAAGATTCACATCTCTGTAACACTAAAAGCACCAACAGAATCAATTGTTTCTCTCAATGCCTCTTTTTCTTGGCATTCCTCTTCTTTCTGTTTGGAACTTGGGATGCCATCGTTCCTTTTATAGAGATTAGGAGATGAAAACCTGAATGATGTCCATGTTGTTAGACAAGGAACAATATTAGATTCTTTAGCATCAGACATGTTTATGCTTCGTCCATATTAGGGGTCGTAGGGACCATTTGTTGGAAAGTCAAGATCATAGTACACATGGCCACATGTATGGTGCACATGGCTTGCTGGAAAATTTGCTTTCTTATTGCCTTGGAGGAATGCACCTGTCCCCATTGTAACTGGATGGATGGTTTTGGGTGGTTATGGCACATGTTGCGATGTGTTTGATGGGGGTGTGATGGATAGTTTTCTGTCCTGGATAGAAAAGGATCTCCTAGTTTGAAAATTGTTATATAAGCTCCAATTACGGATTTAGTAGAAAATACCATTTGTCAGGTCAGAAGTCAGATCATTAGTGCTAGTAGTCTGGGTTGAAAGTAGTAGTTGGAAAGGGAAGTAAGGAAGAGATGTCTTGATAACAATTTGTAATTATAATTCATTAAAAAAAATACAATTAGTAATTATTGTTGGGTGAAAAAAAAATCTCTAATTTTTTTGTTGAGTATTCGTTGTTTTTCTTTTTATGGGTTTTACATTTAATTATGTATTGATATTGATAGGCTATAAAATTACAAAAGAAAGTTAAAATTATGTATTAGTAGTCTATAACACCACAAAGAACAAAGACAAATGAAAGTATTCTATTTCCTTTTGAATTATGTTCAAGTACACACATGTGGGTGGCTGTCCGTTAGATGTACAGCCCACTATTCGTGGGTGACCATTGAAAAATCATGCTGAATGAAGAATCCTTTGTATCCAATGATACCTACAAAATGGACAGTTTGGATAAAAAAGATCCTTTCATCCCTTCATTGGTACTCACCCAGGGTTCATATTCTAAAGAGTCTTTATTTTTCTTTTTTCAAAGGTCTCCAAAGAATCATTTTGATCAGAGGATTATAACCATTCCATCTGTTGGTTGGAAAATGGTGCTTGGTAAAAGAAAAAAAAGGCCTTTGTTCAATGACTAGGTCATCCGATCAATGTGATTTATTCATGGTGGCCCATGAAGAGGGGCTGGATCTAATGGTCAGCCCATATTGATGATTGAAGTCACCTTCATCCAAAGCAGTGGGTTGAACTTGAAGCTGAACTACACCCAGGCATTACTTGAACCTTCATCTCTCTTTAACTAAGAGTAGGAAGAAAACCAAAAGTTCATTTCTGTTTCTTTCATGGATAATTTCGTACATGGCAGGAAGAAGAGTTTGCAGAAATGGCATTTGGGCGAACGGCAAGCGTCTTGGGTGTGCTCCCCATAGACACTAGTTCGATTCCCCTCCCCGGGATTACCTGATGCACTTGGTTTGTGGGTGATTGTGTGCATCCCCGCAGGGAATAGTCTTGCCTCAAAATGGGGCGGGGACACCCTGTCGTCATAAAAAGAAAAGAAAAGTGCAGAAATGGAGAAAATTCGAACTGGAATAGTCTTATGTTTAAATTATAACACTCGAACTCAGTGTATGAATCTAAGTTGCCTGTTTTTTCAATTCACTTGGTTTGTGTTTGACTTTGAGGATGCAGTTTGAAATGAGCTCTGTTTGTTTGCTAGGAGCAGCCTTTCTTCCTTGGTTTATTGGCTAGGTATGTTTCAGTTCGCTAATCTCTTATGAGAACTGATCGTGTATAGGCTACAGCATGCTAATTTGTCATGCAGGCCTACCTTTCCCGCCCGCATGCATCCATGCTATGCAAACAGTATGCCCCACCATGACGATCACCTGTCACATAAATCAGGTTGGTCCGCTCATCAGGTTGGCCACACTATTGGAATCAAGGGACAAGATGGTATGAGTCAACATACAGGTGTGGCCCATATGGTAAGCAGTTCAGCTTGATTTTTGAGAATAGTGATGTTCCTGTTTTCATGGTACAGATATCCTACACAAGTGCCATGTTTGCGGGAAAAGTTGCGCCTTCATGACAAGTTAGCATGTTATCGCCTGTGTAGGTGATCACTTCTCATTTCTTACTTGTTGGATAATATGATCAGTTCTTTTTTCATGTCCATACACTACAATTTTGGGATAATGGATTGTTGTTGTCATCAGCGTGTCTCTGATATTTGGGCCATCTTTAGAATCCTGTTCCATGGAAAATCACCAAGGCCCTATCTTGGGCAAGTGAAAAGGTCTTTGTATCCCTTCTCAACACCTGCATCAAAGTCCATTTAGGCTTTCCTCTCGCCTACTTTCGAGCCCTATAACTCATCAAATATTCTAGTTTTCTTGGCACACGGCTGAATAATTTCAATTGGCTCTCTCTCATTTTATTACTCTCATATTTCTGTGAGGGACTCTAAATCAACTACATTTACGCTGCTTATAAGTTCTGTTACAAGATGGGAAGTGTCATTTTTTCGATTGAATTGTTGAAGGTGGTTTACAATTGCTGTTTTAAGATTCTGTAGGGAGATGTACACAATTCTACAGATTGTCACATCCTATGATAATCTTGTCCTTAATTTGGGCCATGGAGGGTGTTTGGTGGGACCTCTTGAGTCGTGTAGGACGGCTGCTCGAAACTGGCTGCAAAATATTGGATTTTGTTTGTTGTTTGTTTGTCTTGAGGCCCGTTTTGATGCACTTGTACAAAAGGGGGTTTCAAGCCTGTTTTTGGGGCCAACTTGTTCATCGAGTGGAATGGTGAAAACAAAGGTTTGGGCTTGGAAAGTGCAGCCGGAGAGTGAGGGAGGGAAAAAATGATTTGCTGGCCAATTCGTCTTATTCAGATATTCATGACCATGAGGCACTGGATTCTCTTTGAGATAGTGATGTAGAGCGGGTCGCGGACAATTACATGGCAAAGATGGATCAGAAAAGGCCCGGTCGGCGACAAAAGTGATCTGGACCATCAGACCTTAAATCAGGCGTATCTCGCAATCCGGGATGAGTTAGCCGACGAAAAATATATGATTTTGGGGTAGAACGAGCTACTTTAGCCAACCAACCCCGCTATGCTGGGTTGCGACGCTCGGAATTACGAGAAACCCCTGATTTGACGGTTGTTTCCCTGTTTCAATTTCGTTTTTACTATAAATAGTAAGTTTTAGTTTGCTTATAACTCTTCATCCGTCGGGCTTTAGGAGTTGCGCCCAACGTGAAAAGAGCTTAGAATAATAGGAGAACGGGTTGGTGAAGCCAAATAGGACACTTACTATTTTTGGCCGAAAACCTTGCGCACTAGTAGACATCACGACCGTCTATAAATAGTAAGTTTACTATTTATAGTAAGTCGCGAATTCTAGGAGTCGTAGTTGTAGTTTGATTCTGATTTCTTTCCCATTGCTTAGTACCCTTATTTAAAGGATTGTGAACTCGTTTTTATTCATTCATTAATCTATTTCGAATTTATTTAGAATTTATTTATATTTTCTGCTCTCTTTTCTCGTGGATTCGAGAAGTCTCGGTGAGGAGTTCAGAGAAGTTCCGTGGATTCGGAATAGTTATCCTCTTGAGGAAGACGGTGCTCGACCTCACGTCCTCCCCTGCGTCAGATAGGCCCTGAAAGGAGGAAGGCTGGAATTTCAAGTCGGCCATCAAATCCCAGGGCTCAACCTTTGGACAGGCGGTGCAAACTACCAAGCTAGAGAGAGAGAGAAATCCCTCCCTTCTGCTTGCATTTTTAAGAGTCCCATGTGTCATAGGCTATTAATCTATTCCACACATGGCCCACTGATGATATCCTAAAACAATTAGATTATAAACTGCATCACTAAAATTACTTAATTAGAATGATACGAGCAGTCCAAATATTGACCATATAAATCAACAGTTAAAAATAGTTGGTTAGTAACTGGGTTGTAATCCTAATCTTGTGACCCATCTGGAGCTTAGAATTTCATCATTTTCGGCCAAAGTATTTATTTCAATGTGCTTATTACAATTATTGTGTCAAACATTAAGGATGATTCTGAAAACACAACGGGTGGAGTCCAAATTCGGGGTATTTCAAATCAATGAGATTTCTAATCCAGGGTGCCAAATGAAGCCAAATGGTTATTTAGTTTACGTGGAACGAGAGTAGAAAATGACGTAATATGGATGCCCTTTCTTCAGTTCCCTTGGTTTCATCTAACGTAGGATTATTGCGTGGGCGTGCTAAGCGTACTGAGTAAACTGTGAGGTCCACCATGATTTATCGGTCCATTTTAATAGAGAATATGAGGGCTTAAGCCCAAAAATAAAGTATATCCAAATCTCACGTGGACCTCACCACGGGAAACATTGTGAATTGAAATTCTACCGTTGAAAATTTCTTGGGGCCTACAGAAATTCTGGATCAAGCTGATATTTGTGTTTTCCCTTCATCCATGTCTGTGTGATCTTATGAACAGGTTGGATGACAAATAAACATCAGTATGGGCCATAGCAAGGTTTCAATGGTGGAAGTCATTATTCCCACTGTTTCCTTTGGTGTGGTCCACTTGAGATTTGGGCATACTTTTATTTGGACTCAACCACTAAAATGAGCTGGAAAAAAGGATGGACGGCATGGATAACCCACGTACATTCAATCCGATTTCCTAGTGGGGGTGGCTAACAGTGAAGATCTGACAGTGGGTGTACTAACAAGCTAACAAGCTAAAAAAAAAAATCCGATTTCTTCCTGACTCGGAACGGCCAGGGGATCTGAGTGGCCAACGTGATTTATGCGTTTCTATCCACGCTGTCCATTCATTTAGCCATAGCAATTTAGGGTATAGAACCAAAATCGAGGCAGATCTAAGGCTCAAGTAGACCACACTCAGGAAGCATCATGATAACGACTTCCACCGTTGAAACTTTCTTAGGGTTCACATATGTTTATTTGCCATTCAACCTGTTCATAAAGTCACGTAGACCGGGATGAAAGGAGAAGCTAAATTTCATCTCGATTCAAAACTTCTATAGCTCGCAATAAGTTTTCAACAGTAAGATTTGTGTGTGGTCCACTTGGGACTTGATCTATCTCAGTTTTGGGATTTTAATCTCCATTGTGTGGTCCACTTGTGACTTGGATCTATCTCAGTTTTAGGGCTATATCCTAAAATGGTCGGAGCCGCTGCCCGATAGTACCCAATCCGCGTCCGTTTATCTACGGCCGAAAATGCCCCTTTTCAATTCCCTTTGCTTCATCTATAATGGAAGCGGGTTGTGTGGTGTGTTGACATCACCAAGTTTTGTGGGCCCCTATATGATGTACGTGTTATATCAACACCGTCCATCCATTTGTAGATATCATTTTAGGAAATGAGTCAAAAAATGAGGCAGATCCAAAGCTCAAATGGACCACACCACAAAAAGCAGTGGGGACGAAGGACAATGAAGCCCACGGTTGAAAACTTCCCGGGGCTACGATGATGTTTATTTCCCATCCGACTTGTTCATGAGGTCACACACCTGGATAAAAGGGGAAAGAAAATCAGCTTGATCGAAAACTTCTGTGGCCCCAGAGAAGCTTTCAATGACAGACGTTCATTCCCCACGTGTGGTTCACTTAAGCTTTGGATCTGCCGTATTTTTGGGGTCATGCACTAAACCGATCTCTCTAAATGGACGGACAGTTTGGATATATTAAATACATCATGGTCGGGGCCACAGTACTTGGTGATGTCAACTCATCACCACTGGGGTCGCCGTTTCCATCTATGGCGATTGGCGAGGGAGGGTGTGACTAAACGGGCTGTTGGTTCTTTAGGCCTGATTAATTTTTAGGACGCAATCCCCGCCGGCTCTAGCCACTAACGGTGAGATCTGTGTAGGACTCGTTGGGTTTTGGATTGTGAAATCACACAAAGATGGATCTAGGATAGCAATCCAAGAACACCAAGTAAATACAAGAATATATAGATTTAACGTGGAAAACTCTTTCGAAAAAAAATCACGGCATAAAGCGACAGATCTTTACTATGAAAATAGAAATTATAAAGAGAAAGGACTTACCCGATTCGAACAATCTCAAATCTCACCCTTACTACACCCTTTGTAAACCCTAAAACCCTTTTAGAAAGCCTCATAATAGTCACTCCCTCCCCATCTCGTTTACACCCACATATATAGTTTTAGAAAGAATCCCAAATAAAATAAAAAAGAATCAAAGCGAAATCGGAAGCAAATCCCGCACTTTTGCAGTTGCGCGAAAAATCTGTATAGAATCTAATTACATTTAAGACATTAAATACAACAATCTCCACCATGTCTTCAATCTTCAAACATGTAACTCCTTGTCTTCTTCTCTTATCTCCGCCTCGCATCATAGCTTCATCAATGCTTCTCGTGCACACTCCGTCTTCCTTTACGCCATCGCCAAACCCAGAGAAGTTGCACTGAACTTGAACTTCTCTGTAGGAACAATCTTAGTGAGCATGTCTGCTGGATTCACACATGCGTGAATCTTCTCCAGATTTATGCTTCATTCCTCAAATACCTGTCAAATAAAATGGTGACGAACATCAATGTATTTAGTACAGGAGTGATAAATAGAATTTTTAGTCAAATGGATAGCGCTCTCGCTATCACAATTAACCGACATGGTCTCCTACTGAAGTCTCGACCAATTTATCATGCCTCTTAACTAAACACCTTCCTTAAACTCATTCGTCACTGTCATATATTCTGTTTCGGTCGTGAAAGTGCCACAACGGACTGAAGCTTCGACATGCAACTAATTGCTCCACCCATTAGTACAAACGTATATCCTAAAGTTAACTTTCCGAAATCCACACTACCTGCGTAGTTTGAATCCACATACCCTACTAACTTTGCTCATGTCTTCTCAAAAGTTAAGACATAGTCTTTTGTAAGACATAGTCTTTTGTACCTCGAATGTATCGAAGTAGCCATTTAGCCGCTTCTCAATGTTGATTGCTGGAGTTTGACATGTATCTGTTCATAACACCGACTGCCTGTGAAATATCTGATCGTACAGATCATGACATACATTAAACTGCCAACCGCATTCGAATAAGGTACATGAGACAAACTGTTTTTCCTCATTTGATTTAGGACATTATTCTGAGAAAAGCTTGAAGTGAGCCGTGTGGGGACTGGCTTTGCCTGGTCCATCCCATACTTGATTAGCTCCTTTTCAAGGTATTCTACTTCTGATAACCGAAGCCTGCTCCTCTTCCTGTCTCTATGATATCTATGCCGAAAACATTTTTTGCAGCCTCCAGATCTTTCATCTCGAATGTCCCTGATAATTGAGTCTTCAGTACGTTGATTTCAGACATATCATGACTGACGATCAACATATCATCAACATACAATACTAGGATAATGAATCTGCCATCACTCAGTGTCTCGTAATATATACAGTGATCGTATTCACTCCGAGTAAATTTCAGACTCAACATGAAATAATCAAATTTCTTATACCACTGCCTAGGCAACTGTTTCATGCCGTATAACGACCTCATTAACTTGCAAACTTTTTTCTATGCCCCTTTAATTTCGTAGCCCTCTTGTTGCTTCATATATATCTGCTCTTCAAACTCCCCGTGTAGAAATGCAGTCTTGACATCCATCTGTTCTAGCTCGAGATCATATTGGGCAACCAGCGCCAACACGAATATAATGGATGCTTGCTTCACCACCGGCGTGAATATCTCTGTGAAGTCGATTCATTTTCTTTGAGTATATCCATTCGCTACCAACCTCGCTTTATATCTATCCCGTTTCCTTTTGAATAACCACTTGCATCCGATCGCTTTTCAGCCCACTGGAAGCTCCACCACCTCCCATGAGTGATTTTTGTGCAACGAGTCAATCTAATCATCTATAGTTGCCTTCCACTTTTTTGCATTAGGCCCATCAAGAGCCTCCTAAATAGTTGATGGGTCTCCCTCATCTGTAATGAGGGCATATGCGATATTAGAGTCGTCCATGTATGTTGCCGGTAATCTGCGATCATGTGGTGGGTTCCTTCTCACAGGTGGCTGCTTCACCTGCTCCTATACATCTGTCTGCGCATCTATCTCTGCCTGAGTATCATCTATATCAATTTGGAGGTCTACGATTAACCTTTCAGGTTCATTTTACTCATCTTGATCATTCTTGAAGAATAAAGAGCTTTCATCGAATTTGACGTCACGACTAGTGATGACCTTGCGTGTGACCTTGTCGAATAACCTGTAACCTTTCACATCAATATTATGGCAAAAAAAAAGTACTTTTTGGCTCTATGGTTGTAACGTCTCGGAAAAAATCCGTACAAAGACCCGAGTACCACCTCGGGCAGAAATCACTAAGGACCAAATCATTTGGAAATTAGACGAGAGTTAACTAGTGTCAAACTAGATTTCATGCGAAATTAGCACTAATTACTTTAAATACGATCTGCAAGACCCAAAACTTGTAGAATCATTGTAAGACCCGCATCTTAAACCGTACCGTTCCGTAGGTTTCCGCGGTCTTTCCGGTCGAATTTCGGCAACCTTCGACCCTTAACCGGTGTTGCGCGCGACCCTGATTCACACGCTGTCAACCCGAGTCGACTCAACCAACCCGAGACTTGTACCATTGCGACCGCACCGTCGCCGCGGTTCCGATGCCGCGACTCGCGCGCCGAGGCGATCTCTCTGGCTAGGAGATGTAGGCCAGCGTTCGGTGTGAGGAAAACGCCGCGCGTTGCGAAACCCAAGAGAATCTCAACAAGATGTCACATCAATCACCCATCAATCAATCCCATCATGTCAAGTACACATCACTTTTCACCCATTTCCAAGCAACCACAAAAGTCAAAAAGTTCTTACAAGCCCATACCTTTCTTACACAAAATGCCTCCAAAGTCAAAAAGTCTCTTACACACCCATCACCACCACATCCATCACTCCATCAAACATCACCCATCTCTCTCTCTTTACAACCCTCTCTCTCCTTCATTTTTTTCAAAACACTTTCCCAAGCAAGAGAGCTTCACACGTCCAAGCCTCTCCAACTCTCCCAAGCAACAAGTGTGGCCCACCTCTTCCTACCCTTCCATCTTCCATCTCAACCATCCATTCCTCATCTCCTCCGTCGGAATCGAAGCAAAGGAGCAAATGAAGCCTTGGGACCAAGAAGGAGCCGGTGGGTGATCTTAGATCATGGTTTTTCATGCATTTTGTTTGATCAAGGGTCCATAATGTGGGACCCACCTTGATGTATGTTTGTATGAGGGGCCCATAGTGGCGGGGTCCCTCCATCCTCACCGATCTTTCCCTCACTCTCTCCATTTTCCTTTGTGTATGATGATTTGGGCCCACTTGATGTATGTATCTCATCCATACCATCCAAATGGTGGGCCACCTTACATTTTCTTATTTTTTTTTGTTTGGCCATCCAAATCATGGGCCACCCGGATGAAAGGAGACACAAAGATCAAGATGAAGTGGGCCACGATTGTGTGGGACCCACCTTGAAATTTTCTTGTGAACACCGTCCGTCCAGCGTCCCTGGACGCTGGACGTGTTCACTGTGTGAACTGACAGTGAGGTGTACTCACAGCCTTTGTTTTTTTTTTTTGGGTTTTGAGGGAGTTATGCGTAGTGAGTTGATCTTGATGGTTGTTTTAAATCCACGCCGTCTATCTTATTCTTTGACTCATTTTAGGCGTTGAGCCGAAAAATGGGGTCTATCCGATCATCAGGCGGGCCGTACCATAGGAAATGGTATATTCTACCGTTCAAAGCTTCTAGGGCCACCTTGCCTTATCTACACACAAAAAAAATTGAACTTTGGACTTGTTTGGTGCACCTCGAGCCCGTGAACGCAATGGGCGGGCTGGATCTTCAGTCTGTGGGTCCCACACGCCTTTTCCAGCAAGAAAACAAAAAAAAAAAGAAAGAAGAAAGAGAAGAAATGAGGCAGAGCCTCTGCCGTGTCAGGGAGGGCGCAGGCAGCGCCTGCGCTGGCGTTGGGCGGACGGACTGGGTCACCCACGGCTCCTGCCATGGGCCCCACCATGATGTATTTATTTTATCCACTCCGTCCACTAGGTGGGACACCCCCTGGAGTGGGCCCCCTCCAAAGATCAGGCCCATCCAGCGTCCTGGTGGCCCACACCAAAGGAAACAGTGTAAATTGAAGGCCTACCATTGAAACCATTTTTTGGGCCCACCGAGCTTTCAGATCAAGCTGGAATTTGTGGTTTCCCTTCACCCTGGCCCGGGCGACCTTATCAACGGGTTGGATGGCATGTAAACATTGAGGTGGGCCCCACATGGGACCCACTATGATGTATGCATTTCACTCCACCGTCCGCTGGACGGTGGAGTCCACTGTAATGTTTGTTTTCCCACCGTCCAGTGGACGGTGGGTGTGAGGAGTGTGTGCGTGCGTGCGTGTGTGTGTGCGCATGCGTGTGCGTGCGTGGTGCGTGTGCTGTGTATATATATATATATGTTATATTATATATTATATATATATATATATATATATATATATATATTATATAACATATTTATATATTTTTTTGGTATATATATACATTTTTGGTGGGCCCGCTTGTGGACCCCACATGATGCACATGTGGCATCCAATCCGTCAATCCATTTTGAAATATCATTTTATGGCTTGAGATAAAAGAATGAGGCGGATCTAACCTTCTGTGGGCCACTTTAATGTCCGAATAAGGCCCACCTCCGTTGTTTGTGGCATCCATCCGTTGAGGCCCACCTTGTTATGCAAGAGGCCCATATGATTAGGCCACCTTGATATAGTTAAGGCCCAACCATTGAGGCCCACCTGATATACTTAAAGGCCCATGGGTTAAGGCCCATTGAGATGTGTTAGGGCCTATGGGTTAAGACCCAATCGATGTACGTATGGGGCCCAATTGGTGTGGCCCATCTGATACACATATGACCCATGAGGTTAGGCCCATTTGATGCACTATAAATGCCATGGGTTACGACCCATTGCAATGCACTTAAGGCCCATTGGTGCGGCTCATTGATGTGGCCCTCTTGATGAATATAAGGCCCATGTGACACGGCCCATTCAATGTATTTAAGGCCCAATGGGATGTATCTAAGGTCCATTGCAATGTGTGATCCCTACATGGTTTATGTAATGACGTTTACGACAGATAATGCCTTGGGAACGATGTCGGTTTGACGTCCACATCGCACGTATAGTGTTGGTTAAATGTCCGCATTATGACTCTCCCTAGGGCCATCGATAAGCCCGTACTGGTTGTGTGTAGGCCGTCCATGTCTAGGCCATCTGCGTTGCAAGAATAGTTCATTACTTTATAACATGTGTAGTATAGTTCCATGATTCATGATCATACGCATCATATGTATGCTTGACGTGAGAAGTGGTTGATCATAGCATATGCCTTCGGGCAGGTTGTTTACGGGCTCCCGGTTAGGCGGTGTTGCCCTACATGAGCGCATGATACGCGCAGGATTGCTGCATGATTGGATAGTGTGTTTCATGCATTCGCATTGTGTGATGTGGTTACTGTATGCCATAGCGACATCAGGGTCATAGCCTCCACAGGCGTATCGTGGTTGACAGGATTGGATACCGGAAATCTTGTTATACATGGGGTGCTATAGATATCCCTGGGTGAAAGTCCCTAAACCCTTATGGTACTAAGAGGTTGCTCCAACGTCTAGACCGAGTGGGTGCATGAGCGCCGATGGCCGATTACCAGAAGGCTGCGCTTTCCACTGTGTCGTGGTCGATTGGAAGGGGGTACGGCCTTACCCGCCCGAGAGGAGGGGGCAATGCTAGGCTGAGTCTGACCAGCTCGAGGAATGGGTCCGCTATCGACGAGCCGAGCCCGATATTGGCAGGCGGGTAGTGAGGTCTCTTCCACTTACCTTATTGCGCGCGATGGGGCGGCAATCTGGTTTAGAGTGTACTAGACCCCGGTGATATTCCAGATTTTGAGCTATACTGATATGTAGACTTAGATGAGGATTTGTATGCTTGAGTTGCATTTCGCATCGCATGGCCTTGGTATGGCCGACATCTTTCATGCCTTGCATTGCATAGCCTTGGTACGGCTAGTAGTATTCATGGATTCACCAGCATGTTCCGCATTACTCTGATACTGCATACTGCATTACTACCTTGCGCACACACTTTCACCACCCTCTAAGCTTTCCATAAAGCTTATGTACGACAGTTGCGTGCAGGTGACGCGAGGACGCAGCAGCGCTGAGGCGAGAGCATAGAGCAGATATTTTGGAGCTTTTTGTCCATTCTCATTGTAATTCCCTTCATGCTCATTGTACTTGTAAAGTTTTTGATCATAGTGGAAATGTGATGGAGTTTTTGGTTGTTGTTTGTGGGTTATGCCTTTAGTTATGCTTATTACAAATTAAACGGATGCTGAAAAATCCTCCTTGTAGCATCCCAGGATCGGAATCTGGCGTATGGGCGCTGGGAGCCGAGAATGGGGTTCTACGGAGGCTGTCGGCACCGGATTCGGCGATCGGGAATTTTGTGAGCCCGGTTTCCGAGTTTGGGGCGTGACAATCATTGACGCTAGGTTACCCTAAAATTTAGGATCAAACTCTATTCTCGGTTGCTCTCGGGAGCACATTGAAACTTCGTATCGGACCTGGACCGCATGTCGAAAGTCCGATTGCTACAAAATTATATAATTAAGACTGCCTTGCTGGACTTGACCACCACCTCGAAAATCAAGTCCAGATAGTATCTCGAAGCTATTTGCTTGAGCCCGGAGTGAAGTGTGTGAGAAACGTGGATATCTTAGAAATAAAAATCTAAATTTAAGTAATCTGAGACTTGTCGCTTGCGGGCCGAATATAAGGATTCAGACCGTCAGAATCTTACCCAAATACACCCTCGGATCAGGAAATTTTCCATACACGGTAGTGTACTTGCGGCCCTATTCGAGTACCGGTGACTGTCGAACTGAAACTGGTCCGCCGCAGTCGATCTGTAAATCCGATCGGACCGAAAACTTAACCTGACCTAGATCCAATGTTAGGGAGCTTAAGTTCGACCGTACGCAGAAAAGGGGGCTCCAGAAGTTCTCCGTTAGATCGGAACAGTCCCCTTTTGGTTATAACTTAAGTATACCATGGCCATGGGGCCATTCCCATCAATTCTGGGCCTATGTAAGGACCTTAAACCCTCTCTCATTCATTCCATACGAATTTAGAAAAAACCCTAGGAGAGAGAAGAAAGTAAAGAGAGAGAAAGTGAGAAAGAAGGTGGTGAAGATTCTTGGTGTTCTACCCTGCCTCTTCCCGTGCTTATTCATCACTACCGGATCGCTATTCCGGCTATTTTGATTCCACTATTGGGTAAGAAATCCTAACCCTAATCCGTTCTAGGGTTTCAAATAGTCGAAATGATGAAATAGCTAACCTAGTTCATGCTATAGGTTGTCATTCTGTAGGTGACAAAGACTACGTGTTTAAAACGAATCCGTTACACATTTACCGGCGTAAGGTGCGGACTATAAATGTTTAGGTTATGGTTTTCAAGGCTTTCAATGTCGGCTAATGATTTATTACTGACGTGGGTGCGATTTCACATGCCAAATGCGATGTTTGCTTCGCTTTTCGACTATATACGTATTGTGTTAAGTATAGAGTAGTACATGAAATTGTTGAAATGTTCGTATTGGTTTGGAATCTGGATTTAAGTTTGCCATGATTATTGGTCGTGGATGTATGCTTGTTGTAGATGCGACGACTCCTTTTGAAAGGATTTGCCCTAATATTGTTTAAAGTTGAGTCGTACTGTATAGTTTGAAATGTGTAGTCTAAGTATTTGTAGAAATGTCTAAATAAGTATGGAGTTTGTATTTGTATTTGCCATGAGTAATTGTCATGGATGTATGACCGTTGTATGTGTAACAACTCCTTGGCAGAAGGATTCGCCCTAATTCATGTTATGCTAACATACGTTGTGTATGTTACAACGTGAAGTCTAAGTGTTTGTGAAAATGTCTGAATGAGTTAGGAGTTAGTAAAATGTACTTATATGAGTGTTGAGATATGATTCTCAACTACCATAACTATATGTATGATTTCCCCCATGTACTTTATATAATAGTTTTCGCATGTGTAGGAAATACATATGCAGAAATTCATGTTTTTTTTTTTCATGGAATGCTCAATTGATTGCATGATTTGATTTCTTTATTCATTATTGCTTTCACTTTCTCATATGATTACTTGTTGTAATTAAATGTGTTTGAGACTATTATATAGTCCAGGCAATCGGTAACAGGCCTTGATTTGGTGGCTGAGATTGTTTTACCACAAAGGGCGTGTTCGCTGAATCCGAGCCGTACTTCGGTCGACGACAGTGGTTAGGCCACACGGAGTGCTTATGCACTTCATGTCGATCGACTCGAGGTGCGCTCGTGCTAGTCGAGCTCGTCAAATAACCCGATTGACCCGATGTATGTTCACCATGTATGGACACTACTGCTTGAACTTAAGGTACCAAACTCACCAGTGGAAACTCCGTTAACCTTGGTACCTCGATCCACTAAGACTCATGCGCCGGACATGGTGGTATGGGACACCGTGGTCGAGCTGTCGGCCTACGCCGGGGCTACGAGCCCACCCGTAGTGACCATTGAGCAACCCAGACTCGTGAGCTGAATACGGTGGTATGAGACACTGTATTCGAGCTGTTGGCCTACACTGATCAGGCGACGAGCCTTTTATAGTGACCTCGAGCATACTCTGAGTCTACATGGAGGCGACGAGCCTTTTCGTAGCAACTAGAGTATAAACTAGGCTTACACTGATCAGGCGACGAGCCCTTTGCAGTGACCTAGAACCGTAACATCGTATGAGATTTACTAGGACTGACGACCTTAGAATGGATCATTGTTTGTGAAATGATATAAGGGAGGTACCTTAGTTTTCCAATCCTGCTGTATGAATAAACCTAAGTAAGAACCCGACTAATCACGTACATGCACCGCATTGCATGTGCTTTGGCGTGGAAGAGCACTTTCGGGTGGTTGCCATGCCCGCCGTAAGATGAAGACGTTGAGGGAGTGTAGGCGAGGGCATGCATCATTCTTACATATCATTTCGCATTAATCAAGAGTATTTAGGACATGATTGTTGTACCGCCTTATCATTACTGCTTGATTGAATTGATAACATGTTAACCTTTACTTTATTGTTCCACTGAGTTGATCACTCACTCCCACGTTACGGGACGGTGTTTTAAACACCAACCAGACTCTGCCTTGATTTCAGATGGCGACGTGACTCCTGAGGCGGAGCTCGACTTTTGTGACGACGAAGAGGCATTCTCGTACATGCAGTATTTAGGCGGGTATATGTGAGCCATTCTGATCGACGGGGCTTCAGGGATTATACATCGTAGAGGACCATCATATTTTTGACATTTTGTATTTTGAATCGATACTTGTAATATTTCACCTGGGACGTGTTTATACTCTGAAGACATACTACAACTTATATGTTTATTATCTATCTATGACAGTCTTCCGCTTGCGTGATTCAATTATCTCTGGAGTATGATATACTGATTTAGCTTAATCTCACTCATGTTTAATGCACTAACACGGTCAACATTTAATCATCATTATCTATGTTGCATAAGTGATGTGTTGAAACTCGGGAGTCGGGCCTATGCTCAACTCCCAATTTTCAGGGCGTTACAATGGTTTAGCTTATCTCTCTCAACTGACGGTACATAAGAGTAAGCTTCACAACCGAATATACGCAAATCACAATAGTCAATCTTATGACCACTCCATACTTCCTCTGGGATCTTGCATTCAATTTCTGTAGAAGGAGACCAGTTCACAAAATAGCAAGCGTGTTAACGGCATCAGTCCATAAGTTCTCGTCCAACGCGACATTACTTAACATACATCGGGCCCTCTCTAAGAGAGTCCGATTCATTCGCTCAGCCACACCGTTTTGTTCAGGCGTGTGACGCACTGTGTTATGCCTAATGATCCCTTCATCCTTACAATATTCATTAAATTCAGTGGAAGTGAATTTTCTAACATTGTCAGGCCTTAAAACCTTTATTTTTCGCCCTAACTGTTTTTCCACAATTGCCTTCCATTGTTTGAATATGGTGAAAGCTTCAGATTTACGTTTCATGAAGTAAACCTAAACTTTCTTGGAGTAGTCGTCAATGAATGAAACAAACCATAACAACCCCCTAATGGAAACCTCTGGCGATGACCCCCATACGTTAGAGTGCACATAATCAAGCATTCCCTTATATATATGTTTTCTAGTTTTAAAAGATAATCTAGATTGTTTACCATATATACAATGCTCGCATATATCTAAATCAGAATTCTTAAAAGCTGTAATCAAACAACGATCAGATAGTACCTCCATGATCCGCCCGCTTATGTGACCCAGACGAGCATGCCACATACATACATAAGTGAAATTTGCAATAGCTGCTACTGCTTCACCTGTTGAAGTGCTTCCAATCAATCTGTAAAGGTTTCCGTGCCTTTGTGCTCTTATAACCACAAGTGCCCCTTTTGAAACTTTAAGGATACTATCAATACCAGTGAACTTGCACTCTATAGTCTCAAGTGCACCGAGAGAAATCAAACTTTTCTTTATATCAGGAACGTGCCTTACATCAGTCAAGGTATGCTCCATCCCATCAAACATCTCGATGCTCACAATCCAATAGCCACAACATTATAAGCATTGTCATTATTCATAAAAACCTGTCCACCATCGCATTCTTTGTAACTGGTGAACCAACTTCGATGAGGAGTCATGTGATATGATGCTCCTGTGTCAAGGATTCACTCATCTCTATGATTGTCATGTAAGTGTCCAACCATAGACACATACAGAACATCACCACCACTTGTCTCTTCATCAGATGTGACAACATTGACTTCCTTAGAAGAAGCCTTTGAGTTTTTTTTTTCTTCGCTTTAGGATTGGTACAATCATTTTTCATGTGTTTAGTCATCCCACAATTCCAACACTTTACTTTTCATTTGCCCTTGCCCTTGGATTTGGATCTACGTCTTGAAGATCCTGTACCTTGCTCAGTATTTCTTCCCTTTGTAAATAGTGCATTGGAAGATGTCATCATGCTGCAGTTTAGTTTTCTCATGACTTTCCTTTAAAGGGTTGAGATAATGGTGTCGACACTCAAAGTTTTATTTGCAGTGCACATTGTGTCCTTGAATGACTCATACGATGCTAAAAGAAAATTCGATAACATACATGCTTGTTCCTCATATTTGATCACTTTCTCCATATCCAATAGTTTGCAAACTAATTTATTAAAGTTGCTGATGTGGGGCCTCCAGATCTCCGCCCTCTGCCATCTCGAAGTTATACCACTGTAGCTTCAAGTGTAAGCTATTTTCAGATGATTTTTTCGCATAGATATCCTCAAACTTCGCTTATAAATTAGCTGCAGTTTTCTCCTTCAAAACATTATATAAGACCTCATCCGTGAGACATAAATGGATGGAGGCTAAAGTATTACTATCAAGAGTATGCCATTTTTCATATTTCATAGTCGACTTCCGCTCCTCAAGAGCCTTAGCTTCGCCTTGTTTGGTTAATAAATTAATTATCTTAATCTTCCATAACTCAAAATTATTTTTGCCCGAGTACTTCTCAATATCATAGTTGACATTTTCTATTGATGTTAATCCTATATATCCATATTTGTGCCCCAACGATTGCTTTGATACCACTTGTTGGGTTTTGGACTGCGGAATCACATAGAGATGAATTTAGGATAGCAATCCAAAAGCACCAAGCAAACATAAGAGAACACAAAGATTTAACATGGAAAACCCTTTCGGGAAAAAACTACGGCACAAAGCGACAAATCTTCACTATGAAAACAGAAATTACAAAGAGAGGATTTACCCGATTCGAACAACCTCGAATCTCACCCTTGCCACACTCTTTGCAAACCCTAGAACCCTTTTAGAAACCTTTGAAATCTCTTTAGAAAGTCTTAGAATAATCTCTCCCAATCCTGTTTACACCCAATTATATAGTTTTAGAAAAAATCCAAAACAAAATAAATAAAAAATTGTAAACAAAATTGGAAACAAATTCTGCAATTTTGTAATTGCAAAAATCTAAATAAAATCTAATTAGATTTAAGACATCAAATACAATAAGGGATCACCTTGATATATCTGTTTATCCATACCCTCCATCCTTTTTTTTAAGATTATTTTAAGGTAAGAGACAAATATAGGCAGATTCACAGCTCAAGTGGACCAAACCATAGATGACTCTTACAATTAATGCAACTGAAGCTTACAATTCGGCGTGGCTTAAGCATTGAATATTGCTTTAAGTCTGCCAATTTTTGGGCTACAAGAGGGATGAGCGGCGTGGATAAACAGATACATACACGGTGGGCCCACGCAAATCTGGCCGTTCGTGGCTAGAGACAGGGGACGTAGGACGCAATCTGTGACCGCTTTTTAGGATTACCATATAAGTACGGTGTAAACAGGCATTTATTATGTACAGTTGTGATTCATTTCATCAGCTGTACCTGGAAATTGACAGCTGTTCATCCTAAAAACGAGAAAAAGACAAAACGAATCCACTAAAATTTATGAAGCCCATTTGTATGTATATGTATGATCTATGCCGTCTATCTGTTTTACCTGATAAAAAATGAGAGGTGGATTTTGAATCGAACAAGGTGAATTAAACCCTTGCCACTGAAAACTTACTGGGGCACAGAAATTTTGGATAAAGCTGATATTTGTGTGTTGATCCTTCATCCATGTGTAAGTGACCTTATGAACAGGTTGGATGAAGGGCCCACAACCCTGTGGGCCCTAGGAAAGTTTCAATTTTGTACGGTGAATGTCATTATCTCCTGTTTCCTCTGGTGTGGTCTACTTGAGTTTACAATGTGCCTCATTGTTTAGGTTATGCCCTTAAATAAGATGGTAAAACAGATGGACGGCGTGGATCAGATACGTACATTATGGTGGGACCCATAGATTTTAGCACTTGGAAATACTAATCCATTTCAAGCATGAATGGTTTTCGAGACGCATTTAGTATAGGTTCTTTTTCCCCTCTTTTCCACTAAAAAAAAAAAAGAAAAAGAAAAAAGAAACGGGTTCTTAATTTAGGGAGCGGATTAGGTGTTACCCACTAATGTACTACCCTAACCGTCTGGGCCCCACCTCAATGACTGTGTTGCATATCCACGCTGTCAATCCGTTTTAGTACGTTTCTCAAAACTTAAGCAGATCCAAATCTCGTATCTCTGGAAAAAAATCTTTGTATCTCTGGAAAAAGATCTTAATGCAGTTTATTTATTTATTTATTTATTTTATATAACTTTATCAACAGGTTGGATGGTAAATAAACATTACATATCTTCTTATGGTGGGCTTGGGAAGGCTTTAATGGTAGGCATTCAATCTGATGGGGTTTTTTCCCCGTCTTCGACCGGTCCTGAGCCCCGCTCGACCGGTCGTGGGAGGCGCTTGACCGGTCGTAGGTTCGAGCCCTGGCACGACTCAAAGTCCAGCGAGTTCGTGCTGTTTTTCTTGGAGGTCTTCGACCAGTCGTAGGTGAGCTTCGACCGGTCGTAGGTGGTCTACGACCAGTCGTAGGTGAGCTACGACCAGTCGTAGGAGGCTAAGACCAGTCCTGGAATTTCCAGGACTAGTCGTAGGTTACGCAGTTTGTTCCGCGATTTTGCGCGAAACTGCGGATTTGAGTCCTTTCGCAACTGGGATGCGGAAAAGAGTTTCCCAAAACTATAAAAGGGGTTGCCTAGGGTTTTTTCTATGTATCACAATATAGCAAGAGGGTTTCCTAAAGCTTTGCAAGGGATTTGCTAAAGGGTTTAGGGCTATCAAAGGTGAGAGAGAGGGAGAAAGAGAGAGAGGAAGCTTATAGAAGGGAGGTTCTGCTCGTGGAGGTTCTCTACTTTGCAATCTACATCTCAGCGCTTCTATGTCCTCGTAATTGGTTAGATCTCTCCGTTTTTCTCTATTTCTCTTATTGTTTATCCACTCCTGCGTGAGTGAAGAAGATTGTAAACGTTCTACTTCATAGTGGATTGTTGATCTGGACGAGGTCCCGTGGTTTTTACCTCTTTGAGGGTTTTCCACGTAAAAATCTCTTGTGTGGTGTGTGATTGATGCTTTGATTTATTTCATTGCTTTTATTATCCATAATTCTGGTTTGTTTCGGGAGGCTAGATCCTAAGGTTTGTGCAAGGCATCCCAACACAATCACCACTGTTTCCTGAGGTGTGGTCCACCTTAGATTTTGATTTCTTAGCTTTTTAGACTGTCTTACAATGGGCTCAGCAAATGAATGGATGGTGTGAATATACAACAGATCATCAAGGTGTACCACGGTAAGGGTAACAGCCACTGCCTATTTGGTTTGCTGGATTAAATGATTTGTAATTGCTAGTGATTATTGCTTGAAATAAGATGGTATTTTGGTCGGTTTCAGATAAAATTCTACCTCCCAGAACAGCAAAGTAATACAAGCTAAACCTGTTTGGTATGCCATGGAATTGTAATCAAGGACCAGATTTTCAACGACTGATTTCATAACTGATGCAGTGATGCTGGTGACTCAAGGTGGATATGCGGCGGGTGGTAGACTCTTAGGTGTTTCAACACCCGGTCAAGGGTTCGAGTATATCCATGAGTGAGTGAAATCCCACTGGCGTGAGTGTGTGGGGGTGTGTGTGCGTGTGTTAAAAAAAATTTAAAAAAAAAAGGTCGATATGCAGCGACGTGCATGAAACATATGCCTCAACGTGGAGCCCACATACGCAGGATTTTGAAATCCATAAAAATTCCTAGACTATCTACCCCAGATAGATGCAATTACATGCCACGTAACCCCACCTAATCCCACGTCGAAAACAGTACCTAAAGACGGATGTGATTTCTTCAGTTGTCCTGGCTTCATCTACGTACGGCCGAAAATGCCCTTTTTTACAAGCACCTTTGCGGTGTAACTGTAAGGTCAACAGAGTTTAAAAAATCTATCTAATATTGAAATAGTTATATCTAATTTATTTATTATTATCACTTAAGAGCATCTCTATAAAAATACGTGCTCCATTGTATAAAGTATAAATAGGTTTAAGTCATTGAAACGTGACCTTCTATCCAATGAATACCATTCCTTCTTTCTATTTAAGTGGCCCACTTGATTATTGGACTTGGCTCACGTCAGCCCTAACACTGGCACAAGTCCTAGATTTCATACCTATATGCGAATCTTGAGTGCTTCCAAGAATGGACGTACATGGCATGAAGAACCACGTAGTTATCTGGGCCCCACCATGATGTATGTGTTTTATCTCAGCTGTCCATTTATTTTTTATCCGGGGCGTTTGGCCGAGAGTATTAAGTGGGATAGTATTGCATTTTTGTCCCGTGCAATTCCATCCACATTTGGGTGGGGATTAGAGGATGAAAAAGGTGGGGATTAGGGGGGAGGGAATTGTATTTAGCTGGGCCCACATTGATGGCCGTGTTTATCCATGCCATCAATATATGGCATGGATTAGATACCCACCGTGATGCATGTGTTATATCTATACCGACCATTAATTTGGAGAGATCGTTTTATGGCATGAGAAAAAGAATGAGATAGATCTAAATTTCAACTGGACCCCACCATAGAAAACAGTGGGGACAGTGACATCACCGTTCAAAACTTCTTAGGGGTCACAGAAGTTTCCGATCAAGCTGATGTTTTTGTTTCACTTCATCCATCTCTATGTTAACTTATGAATAGGTTGAATCTCAAAAATACATCATGGTGGACCCTACAAATGTTTCAACGGTAAGTGTGACTGCTCCCACAGTTTTTTGTGGTGGGTAGATCTATCTCATTCTTTTTCTCATGCCATAAAGTGATATCTAAAAATGATCGGACGGTATGGATACAACACATGCATCTTGGTGGGGCCCATGGAGCTACATCCATTGTGAATTTGGTTCCTTGATTACAATTCCATGGTCCACCAAACATGATTTTGCTTAATTCAATGTTTTCTCTTTGCAAAATTTTATTCCAAACATGGAATTGAATGGCTATAATAAGATGGTATTTCCAGTCATGCAGTCATTGTGCAGTAATGATGTTAATCCCATCTAATACAATTCAATACCATTCAATTCCACTCACCAAATACGCCTCATTGTTTAAAAGGAAGAGCCCAAAATGAGACATATCCGAATCTCAAGTGGACCACACTACAGTAAACAATGGTGATTGAATGTTTACCGTAAAACACTTCGAGCTGATATTTGTGTTTTCCCTCTGTCCAGGACTTCATGACCTAAACATTAAGGTTGGCCCAGGAAGATTTTAACGGTGGCCGTTCAATCACAACTGTTTACTGTGGTGTGGTCCACCTGAGATTTGGATCTACCTCATGGCCCCAAAATGACCTGGAAAATGGATGGACAGTGTAGATAAAACACATCATTATGGTGGGATCCACACAGGCGTCACTAATCGGCACGGTAGATGAAATTACAAGCTTGCACAACAAGTGTTCGATGAAATTCCTCCAGCCGCTACAGAAACCAACCGCACCCATCATCTCCTAATACCATCTCCCCACGAAATCCACCCCTCATCCATGCCAAATCTTCCAACTCTTGATCTTCCAGCTCTTGATCTTCCAGCTCCTAAGCATGAGAAGGACATGCACCACAATCCCACTCACGAACCCGAGCGCGGCGCTGGACCCCACCAGCGAAACAGCAGTGCAGACGAGCATAACGAACGACTCCGCCTTGGAATTCATATCCCTTGAAGCCATGGCCAGCTCGATCCCCGCAAACAGGAGAAGCACACCCAACAACCCCACCGGAAACTGCGTCAGGATCCTCACGATCGAGCTTCCCAAGACGATCCCCAACCCCAATTTAGCTATCCCCAAGATAAGAACGCACCCACCACTCCTCCCTCCGAACTTGTACTGCCCAGCGAGCCCACCAGCCCCATGGCAGCACGGCATGGCGCCGAACCAGCATCCCACCAAATTCATCAGCCCAACACTCACAGACACCGACGTCACCGAGAAATCCTTCCCCGGGAAGAGATCCGACGACAGCTTACACACCGCTATCACTGAATTGAGAATGGAAAGCGGTATTTGCGGTATCGCGCCTTTCAAGAAGCCTTCCTTCCATGAATGAGCAGATATCCTCACTACATTCACATTGGACGGTCCAAATTCAATCTCCTTCACTACACTAGGCCTCCTTATGATAGCCAAAACAACACCTAACAAGAACACAATCATAGCTGATGGAAGGTACATCAAAAATCTCCAAAACCGCCCTCTCTTATCCGTCGATTCACCGCATAAAACTCCATCACCACCGTCCATCTCATCATCAGCTTCATCGGTTTCTTCGCCTGCCCCACTGACAATCACAATAAAACAAGCACAAACAAGGGCTAAGATCAGCCCATCTAACCCCAACCAACGGCGATTCTCGCCGCTAGCTTTCCCTTTTGAGAAGTTCTGAACATTCCGAACGTACTTAACGGCCGTTAAAGCGAAGGACAGGCCCTGTGAGAGCTGGACGCCTCTCACAACCGGCAGAGGTATGAGCTTGTAAGCGAATTCCATTAGCCCCGTTACTCCCAGCACAAGAAGCGTCCCGCCGGTGCAGATTCCAGCTGCCATGATCTCGGGGATGCCGAAATCCGGACCGTGGGAGATTGCAACGGCTGCGATCGCCTTCATGGGTTGGACAGGCATCGGTACGCCGTAGATCATACCGGTGATGATGTTGTAGATGCCAGTGAAAATGAGTGTGATACCAAGGTTAAGGTCCTTGGCTAGTGTCAAGGCCATGATTATAGGGATGTACGTTCCCAAATCTCCCATCGCTCCGTTGAGTTCGGCCCATTTTGATCGAAGGATGAGATTGTTTCTGATCTTTTTAATGAGGTTGGAGGCTGAACAGGCGCCGTTGGTTGTTTCCGATGGGTTTTCGGTGGTGGTGCTGCGACGTGGGGAATGACGATCTTGGCCGTTCATGTTGTAAGAGCTGTGGTGATCGGTTTCCTTAGGTGGGCCACTTGTAATGGTATGGTAGTGGTGAGCATTGCGGAGAGAGGTAGGGTTTACATTTATACTGAGGGAATGATCAGTGCGGGTAGAAATACACCATTATTTGGTGTATGTTTATTATATACCGTCTCTTTTGCCTGACGTGGGGATTGAGCGCCCAGGCACATAGATATTACTTTGAATGGGGATACGTGGGGCCCTCAGAGATGTCTGTGACAAATCTACTCCGTCCATCTGTTTGCAAGACCACAATAAGGTAGGGAGCTTAAAATCAGCTAGTTCCAAAACTCACGTGGGCCATACCACACGAAACACTTGGGATTGATTGGCCAGGGTGACACAAGTTTTTTTTTATCAGGATGATATTTGTGCTTACAGTTTATCTGAATGCTAGTAACCCTATGAACGGTTTGGATGTCATAGACAGATCATGGTCAGCTCCTGAAAGGTTTCACCGGTGGATGTTTCCATTCCAACTTTTTCGTTGGTGTGGTCCACTTGAGTTTTGTATATATATGATTTTTAGACTCCTGTACTATTGTGATATTTCAAAACAGATGGACGGAGTGGATTTGTAGAAGACATCTCTGTGGGCCCACAAAGCCTTTATAGCTAAAGCTATACACTGAAGGAATGTGTATCGTTATATAACCAAAACCACCACAAAGCTTTGAGAGTTAAGCTTGACCTACAACGAGATGCATGGGGTCCACCGTGATGTGTTAATGACATCTAATCCGTCCATCTTGTGCGCCCATTTAGGTTCTCCAAATCTCATAAAGATCAAGCTAATCTACAACTCAAGTGGCCCACACCACAGGGAGCAGTTGAGATAGGGATCCCCACCATTAAAAAACATATCTGAATGTGCGTTGGGCCCAACACGTATTGTATATGCAATCCAATGGGACCCACCAAGATAGACACGGCAAAAATCAGACCATTCCAGAATTTAAATGTGCCACACAAGGTGGTCTTCGAGGCTTTAGGCATGATCTGAGACGGTGCCTCCCACCTGAGTTTTGGATCGGCCAGATTTTTGTGCGTCAATGAGAATATAGTGGGCGAATGGCCGAATATGATGGGTGGATAGGATATCGTTTTCACATCAAGGTGGGCCCCACGCATTGCGTGGAATAAAGCATAGGTAGTAATATAGATATGGAAATTACAAAAGCGACTTCTAGCTAAGGGCCACGGCCCTTTGGTTACATGGGAAGCCGTTGGGAGTTCATGAAATGTAGGCCGTTATTAGTGGAATTGGATTCCTAGTCAAACACGCGTACTTAAGCATTCGTACGTGGATTGCACGCGTGCGGGACATCTGATCCGTTCACGAGGTGTGTGCATCACGTTGAAAGATGGGACACCGATTGCCTACTGACGCTGCCAGTAGGATGTGGCTACTGGACGGTGGTCTGTGGACCCATCATGATATATGTGTTTTATCCATGCCCTTCATCTATTTTTCCAGATCATTTTATGCTGTTAGCCTAAAAATGAGGTAGATTAAAGTTACAAGTGGACCACACCACATGAAAATAATAGTGATTGAACGTGCACCTTTAAAAGCCTCTCAGGGCCCACTGTAATATTTAATTTTCATCAAACCTGTAAATTAGCTCACACAGTCCTGGATGAAGGGAAACTATAAATATCAGCTTCATCCAAAACTTCTGTGGCCGTCAATAAGTTTTTAATGTTTAGCATTCAATCATCATTGTTTCCTGTGGTGTGTGACATATGAGAATTGGATCTGCCTCATTTTTCTGTTTATGTCCTAAAATGATATGAAAAAATCAATTGACGGCGTGGATAAAAAACATACATCATGGTGGGCCCACCGAACACGGTCCAGTAACCACTCAATACTTACACCGGCAGCAACAATCCGCATGATTTTTGCAGGCGCGATTCTGGCGGCAAATCATTTCCACGTGCGGCCCATCTAAGGATAGCTCACACTTCCCACACGTGTCAGGTTGTCACGCGTTACCGTGGTCACATCCTTGACTATGTGTTGTATATCCACACCGTCTATCCTTTTTTCCAGTACATTTTAGGACGTGTTCCCAAAATTTAAGTAGATCCAAATCTCAGGTGGACCACACTACAGGAAACAGTGGTGATTGAATGCCCATCATTAAAAACTTATCGGGGCCACCGTAAGCACATTCGTAATATTTATTTTCCATCCAATCCGTTGATAAGGTCAATCTGGTCTAGATGAAACGAAGATACAAGGATAAGCTTGATTCAAAACATTTATGGCTCACAAAAAGTTTTAATGATCATTCTCCAATTCTTCTTCTGTCGTATCCACCGAAGTTTTGGATCTGCTTAAGTTTTGAGATATGTTCATAAAATAAGCTGAAAAGACGGATGGACGGCGTAGATATACAAAACATTTATAAAGATGGACCCACACGGTAAGAGTAACACACTTTAGCGGGTGTTATTTGGGTAACACCTGACCATCTCCAAAGCGTTAAGGCTGTCAATGGGCCGGGCCTGGATAGGTCTCAGCCAGGATTTTGCACTGTTTCGGGCTAGGCTGTTAGGCCGGTCTAACTCCAAATTCTGATTTTTAGGCCCGATCCGGCCCATTGACAACCCTACCAAGCGTACGCTACGGGACCTGGATCGCACACTGACGCTTTGCTACTCAATGGTGATACGTGGATTCCAAAATGATGCACCCACTAAAATGGTGTGGTTGTTACCATCTTTCCATAAAGACGGCTGAGTTACTACTGTTCCAATGTAAAAAATCGCAGCACTCGCTTAATGCGAAACTCGCACGAGACTCTACTCTATGCCATCATCCCTACCATCATTCACGCTATGATTTACACCATCGTCCATATCATGATTACTGTCATCAAATATGTCACTTTGCACCATCATCTATTCCCATTCATGGAGTTGTACACGAGTCGAACCGAGTCGAGCTCAGCACAGATTGACTCGGCTCAGCTACTAGCTAACCCTAGCTCGAACTCGGCTCGGTTTGGTCAGCAGCTCTGGCCAGTTTGAGCCAAGATTAAGCTTGTGCAGCATTTTCACAAACATGTGGAGTGCACCTTCAATTTCTCACGGTATGTAAAACAGCAGCAGCAATCTACAGGTATTTCATCAAACACTCAATAGGCAACATGAAAATCAAGATACAAGGGTATTTGTTTCATATCCATGTCATTTGTTTCATATCCATACATTCTTCGCCACCGGCCAACGCTTCATTGAGTCATTTCATCAAGCACTTGATGAGCAAAATCAATATCAAAATAATCGAGTCACTGAACTGGTTCGATCCGAGTTCGATTCGAGTTGGGGTTCGATTCAAGTCGAGTCGAGCTCAAGCAAGCTCGAACTTGGTTCAAAAATTTTTCGAGCTAAAAAAATCAGCTCGACTTAGCTTGAACTCAGTTTCGAACCGAGTCGAATTGAGCGAGCTAACCGAGCTAACTCGGTTAGCTCGCTCAATTCGACTCAGTTCGTGTATAGCTCTACCCATCCATGACCAATGGGATGACATGGTTTGTAATGTAGCCTCCCCTCGAAATGCCTATAAAAGGAGGGAGGTAGAGGCATTCCGAAAGGGGGCGAAAAGCAAAGGGCGTCTGACGCTAGAGGCCTTTAACATTAGGGAATCAAAAGAGCCAGAGAGAGATAGTGTCATGCCCCAAATTCGGAAATCGGATTCATAGGAATCCTGATTGCCGAATCCGATGCCGACAGCCTCCGTAATTCTCTATTCTCGACTCCCAGCGCCCATATGCCAGGTTCCGATCCTGGGATCCTGGAAGGAGGATTTTCCAACGTGCATTTATCTCGTAAGAGGCATAATCAAAAGTTTACCCAATCACAAAGGCAACATCATCATCACATATCCACTAATATAAACACTTGAATACAATGCTGAAAGGGAAATACATATGTTAAAATCAAAACTCCAGAAGTCAGCTACATGCTCCAAGCTCCACGCTGCTGCAACTTATCATCTCCTGCACGCATCTATCGTGCATAAGCTTATATAAAGCTTAGAGGGTGGTGAAAGTGTGTAAGCAAGATAAGTGTCAAGCTCACAAAAACAACGTCACAATCATACAATGTCGAAAATACAAGTAATATCATGAATCATACGATATCAGAGTAAGCGGAAATACTGACAAGTCCATGAGTCAAACAATATCAGAGTATGCAATACAGATCAGCTATGCAAATAAGGAGTCATAAAGAACCAAATATCAGATGTCGTATCTAGACCATATAAATGTAGAAACGCAGTAACCCAAAATACCATATGCCGCGGATGTAATGCAATATGTGGTGCGAATGGAATGACCATGCTGGAGTGTAAAGTCGAGATGATAGTACGTAGTATCGCAGGCTATGGGGTCCATCACAAGGGACTTCTATCTAAACCAGTCTCATATTTAAATTTGGATAGTTAGACTCAATGTGGTAAACTCCTGATCTCAGGTTAGTCGCGCGCCCCAACAGAAATCCTGGCCATTGTGAAGGCACACATAACAAATAGTTGCGCACCATTAGCCCAAGTGGATAGTGAATGAATATGTAACTTCTGCCCAATAAGTCCACATATCAGTACTGTTCATCTTTGGGATCATCACCGGGGTCTAGTACACTCTACACCAGCTTGCCACTCCATCAAGCGCACAACTGGGTAAGTAGAAAAGACCTCATTATCCGTCTGGCCAGTAGTCGGCCAATATCTACCCGACACGTCGATAGCGGACCCATTCACGAGCTGGTCAAACTCAGCCTAGATATGCCTACTCCCTCAGACGGATAAGGCCACACCCCCTCCCAACAGACCACGACACAGTGGGAGACGCGGTCTACTGGTATACGGCCCTCACGCGCTCATATATATCCACTCGGTGTCGACGTTGGGGCGTCCTCTGGTATGAATTTAGAAATTTTCACCAAGGGCCATTTATGGCAGCTCGATGCTAATAACATATTTCTGGTGTCCTATCTAGTCATCCATGATATGCCTGTGGAGGCTACGACCCTGATGTCGCTAGGGCGTACAGTAATCACAATACACAATGTCAGATGCATGAGTCATATAATCCAGTCATGCATCAATCCTACGCATACCGTGCACTCATGTGAGACAATCTCCGCTTATCAGGGAGTCTCATAACAACCTGCCCAATGATATATGCAATGGTCAACCACATCTCATAACAAACACGCAGATGATGCGTATGGGCATGTATCATGATGCTATGCTGTCACGTACTCATAATCGGGATCAATAACCGACATCGACAATCGGCTTCGATAAGCGGTACCAATAATCAACATCGATAATTGGCACCGATAATCGGCCTATAAGCAAGGCAGGGTCCATATATGAACAGCCGATCGAACCATAATATAAAGATCGTCCCTCGGCCGTGGTTATATCAAACCCGATAGCGCGAAACCATCCATCTATGGTGAATGGGGCCCACCGATTAGGGTTATCCCACGAGAGAATGATGAGGAAGGGCCTAACAAGGCCTAAGGGAAGGTCACAATGTAGGCGTCCAACTATCATTGCCCATCAATGTGGACCTTTAACCAACATTGCTCCCAACGAATGACGCTCATAGGGTCAATCGTATAATGGGTCCACGGTCTTATACAAGGGTCTAACACACATCATCATGGGCCTCGCTTATGGGGCATATACGCATCGCATTGGGCCTCACTCATGGGTCAATGTATATAACATCTGGCCGTATCAACGGGTCGAATCAAATGGGGGCGAAATCAAATGGGCCGGTATAAATGGGCCAAATCAATTGGGTCAATCAAATGGGCCAATAAAAATTGGCCTAGTCAATGAGTTGAATCAAATGGGCCAAGTCAATTGGGTCGATCAAATGGGTTGATACAAATGGGCCAAGTCAATGGGCTGAATTAAATGGGCCAAGTTAATTGGGTCGATCAAATGGGCCGATACAAATTGGCGGAATCAAATGGACTGAATCAAATGGGCCAAGTCAATTGGGTCGATCAAATGGGCCAAATCAAATGGGCTAAGTCAATTGGGTCGATCAAATGGGCCGGTACAAATGGGCCGAATCAATTGGGCCGATCAAATGGGCCGAAATAGATAGGTTGATACAAATGGGCCGAATCGATTGGGCCGATCAAATGGGCCAGAATAGATGGGTCGATACAAATGGGCTGAATCGATTGGGCCGGTCAAATGAGCCGAATCAGATGGGTCGATCGAATGGGCCGAGTCAAATAGGTCGAGGCAAATGGGCCGAGTCCAATACATCATGCATTCATTGCAAGGGATCATTATGGTGCATAAAAAAATGAATCATATCCAAATGATCATATGGACCATACCACAAATGATAATGGTGACAATGATTTCCACCGTTAAATTTCTAGTGGGCCCACCATAGTATTTATTTTCCATCCATACTATTCATAAGGTTACAAGGACTTGAACAGGGAAGGAAAACAAATATTATATTGAATCAAAACTTCTGTAACCCAAAGGGGTTTCAAGGGTGGGAGTTCAACACCACTGTTTTCTGTAGGGTGGTCCACTTGATATTAGATCTGTCTTATTTTTAGTCTCAAGCCCAAGGACGAGCTCACCAAATGTATACACCGTTTGGATAAAATACATGCGGCATGGTTCACATCACGGTGGGCTCCACCAGTAAAATGGATGGACGGCTTGGATGTCATGCCTGCTGCACCGTCCAGCAACTGGACGGTGCAGATGTAACATACATCATGGTGCGGTCCACGTACTGGCCCACCATAACATATATAATATAATATAATATATTATCATAAAATATAATATAAAATATTATAATATAATATAATATAATATATTATATTATATTATAATATAACATGACATAAAGAAAAGCCACCGTCCAGAGAGTCTGATGACCTGGACGGTGCAGATCTGATGCATATATCAAGGTGGGTCCACACGTGTGGCCCACCAATATAATATTATTAATATATTATATATTATATACATTTTATATATATATATATATACACGCGTGTGTGTGAAGCCGTGTAAATGGCAGCGTCCAGCGTCCAGGATGCTGGACGGCCTGGATAAAAGGGGGGCACACCCCACTAGTAGGCCCCACATGGGCGGTTTGGGTGGCCCTACGCAATATGGTGGCCCCACGTCAGGTGGGCCACGCTCTTGGATTAAGCTGATATTTGTGTTTTTCCTTCGTTTGGGCCCGTCCAAACGGACTACCATGTGGGCCACTCGGTGGACGGCCTGGATAAAATATATACTTCATGGTGGGCCACACACACACACCATCCATACAAGAGAGAGAGAAAGAAAAAGAAAGAAACAGTGAGATAGAGGGACCCTGCCACTATGGGCCCCTCTCTACATTGCATACATCAATGTGAGTCCCACAACAAGTGGGCCCTAAAATTGAAATCGACGGTGGATCGCCCACCTATCGGCCTCCTTCTTCAGTTCTTTGGACTCCTATGCTCCTTGCCTTCAGTTTTAATGGAGGTCGATGGAGAATGAATGGTTGAGATGGGAGATGAGATAGTGGGAAAGTGGGCTACACTTGAGTTTGGGAGAGTGAGCTTGGACGTTGGGTGTTGCTTGGGAGGTTGAGAAATGAGAGAGAGAGAGAGAGAGAGAGAGAGAGAGAGAGAGAGAGAGAGAGAGAGAGAGAGAGAAGTGATGGGATGATATGGGATGGGTGTTGTAAGGAGAGGTATGAGTTTGTTTGAAAATTCGGTAAAAGAGGGATGGGTAGGGAGAGAGAGAGTTAACTTATGAGAAAAGAGGGAATGGTCATTTGTACTTGGGATAGGGTGAGGTGGCATTGAGGTATGGTGGTGTACTTGACTTGATGGATGTGACATGTTGTAGAGATTCTCTCAAAATCCGCAACGTGCGGTGTTTTCCTCGAGATGAATGCGGGCCCATATCTCCTGGCCCGAGTATCGGATCGGTGCGTGAGTCGCGGCGTTGGAACCGTGCATGGCGATGGTGCGGTCGTTAGGGTATAAATTTCGGGTCGAGCCGACTTCGGTATGTAAGACTCGGCTTAAGATCATGGGTAAACGTCGGATACAGGTCGAGGGTTGCCGAAATTCGACCGGAAGGATCGCGGAAGCCTACGGAACGGTACGGTATAGGATACGGGTCTTACAGACAGAGTCCAGCGAGAGAGAGAGCTCCAAATAAGAGAGTTATAAAGCGAGAGAGCTTCCAGACTCGCAGAGTCTGGTGAGAGAACTCGGAGATAGAGGATCTGATTCTCTGTTCTCCATCTCTTTCATTCTTTCAGTCTTCTTACAATCTATTTCAACTTCATAGCCCGTATTTTCAATCTATCATTTTCTAGTTTATACATTCTAATATTATTTTCTATTTTGTACATTCTAACCTCCTCGCTTTGAACACCTTAGGTAGTTGGCTCTTCTTCAACATCATGTAAAATATGCTCCTTAGTTGCTTCTCTTGAGGATCTTTTGTATCAAAAAATGTGACTTAAATGAGTAATTAAAAACTCCGTGTTTCTTTTCTTTTTGTACGTACGTTTATCGAAAAAACCTCATTTCTATTGTTTTCAATTTATCTTTTGTAACTTAGACATTAAATCTTAGTATTTTAGTAGAAGTTCTTTGAATCCCCTTTGAAAGTGTACAACCTATCAAAGTAGAGATTGTGTTTCTTTTCTTTTTGTACGTTTATTGGAAAAATCTCATTTCTATCGTTTTCAATTTATCTTTTGTAACTTAGACATTAAATCTTAGTATTTTAGTAGAAGTTCTTTGAATCCCTTTTGAAAGTGTACAACCTAGCAAAGTAGAGATTGTGTTTGACACGAGCAGTAAAAGGGTGCCTAAGCTCTTCTTTTTCCGTAACTGAGGCCCTTTCTTGAAATTCATGGCAGAGACCTATCCAAGAGTTACTCGAGTCAGAAATTCTTCGGCTTACCTGATCTCTAGGTGATTCCATGGATTCTAAAGTATTTTTTGACTAGTAGTGACTCTGATCAACATATGGATACGAGCACGTTGCATGAGGTATTACTAGTCATATAGGTATAATCATTAGCTTTCTCTTCTCAACCCTTATGCGAGGTTAAGGTATGGAGGTCTTAGCCATGAATTTTACTGGATCTGGATAGACCTTGAATCTAGGCCTTCATATGCTACTGCCCGTATCAATCACGAATAAAAAACCATTAACTTTCTTTTCTCAATCCCTTTTCGAGGTTCAAGTATAGATGTCTTAATTATGGGTTTCATTGGATTTGGAAAGACTTCGAATCCGAGCCTTCATACGCTACTACCAGTATCAACCAAACACAAAAGAAAAGAAAAGAAAAAAAATCATTAACTTTCTCTTCTCAATTTGTTTGCAAAGTTCAGATACTAAGGTCTTAGATATGGGTTTAACTGGATTTAAATAGATTTCAAATTTGGGCCTTTACATGCTATCGCCTATATCAACCGAGCATACAACATACTAGATTTACATAAGACGTATGATCTATGCCTTGCCAGATATCCACATCCGGTAAAAAATCTAAGCAAATTACGTACAATATGCTATATATATATATATATATATATATATATATATATATATATATATATATATATATATATATATATATATATAATGCTTAGCTGCGCACCAGTTTACACCGAACTTGTGTGAACTTTTTTGAGAACTCATCATACATGATATGACTACAAAATCTCTACGGTCCAAGTGAAGCAGCACCTCATGAAGCCCCCGGGCTCAAAATTTTCATTGATCCAAAACTTTGGTGGGATGTGAAAAATGAAAATAGTTTCCTCCCTTGATTTGCATTTCTCTTTACCATGGCCCACCCAAATTTTGGATCATGGTGAAAATTTGTCCCTTGAGATTTTATGGGATTCCACGACCGTTCGAATTAGACGCCGATGGCATATGTGCAAAGGTGTGCACATGCCTAAGTGAGCAGGTGAGCATGCTCATATATATATATATATATATATATCATCCAACCGATCGAGTCATGCAAATATCAGACGGTCCAGGCGGCGGCCCGGGCATCCACAGGTTAACGCCATAAATTGAACTAGAGAGATGTACGGACAACGAGGATAAAACACGTATTTTATGAAGGTCCTGCTTGCACTCGGTACCCATTGGACTATGATAAAAGTAATTAATACTTTTTGTTTTTTCTACACATCACACCACGTTACCGTGATATTCCACGAAACAAACGCTCAAGGAACAATGAATCGAGGGTTCTGGAATTGGTAGCCATTGATCGGATGGTTAGTATTATTTGATAATGGTGATTTAGCTGTAAGTTCCATCTATAACTATATAGTTGCATGTGAGGGCACTGGAATCCTCTGCAACGCCTGTTTTATGACCAAGTCTGTGGGGCCCACATATTGTATTTGTTAAATCCACTCCAGTTATCCGATTGTATCCTCTATTCTAAGCAGTAATGCAAACCATTATCTAGATCCACGGCTCATATGGGCCACACCACATGGAACAATGTGAATGTGATTCCAGCGATAGGTTTGCCTGTTGGGCGACCATGGTTTGTATCTTTCATCACGCCCGTTAATCAGGTACAACTCAACAAGATGAAGAGAAATTACCAAAACCAGCTTGATACAAAACTCAGAAAAGCCAAAGAGAAATTTTTTTACATTGTTCTCATTGGTGTGGCCATATGGTACGTCAATCGGAATTATAATTCTTTATGTACGGTCCAAATAATGTTGTCACCTGATGGACGGAGTAGATTTTACATATAAAAGATGGTGGATCCCACCTAGCTTGGGTATTTTTCGTTGCGTAAAACAGTTGGACGACTCCGGTCCCACGTGAGGAACATGTGTCACCACCATTTTGTAATGGATGCTAGACTAACATAAGGAATTTGATCCTTTCATAAAGTGGTACCCCACGTGTAGCTCCGTTTAGAGAAAGTCATGGCACGTGTGTAGCTATGGGAATTCGAAATTCCTACAACAACGGCTACTGGGACGCGTGCGACAAAAAGCTACGTTAGAGCCACCGTGATGTGCGTGTGACGTCTAAATCAGCTCATGCTAGGACGTGATGAAGGGGAACGCCGTTTGGCTAGTGACCCCAACAACAGCCACCTAGCTGGTGTCAAAGCTCTTTGGGCCCCACCATGATGTATCTGTCTTATTCAACTATTCAACGCCGTTCATCCGTTTTTTAACTCAAAAATGAAGCAGATACAAATCTTAGATGAAAACTTTTCAGGGGCAAGAAGTTTTGGATCAAGCTGATATTTGTGCCGTCCTGTTATAAAATATTGATTTTATAAATATATTTTAAAATAAAAAATAATATATATAATATATAAAAAGTGTTTGAAAAAACACATTTTTGTGGGTTTTGAGAATAGTCACACGTTGAAAAAAGAGAGAATTTTTGTGGTTTATATGAGGAGCCTGGAGTATTATAATACTTACCCACATGGTCCAAAGGAGAATGGAACTTGCGTGTTCCAGTGCTACACTGGAACACCAGCGCGCGCTCGTACAAGGGCACGGGTACGGTGCGAGAGCGTGGGCATGTGAGGCAGTGTAGCTGTAGAGGCGCTAGTGGCGCACTTCGCATGTCAGCATCGTGTCGCAGAGGGTCGCTCCTTCGCGACCTCGAGCGAACCGGAGAGAGACGTGTGCGAGTTGCGGTGCGACTGACTGGCTAAATCGGATGGCTGGCTAAAGGGAAGACTAGAGGACTGAATGAGAGTCCTTCGGTATATATAGAGAGCTGAAAAAGAGCTGTTGCAGCAGATCTGTAACAGCCGTGCCATTACTGCAGGGTCCAGCTATAATTGATGCATGACTAGCACAACAACTAAAAACGGCTAACTACTGTCTCACAACAGTCAGCATGCAGCAGCTTAATGAACCATGCACAACAGTCAGAAAACGGGCATAAAATGGCTAGTTTTCTCCAACAGCTAGAAAACGGTCATGAGATTTATTTCCTTGGACCATAACCCCCAGCCACCCACAGCCTATATAAACTGGGTCTGGATGGGTTTCCAAACCATCTCACCACACTCCAGCAATACCAATACGAATCAAAGCTTCTTCTCTCCTACAAATAGAAAATTAGCAATATAGCAAGGTTGATCAGAACCTTCGCTTAAAGAACAGACCAACGGTGTGGTCTAGAACGGTTCAACTGAACCAGTGGCCGAAGAACTGACCATTGTAGTGGTCTAAATCACAAATTCTATTCTCTTCTCTTTTCTCTTTTGAGATTTTTCTTTTATTGCAATTCTGCCAGATTGTGTGTAAAAGAGTTCCATTTGTGGGCCTTCGTGTTTGCTGAACACAGACCCACACCAAGCTCGTCGTATCCTATAAGTGGTTTGCCTGTAACCTATCAGCATACTCAATCTTTTTGAGTAGGGGCAAATAACGCTTTAAGGACATCGTCTCAGACGTGCTTCAGCCTGTCCTTAGTTCAGATCATCTTGATTTTTCGGGTTCCATATTTTATAGAAATATTATTATTCTGTATAATATACAACAATCTTAAAACGTTATTTGATGGAAGCCGACAGTGTTTGTAACAGCCCGAATTTTTTCCAATCTGGAATTAGACGTCCTTAGGCAATGGGTCAATCCTAACACCGGTTTAACTTCTCAAACACTCAATTAAAGCCTCAAATCCCTTTTCAAACCATTTTCTTCACAAATCTCACCTTTCACTACCTCGTTCTTTAAATCCTTCTAAGTACTTTCACATTAGACATTATCTTAAAGTTTAGGTGATGAAGAACAATACTTAAACTAAACATTGCTACAAAGGTCTAAGTACCACCTCAGACCGAAATCACTCAGGACTAAATCCTTTAGAAATTATGTAAGATTTAGCTAGTGTTAAACTAGAGTGTCTGTGAAATTAGCACCAATGTTTTCAATACGATCTGCAAGACCCAAAACTTGTGGAACCGTTGACGCTACATTAACCCAAAATCTAGGATCAATCTCATTACCCGGCTGCTTTCGGGTGCATCACGAAACACCATATCAGATCTGGACCGCACGTCGGAAGTCCGATTAACACGAAGTTAAGGAATTAGGACCGCCTTGCTGGGCTTGACAACCATCTCGGAAATCAAATCCAGATAGTGTCCCAGCGCTATTTGCTTGAGCTCGGAGTGGGGAGTGTGAGAAATGTGAAATTAATTCAAAATAAAATAGAAATTTATGAAATCTGGCACCTCTCGCTTGCGGATCAGTTTTAAGCAACCAGACCGTCAGAATCAGACCAAATTACACCATCGGATCAGGGATATTTTCCCAAACATAACCATGTACTCGGAATCTCCGATCGAGATCCACTGACCGTTGAACTGCTGGTCCACCACGTGCGATCTGGAAATCCGACCGAAACCAAAACTTAACTAAATGTAGATCCGGTGTCGGTGAGCTTAAGTCCGACCTTTGGCTCAAGGAGGCCCGCCAGAAGTCCTCCGTTGAGCTGAAACAGGTCTGCTTTGGTTATAATATACCTTGACCTGGAGTCTGTTTTGGAGTGTTTTTAGGCTATATAAGGACCTTAGAAACCTCTCTCTCACAGCCATACGAATTTGAGAGAAACCCTAGATAGAGAAGAGAGAAAAGAGAGAGAAGTGGGAGAATCTCCCTGCCACTCTTCCCTGCTGCTATCCATGCTCAACCGCACCATTCTCATCGCTTTCCCGACAATTCTGACTTCGTTTCTAGGTAAGAAACCCTAACCCTAATCTGTTTTGGGGTTGTATAGGTTGTAGGTTATGAAATAGCTAACCTATTTCGCTTTATAGGTTGCCAAACTGCCGTAGACGGAAGCTTAACAAACCTATCGTATTCTTTACGATTCTACGATAAAAGGTGCGGACTTTAGGTGTATAGGTTATGGTTTTCAACGCTTTCAATGTCAGATAATGATAGATTCATGATCTGCATGCAATTGCACATGTACAAAGTGCTGTCTGTTTTCCGTTTCGATTAAAGATGAAGAATATGGATTTTACATACTCTAGGTATTTGTAGAAAGTACCGTATACGTATAAATTTTGGAAATGTGTTTGCCATGATTATTTGTTGTATTGATATATTATACATGGATAAAATACTTGTTCGGCGAAAGGATTCGCCCTAATGCATGCTTTTGCTAATATACACTATGTATGTTAAAATAGTATATTCTAAGTGTTTGTGAAAATGACTGAATGAGTATAAAATTCTCATTCGTGCTCGCCATGACTAATTGTCATGGATATATGATTGTTGTATTGGCGATCCCCCTTTGACGAAAGAATTTGCCCTAAATCACGCCACGACCACTATAAGCTACATACGTTAAAACGTGTAGTCCAAGTTTTGTGGAAATGACTGAATGATTATGGAACTTGAATTCCTGCCTGCCATGACTATCCGTCGTGGGTGCACGCGTGTTATAATTGGGGCAATTCCCTAGTGAAAGGATTTGGCCTAATACCCATGTGATCAACATATGTCATGTATGTTGATGTATGTAGTCTAAGTGTTTATTGAAACGTTTGAATGAATAATAGTTAGTAAATTGTAATGTATAAGGGTGTTGAGATATGATTCTCAACTCCTTTAACTGTGTGTATGATTTCCTTGGATAGCTGTGTGATTAGGAATTTAATATGTACAAACTCATGCTTGTGTTGTGCTTCATAACATGCTCAACTGATTGTATGATTTTATCTATGTAATGCATATGTTTAAATTCATGTTTACGTTGTATGATCCGTCATGGGCGATGGGGGAGTGGAGCAACGAGTGCGTGCAACAGCCCTGGCAGCCCTAAACGGATAATATCAAACTTTGGTTGTATGATTTGAATCTTGATTAATTGCTGCTTTAACTATCTGCAATTGAATGTGATTGAGGCTATGATTTTAGTCCAGGCAATCGGTAACGAAAATGAATGCGTGGCTGAGATTCATTTGCCACGTGAGATGTGTTCGACGAACCCGAGTCGTACTTCGGTTGGCGATAGTGGTTGGCCACACGAAGTGCTTATGCGCTTCATATTGTTCAACTTGTTGTGTGCTCGAGCTAACCGAGCTCGTCAAGTTACCCGATTTGTCTAATGTATGTTCACCATGTTTAGACGCTACTGCTTGAACCTAGGGTACCAAACTTACCAGTGAAATCCCGTTAACTATGGTACCTCGATCCGGTAAGACTCATGAGCCGGGCATGGTGGTATGGGACACCGTGGTCGAGCTGTCGGCCTATGCTGGGGCCACATGCCTTCCCGTAGTGACCAGTGAGCAATCAGACTCGTGAGCCGATTATGGTGGTATGGGACACTATATTCGAGCTGTCGGCCTACACTGATGTAGCCTGGCTGTGGTCCTCAGTCGGGTTGCATCCGGGTCCCATTGTCAATAAGTGGACTGGTCGGGCTTCGAAAATAGACTGCCAGTTGGTAGGACGTTAATGGAGTGACCTCGAGCATACTCTAAAATCCGTGATTGGCGATGAGCCCTTCGCAGTAACTAGAGCATGAGTTGATTCGAGTATGGTGAGACCTGTATTGGAGCTGACGGCCAGCGATTGAGCCAAGTACGGTGAGACCTGTATTCGAGTTGACGGTCAACAATTGAGCCGCATACAGTGAGATCTGTATCCGTGCTGACGGGTGACGAGCCCTTTGTGATGCCTTCGCGATGCCTCTCAAACCATAATATCGTATGAGATTATCTAGGAGTGACGACCCTAGAATGGATTATGTTTGGGAATGATACAAGGGAGGTACCTTAGTTTCCTAATCCTGTTGTTTGAAATAGACTAATAATAACTCAGTAATCATGCTCATCATAGCATTGCATGTGCCTGGAAGATGTGGAGCACTGAGGGATGAACGCATGCCGCGAACGTAAGATGGTGTCGCATGAGGGTAGTTTGGCAAGGGCATACATCATGTCATTTCATACTTGCATTAAATAAGAGTAATTAGAATTGTTTGATTGTACTGCTTTATCATTACTGCTTGACTGAATTGATAACATGTTAACCTATGCTTTATTGTTCCACTGAGTTGGCCACTCATTCCCACGTTACGGGACGGTGTTTTAAAACACCCACCAAACCCTGTATCAGATGCAGGTATCACTGGAGCACAGGAGACTAAGCCCGACTTCTACAACGATCAGGAGGAGTTCTCCTACATGCAGTTCGCTGGAGGCTTCGCATAGGCTGTCCAGTGCTACGGGGCTACAGGGTTGATAATTTCAGTTATACTATTTTGGCATTTTGATTCAGAACCAACATGTATATATACGGTGACTCAGTTAGTGTTCATACTCTGGAGATCGAGAATGTTTTGTTTTATATATATCTATATACACCTTTCAGTCTTCCGCTTACGTTTTATACATGGATCTGGAGTATGAATTACTGTTTTGGTATAATCTCACTCATGTTTATTGTACTAACACAGACAACATTTAATCATCATTATCTATGTTGCATAAGTGATGTTCTGGAACTCGAAAGTTGAGTTACTACTCGACCCCCGATTTTCAGGGCGTTACAGTGTTTCATCCATCAAGTTGATGAATCAGGACTTGATACGTCTTGATCGGTTCGATGGAACCAATTTTACGAGATAACAAGGCAAACTCAAATTTCTTCTGATAGCGCTGAAGATTTACTACATATTAGATCTAAATCTGCAAGTACTACCTGAAGCATTTGACAAAGACACACCTGAACGGGTGGCTGCCCGCACCAAACGAGCCCAAGACGAACTCTTGTGTCAAGGACACATTCTGAACACGCTCTCCGACCGTCTGTACGATTTATACCAACAAACGTCATCAGCAAAGGAGATCTGGGTCGCTCTGGAGTTTAAATATAAGGCTGAAGAAGAAGGTACCAATAAATTTCTCATCGCCAGGTATTTTGACTTCAACATGGTAGATAACAAATCGCTGCTGCCTCAAATACAAGAACTACAGCTAATAGTAAACAAAATCAAAGCCATCAAAATTGATCTTCCTGAATCATTCCAAGTCGAGGCTATAATCGCTAAATTGCCACCGATGTGAAAAGACTATAGAAAGAAGTTGCTGCATAAAACTGAGGACTACACACTGGAACAAATCCAGAAATACCTCAGAATCGATGAAGAATCTCGTAACCGCGACAGAAAGAATGATAACAGGAATGCCTCGTCCAAGGTACATGCAGTAGAGAACACTAATAACGAGGATCCCGATAAAGACGATTTCCTGAAACCCAATAAAGGGAAATTCAAGAAAAACGCCCAAAAGAAGAACGAAAAGTTTAAAGGCCCATGCCATGTCCGTGGAAAAACCGGACACTATGCTCGAGTATGTCGATATCGCAAATCTAAAAAAGAGGCAAGTGCGATAGAAGAAGACGATATTGTGGATATGATCATTGAGGCGAATACCATCCAAGGCAAAGTTCCAGGTTTGTAATATAATACTGCCGCTATAGTACATGTGTACTACGACAAAGCAGCCTTCAAAACCTATGAGGAAGGTCATCGGTAAAGGAACTGTCAAGCTGATATTTACCTCTGGGAAGAAAGTGATTCTGACAAATGTACTGCACGTCTCATACATGAGACGAAACTTAGTTTCTGGGGATCTTCTGAGTAAATTAGGCGTAAGGGTAGTGTACGAGTCAGGAAAACTGATTCTATCCAAGAATGAAAATTTTGTCGGAAAGGGATATGCTTGTAACGGGATGGTTAACTTTTCTCTGAATGAAAGTAGCACTTCTTCGTATATGATTGAATCCGTTGGACTGTGGCATGATAGAGTAGCCCATATAGGGTATAATACCTTGAAGTTCATGGCTAAGAATAGTTTAATCTCATACACAGATAATGAAATCGATAAATGTGAAGTGTGCATACGATCTAAAATTACGAAGAAATCTTTTCCAAGTGTTGAAAGATCGTCTTAAGTATTGGATCTTGTGCACAGTGATATCTGTGAGTTAAACGGCATTCTTACTCGTGGAGGCAAAAGGTACTTCATAACCTTTATACATGATTGCTCTAGATATGTGTATGTTTATTTATTAAAGAGCAAAGATGAAGCATTGAACATGTTTAAAATATATAAAGAAGAAGTAGAGAATCAACGAAGATAAAAATTCTACGTAGCGATAGAGGAGGAGAATACTTCTCTAATGAATTCGATAACTTCTGTGAAGAACATGGACCAATACATCAATGTACTGCGCCATACACACCTCAACAAAACAGAATAGCTGAAAGGAAGAATAGAACATTAGTAGAGATGATCAACTCAATGATGATAAGAGCAAAGTTGCCACTAAGTCTATGGGGTGAGGCACTGCTTGCAGCGTGCTATATACTAAACAGAATTTCGTCTAAAAAATATAAAATATCTCCATATGAAACATGGAGAAGTAGAAAACCTAACCTAGGATATCTTAAAGTGCGGGAGTGTCTTGCGTATTGCAGAACTCCTGATCCAAAAAGAACTAAGTTAGGACCAAGAGCTATTAAGTGCGCCTTCGTAGGGTATGCACAAAATAGTAAAGCTTATAGACTTCTAGACATTGAGTCTAATACAATAATAGAATCAAGAGACATTGAGTTCTTTAGGAACTCACTATCCTTGGAATCAAAGATAATGAAGTCCAAACTCCTGATAAAGAACCAGATAGCACAGCTCCACAGATAGTGGAAGCTCCTGTTGAACCTCTTAGGAGTCAAAGGACAAGAATAGAGAAGAGTCTAAGAGATGACTACATAGACTCACAACGCGCTATTTTCCATTTTGTAGAAGGAGAAAGAGAAAATGTTACAAGAAAAATACATATAGTGATGACTATAGAAGATGATCCTAAAACATATAAAGAGGCTGTATCCTCTAGAGACTCAGCTTTCTGGAAATAAGTTATAAACGATGAAATGGAATCCATAATGTCAAATCAAACATGGGAACTAGTAAACTTACCTCCAGGTTCTAGACACATAGGTTGTAAGTTAGTATTTAGGAAGAAATATCACACTGATGGGACTATCCAAACCTTTAAAGCTCGACCAGTAGCTAATGGTTTTAGAAAAAAAGAATGGATAGATTACTTTGACATATACTCTCTTGTAGCTAGGATAACATGCATTAGGATATTATTTGTGTTAGCTTCCATATATCATCTTCACATCCACCAAATGGATGTAAAGACCACATTCTTAAATGGTACCTCAATGAGGAGGTATAAATGGAACAACCTAAAGGATTCGTTCTACCAGGAAATGAAAATAAAGTATGTAAATTAATCAAATTTTTGTATGGATTAAAACAAGCACCAAAACAATGGCATTAGAAGTTTGATTCTAAAATACTATCTCATGGTTTCATGTATAATGTAGCTGACAAATGCATATATTCTAAAGTAGATGGTAGTTGTATCATTATTATTTGTCTGTATGCTGATGACATATTAATAATAAGTAATAAAATAGAATGTGTGACTGAAACAAAGACGTTTCTATCTTCCATATTCAAAATAAAGGATCTTGGACAAGTTGATACCATCCTAGGTATCAAAGTTAAAAAATATTGTGGGGGGTATGCTTTGTGTCAATCTCATTATATTGAGAAGATACTAAATAAGTTTAACCATCTTAACATAAAAGAAGCAAAAACCACATTTGATCCAAATATCAAGCTAAAAGAAAATACTGGAAGAACAGTTGCACAATTAGAATATGCGAGTGCTATAGGGAGTCTTATGTATACTATGTAATGGACTAGACCTGATATCGCATATGCTGTGAGTAAACTTAATAGGTTTACTAATAGCCCCAGTACTGAACACTAGAATGCAATCAGTAGAGTCCTTAGTTACTTAAAAGCAACCAAAGACTTGAGACTATTTTATTCAGAATTTTCTGCCGTATTAGAAGGATATACCAATGCAAGTTAGATATCAAGTGCAGGGGACAACAAGTCTACTACAGGGTGGGTATTCACCCTATGAGGTGCAACTGTATCTTGGGGATCCAAGAAACAGACTTGCATAACGCACTTGACTATAGAGTCTGAATTCATAGCCCTTGCTGCAACAGGCAAAGAGGCCTAGTGGCTAATGGATCTTCTATTAGAAATCTCTTTCTGTGTAAAGCCTATATCGGCTGTGTCACTACATTGTGATAGTGAAGCCACATTAGCTAGAGCTTATAACGGCACATATAATGGTAAGTCTAGACATATCAGTCTTCAACATGATTATATCAGACAATTGATTCGAGATTGAATTATTTCTATTTCTTATGTGAAATCAAGCAATAACCTGACAGACCCTTTTACTAAACTTCTACCGAGAGAGGTAATAAAGATTACATCTAGAGGGATGGGGTTGAAACTCTTCAAAATATATTTCTTTATGCATATAAGCTGATTATTCTGGCAGAAATATTTTATCGAGAAAATATATTTTTATAAAACTCAGTGGGGGGTTGTTATAAAATATTGATTTTATAAATATATTTTAAAATAAAAAATAATATATATATATATATATATATAATATAAAAAAGTGTTTGAAAAAATACCTTTTTACGGGTTTTGGGAATAGTCCCACATTGGAAAAGGAGGAGGAAGTTTTGTGGTTTATATAAGATTGTGGAGTATTATAATACTTACCCACATGGCACACGTTCGCGCTCTCGCTTGGGCTTGGGCACGTGCTCGGGCTAGGTCTCGGTCACGGGCTCGTGCAAGAGTGTGGGCATGTGAGGCAGTGTGGCTGTAGAGGCGCTAGTAGCCCCTTTGCACTTCACACGTCTGCATCATGTCGAAGAGGGTCGCTCCTTCGCGACCTTGAGCAAACCGGAGCGAGACGTGTGTGAGTCGCGGTGCGACTGACTGGCTAAATCGGATGGCTGGCTAAAGGGAAGACTAGAGGACTGAATGAGAATCCTCCAGTATATATATAGAGAGCTGAAAAAGAGTTGTTGTAGCAGATCTGTAACAGCTGTGCCATTAGTGCAGGGTCCAGCTGTAACTGCTACATGGCTAGCCCAACAGCTAGAAAATGGCTAGCTATTGTCTCACAACAGTCAGTATGCAACGGCTTAATGGACCATGCACAACAGTCAGAAAAAGGCCATAAAACGGTTAGTTTTCTCCAACAGCTAGAAAACGGTCATGAGATTTATTTCCCTGGACCATAACCCCCAGCCACCCACAACCTATATAAATTGGGTCTGGATGGGTTTCCAAACCATCTCACCACACTCCAGTAATACTAATACGAATTAAAGCCTCTTCTCTCCTACAAACAAAAAATCAGCAATATAGCAAGGTTGATTAAAACCTTCGCTTGAAGAACAGACCAACGGTGTGGTCTAAAATGGTTCAACTAAACCAGTGGCTAAAGAACTGACCAGTGTAGTGGTCTAAATCACAAATTCTATTCTCTTCTCTTTTCTCTTTTGGGAATTTTCTTTTATTGTAATTCTGCCAGACTGTGTATAAAAGAGTTTCATTTGTGGGCCTTCGTGTTTGCTAAACGCAAACCCACACCAGGCTCGTCGTATTCTAGAAGTGGTTTGCCTGTAACCTATCAGTATAATCAATCTTTTTTAGTAGCGGCAAATAGCACTTTAAGGACAGCGTCTCAGACGTGCTTCGGCCTGTCCTTAGTTCAAATCATCTTGATTTTTCGAGTTCCATATTTTACAGAAATATTATTATTCTATATGATTTACAACATTCCCGTCATCCGGTTCGAGTGACCTTATCATTAAACAAGTTTAATGGCAAATAAATATTACAATGGCCATAAGAAGTTTTTAATGGTAGAAGTTCGATTAATACTATTTTCTATAATGTGGTTCACCTGAGATTTCCATTTATCTATTTTTTGTCTCATGCCTTAAAATGAGCTCGCAAAATAGATGGATGTTAATAAAACACATACATTATAGTAGGGCTTATAGAACTTTGACACCAGTTAGCTGACTAGAGTTTCTGATGAAGGGAGAAGAAAAAACCAAATATCAGCCCAATTCAAAACTTTAGTGGGTCCAAGTAAAATTCAATGGTAGGCGTCCCATTCCAAAACTTCCTTTCATTTGTGACACTTAAGTTTCCTATCACGTACCCTTAATTTTTTTTGCTTCATGTGTTAAGATGAGCTGATATAAGTAACGGACGGAGTGGATGTCATACACATCATGGTGGGTCGATAAAGCTTTTTATGGACCGCATAGGTTGTATACAATACCTGATAATGTATTTGACTGCAGCCCAACAACGGTAGAGGGTTGTGCATGAATTGACACACTCAATTAACCTGAAATACTATAGTTGTTGGACTGCAAGATAAATATTGTAGAGCCCCCACTATGATATGATGTCTAGTTGTATAGATACCATCATGAATGGATAGTTTCCTCCAACAACCACAAGCGATTCATATGGTTTCCACAAGTAATTCATATGGATTTTCTTCATCATTTGTACTTGATTAATAAGTCCATGATGTATTTGATTTGAGTGAGATAAAGACCTTCGGAGAAGTGGACCTCAAGGCTCATAAAGTAACTTATAGGTCCATGTCTTTCATCGCAAAGCATGTTTCTAAATTATATACGAGATATATATTATAAGTGATCCATACTGTTGCTGATTATGATGATGTCATCTGCATAGAAAGGCATGATGAGGCATACTCCCTCGCTACAGTAGTTAAATAGTAATGGATTGGAAGTGGAGCTAATGAAGCCAAAGTCTTTAATAAATGAGGAGAGACATTGAAACCAAGCTTTTAGGGCATGTTTTAAGCTTATAGATGAATTTGTAAAGCTTGCATGTGAATGAAACTCTAGGGCTATTCCATATAGCATACTTGCTAATGAGTCCATGTAGCATTTTGGACATCCGGCTCTCGTGCAGGCTAATGTCATAGTAAGAGAAGGTACGAGCCTAATTGAGGTATGTTTCACAAGAGGAATAAACGTTTTAATATAATCAAGTCTTTTTTTAATGAAATTTGACATAAAAATGTGCTTTGTATCTTTTGATTTGGCCATCGGTCCTTTTCTTTATTGGATATACCTACTTGTTGCTGATGACATTTTGATTAAGTGCCTTGTTGTTGAAGCATTGAGGATGCTAAAGTCATGACAACATGCCACTAATGTGATTTGTTGGCCTGGGTGAAGCTGATGGGTTCCTTAGGTGTGATCATGACCATGAAGACATAATCCAATGCATATTTGGTGGATGGATTGCATGTTCCATCTCAATCTTTGGTAACCATGCGGGGAAGGCAACTTGAGGGTAATGATAATGAATTGGTCTGAAGAAAATTTTGAAAGTTCTGATGTTGTGGATGTGGGGCAACTTGAGGGTAATGATAATGAATTGGTCCGAAGGAAATTTAAAAGTTTTGAAGTCGTGGATGTGGTGGATATTATGAGTAATGGTGTTTATGTCTGATTTGATCGCATCAAATCTAACGACTCAGATGATGCCACATGGAATTGTGAAATCTCAACATAAGACAAACATAAGATTTTTTTCGGTTACTTAACAACCAAAGAAAATTAGAGTCCGTAAAGTCATGAGTAACCCAAAAAGGCTAAGTCCAGTTGACTATAGTGATGATACACATGTCGCGTATTCCACTCTCTTGGCAAAACCAGCTAATAGCCACAACGGCCTTATGATGAAGATCTGTTTAGGCCGAAACACAATCACGACAAGTGATGAATTCAATTAATATACCGTCTCATCGCATATGAACTCTACAGCTAAAAATATTTGAGGAATGGAATAACAACCATGCCAAGATGGTTGAGCTTCACAATGCATTATTCACATTAGTGTGGAGAAGGAGATAGATATCACTAATACGTGACAACTCAAGAGAGATGCACATAACAAGAGTAAGATGTGTGTGAAATTAATGGCCAACCCATGATAAATGACTACCTTACATGATGTATTTAATAGGCCACGATTGTATTAAAGCACAGACGAGTATTTCCATATCATCAAACATGACAAGTGGCTATGGATATCTCTCTAGTAATCGCTTTAAAAAATTTTAAATAGGAAGAAAATCAAAGAGTTTTGGGCCCTCCCAACCCAACACAAATCAAATGAAATCAAGTCGTTTATCCTTTTATTTTATCTTACCATAGCTTATCCTAGACTAGAACAACACATGTACGTTGCTACGCTGGACTGGCTTTAGCATAGGAGTAGTGTAATTCTCTTCCATTTGCGCCAAGCACTGGATTGCAAGGAAAAACCTTCTTCTGTTTTTATTTCATGACAGCAGTGTAATTCCATTTGTCTATATTCAAGTTACTGGGATAAGGAAGACTTAGATTTAGGGCATTGTCATTTTACGCCATATATGTTGGATCGTCGATGAATATTGTTGTAAGTTTTTAATTTTATTTGAATTCAATAAAATTGAGTTCCTTCTACCATCATATTGCACAAATCGGGTTATCTCTGCTATCACAGTTTGAAAAAAGTCTTTTCAGCCGAAGTAAAAAAGAACTCAATAAAAGAACGAATCATCCCCTTTATAGATCACTTGATTTCACTTACAAGTGACTAAATAAGCGGCTGAACTACAATTTTTGGTCATCAGTGACCGCTCATGGTCTCTGTCTATCTCGTCATTTGGGGTCATAAGTGTTCAATTTATATCGAGTTGTAAAATGCTCTAGCACATCTGACACTATGCATACATACTAACAATCAAATTTCAAGCCAAACAAATGCTTCAGCCACTAGGCGAGTTTCCTTAGATGGTATCAGTGGGTAAGTTGTTATGGACCCCTGTTCATGTTCCTGGGCTGAGAAATTTTAAGATGAGTGCTCAACAGTACACTACAGTTGAGATGTAATTTTAAGACTGGTCAGTGCCAAGTTGTTGGAGTGGTGAATTGGGTTTAGTTGGCGAGGTAATGGTTGGGGGAATCAAATGATAGGCTTGGTGATGTTGGTATAATGTCCAATGCTGGAGAAAATATAAGCGGCAGTAAAAGAATCGGATCGGTGTCTTCCGTTGAATATATCCCACTAGCTAGGCGTTTTCTGTAAGCAAAGAACCCTATCAGAATTTGGGCCTGTCAATTTACAGTGGCCCACCATAAGCAAAGAACCCCATTACAATTGTGGGCTTGTCACTTTACAGGTGGCCCACCATAAGGAAAGAACCCTATCAGAATTTTGGGCTTGTCACTTTACAGGTGGCCCACCCAATGGACTGCTCCGATTAGAGCTGTACACAAGTCGAACCGAGTCGTGCTTGGCATAGCTCGACTCGGTTCGGCCACTAACTGACCCAGCTTGAACTCAGTTCAGCTCGGTCGTTGAGCCTGACTGGCCCTCGGCTCGGTTCAGTCAACAGCTCGGGCGAGTTCGAGCCAAGATCAAGCCTGTGTGGCATTTTCTCAAACACATGGAGTGCACCTTCAATTTCTCACAGTATGTAAAACAGCAGCAACAATTTATAGGTATTTCATCAAACACCCAATAAACAATAGTTTTGAATCGAGTCGAATCGAGCTTTTCCACTTAAGTCGAGCGAGCTAACCAAGCTAACTCAGTTCGTGTATAGCTCTAGCTCTGATATTGAATGTGTACATGCTGGCTTAGCAAACTTAAAGATTTTATAACAATCTTTTGACGTATGAACCTTTAAAAAAAAAAAAAACACACGCATACACACCCCACACACTCACGCCGTAGTAGGATTTTACTACCTATGGATGCTCAAACCCTTGACCTGGTGTTGAAACTCATGAGAGTCTACCACCGGAGCAAGAGTAAGGATCTGATATTTGTATTTATTTTTCTCTTCATTCAGTCTGTGTTATATAGATTGAATTGAAAATAAATATTATAGTAGGCCTTAGGAAGGTTTTAATAGCGTATTGCAGTGTGGCTCACTTGAGATTTGGATGTCTTATTTTTTGGCTCATATCATAAAATCATTTGGAAAAATAGCTAGACGACGTAGATAAAACACACATCATGGTGGGGTTCACAGAGCACCATCCAGAAGCAGGTTGCTGCTGATTGTGTGAGTAGGCAATCCAGTCCAGTGTTAAAGGGACGTGGCAGATTGCCTACGAATTTGGGCTCCACCATGATACATGTGTTTTATCATACTATAGGTCTATTTTTCCATATCATTTTGAGGTATGAGACCAAAAATAAAATAGATCTAAATCTCAAGGAACCTAAGCACAAAAAAATAATAGTAATTAAACACTCACTATTAAAAACTTCTTACATCCAATATGTTGGTTATGTTAGAAAGACATGAACTAAAGAAAAACACAAATATCAACTTTATATAAAACTTGTGGGCCATAGGAAATTTTTAATGGTAGGTGTTCAATCCCCACTGTTTCCTATGATGTGGTAAACATAAGATTTGAATTTGCCCCCCTTTTTTTCTAGCTTATGCCCTAAGCTAATCTAAAAAATTAAATCCATACAACAGATAAAACACATACATCATAGTGGGGCCTAGAGAACACTGTCTATTAGCAACTGCTACTGCATCAGTATGCAATCCGCACCCTCTGTCGAGGGTCGTTTCTTATGGAGTGGAGTTAGATGTAGGTATTGCGGGTAACAATGGACTGACCAGGATGACTTAAGATGGGAGGACGGCTTCCATCAAAAGGCTTGCTAAGTCATGGCTCACTTGACCTCAAAGTCGAACCAGCCTCAATTCAAAATCATCCTCGATCTCAGTCTGTTCAACCCACTTAAGTTTGGGGATGAGCCCGTCTCAAACTTAAGATCGAATTCAGCCCTACACCTCGGCCTAGTTGGCCGCCCACTGCCTGAAATCTATCAGAAAATCCTCCTCTAGATTTTTTTCTAGGAATCTCGAAAGAACAACCGCACTTCCTCAAATCAGCTTCCTAGGATGATATGATATCAGGACGGCGGATTCATTCTTATACCCGACACTGCCTCCAAAGGACCTATATATACATGTTCCTTTTGCAGTGACAGGTACGCACAATTCTAAGTCTAAAATCCTAATTTCAACTAGACCCAATTTCCTTGACCTAACTTTGGCATCGAAAGGTCCCTTATTCTAGCTAAGGTCTCCCACTTCCCTTCCTTGTGCAGGCATTCAAAGGTACAGTGAAGGCTAACCAATCTTATTCATCAACCGTGGTGTATCATAGGTTTTCAATTCGGACAAGTAGGGCCCATCGAAGGTAATCCGACCGTGTTAATGAGCATTTTTTAAAAGTGGAATCATATGATAGGTGTACACAGGTTTTCAGTTCCGACAAGTGGGCCCATCCGTTTAAAGGGCCATTTTTTTTTGGAGTGGAATCATACGACAGGCATACACAGGTTTTCAATTCCGACAAGTGGGGCCCATCGTAGGCAATCTAGGTCCTTGCTCTTGCTCCGGTGGTAGACTCTCAAGAGTTTCAAACACCAGGTCAAGGGTTCGCGTGCCCATAGGTGGTGAAATTCCACTAAGGCGTGAGTGTGTGGGGGTGTGTGTGCTCGTCGTTAAAATTTTTTTTTTTTTGTAAAAAAGGCCATTTTTTAGTAGTGGAATCATACCATAACTCTATAAGTGTACACAGGTTTTCAATTCCGACAAGTGGGGCCCATCGCTGGCCAATCCATACCGTTTGGTTTGTTGGTTCCACCGTGGATGGACGACGAGCCAAAAATCTCATTCATAGTTGTGGACAAAAGCTAGGTGAATAAGATATACCACAACCGTCCACATTCAACTGAGGAATGGATTGGATTCAACTAAAATCTTCTAATCATATACCTAACATAAGCTATTGAAAAACCCCACGTTTACTTATTAATTCACATTAGTTCGTGGATTCAGCCCGTAAGAATCACACGTTCAAAGTGGTTTATGGGTCACTTCCCATCATCCGTGGTGGACCCCATAATTTGGACGGCTTAGCTAGCTTCGCTCTTGCCACGTCTGCAGCCCCCAAATTTCCTACAGCACTGTAGTGATCCAATCTGCGGGGCCCACCGTGATATCACAGACATCATGGTGTAGAGTGAATGTGCCACAGACATCATGGTGGGCCCCACTTTATTATTATTATTATTATTTTTGGCTGTGTGCATGCTCAATTGCTCATTGACCATTAACTCTCTCCTTGCTGTCAATGCTTTTCTTAACTACTCTTTTCACATAATTCCTGCATCTGCATTTAACTCTTGCGTCTTCAACGATAGGCGTTCAATTCACACTCTTTCCTTTGGTGTTGTCCACTTGAGCTTTGGATATACTTCAATTTTGGGTTTATGCACTAAAATAAGCTAGTAAAATGGATGGACGGTTTGGATAAAAGTTATAAATCATGGTGGACCCCACAGAGTTTACTCAGTACGCAATCGTGTCATTTTCAAAGATTCGCAATTCCAAGAAAAAGCGAACTATTCGTGAAAGAGGGAGCGGATTAGGTGCGGCCCGGGCCTGACTCACCACAGTGCAGCCCTGACCGTGGGTCCCATATTAATATATGTATTTCACATCCACGCCGTTCATCCGTTTTTTGAAACTCATTTCAGCGCATGAGCCCAAAAATTAATTAGATCCAAATCTCAGGTAGACCATACCACAGGAAACAGTGATTCCTAAGGCTCACCGTAATATTTATTTGTCATCTAACCTGTTGATAATGTCATACAGACCTGGATTAAGAGAAAAAATAAATATCAGCTTGATCCAAAACTGTTATGGTCCACAAGGAGTTTTTAATGGTTAATAACCGTTGTTTCTTATGGTGTGGTCCACATGATTTTGATTCTGCTTTACTTTAAGATAAAATGAGTCGAAAAACGGATGGACAGTCTCGATAAACAATACATACATCAAAATTGACCCCATGGTCAAGGCTGCACTGTGTTGGGTGAGTCTGGATGGCACCTAATCCACTCCACTCACAGCTTTGCCAAACGGACAGGGATGTGCAATAAAGCTTGTGTTCAGGCCGCACATGTTGTTGGGATGCCTTGCACAAACCTTAGGATCTAGCCTCCCGAAACAAACCAGAATTATGGATAATAAAAGCAATGAAATAAATCAAAGCATCAATCACACACCACACAAGAGATTTTTACGTGGAAAACCCTCAAAGAGGTAAAAACCACGGGACCTCATCCAGATCAACAATCCACTATGAAGTAGAACGTTACAACCTCTTCACTCACGCAGGAGTGGATAAACAATGAGAGAAAAAAGAAAACTAGAGAGATCTCACCGATCACAAGGACGTAGAAGCGCTGAGACGACGGCTCCCTTCCACAAGCTTCCTCTCTCACTTTCTCCTCTCTCTCACTTTGATAGCCCTAAACCCTTTAGCAAATCCCTTGCAAAGCTTTAGGAAACCCTCTTGCTATTTTGTGATACCTAAAAAAAACCCTAGGCAACCCCTTTTATAGTTTTGGGAAACTCCTTTCCGCATCCTAGTTGCGAAAGGACTCAAATCCGCAGTTTCGCGCAAAATCGCGGAACAAACTGCGTAACCTACGACTAGTCCTGAAATTCCAGGACTGGTCTTAGCCTCCTACGACTGGTCGTAGCTCACCTACGACCGGTCGAAGCTCACCTACGACTGGTCGAAGACCTCCAAGAAAACACAGCACGAACTCGCTGGACTTTGAGTCGTGCCAGGGCTCGAACCTACGACCGTTGAGCGCCTCCCACGACCGGTCGAGCGGGACTCAGGACCGGTCGTAGACGGGGAAAAAACCCCATCAAATCTCCCCCTTTTTGACCCAGGAGGGATCCACCTTCTTCAAGCCAGCTAGGTTTCTACAAACCTCAAACTTGCCCTTGAGCAAAGCCTTGGTCATCATGTCTGACCCATTATCGTCTGTGTGGACTTTCTCAAGCTGTAACACCTTCTGTTCCAAAGTATCCCTGATCCAGTGATACCGAATCTCTATGTGCTTCGACTTGGAATGCTGACTTGGATTCTTGCTCAAGTGTATAGCACTTTGACTATCGCAATAGACCACGTGCTCCTCCTGCTGCTTAGGCTAAGTTCCTGTAGGAACCTTTTCATCCAAAGCATCTCTTTACATGCTTCTGTGACTTGCAATGTATTCGGCCTCTGTCGTCGACAATGCTACGACCTTCTGTAGCTTGCTCTGCCAAGAGACTGCTCCCCCTGCAAACGTGAACATGAACCCCGATGTAGACTTCCTGGAGTCTATGTCACCTGCCATATCTGCATCTGTGTAGCCCTCTAACACAGGTTTACCGTCACCATAGCATAGGCTCAACCTGGATGAGCCTCTTAGATACCTCAGTATCCACTTTACCGCTGCCCAATGCTCTTTGCCAGGATTGGCAAGATACCGGCTGACAACACCAACCGCATATGCTATGTCTGGGCGTGTACACACCATAGCATACATCAAACTTCCTACAGCTGACGCGTAGGGTATCTTCTGCATCTCTTCCACCTCTGTCTTCGTCTTGGGACATTGCCTGTCGCTCAATCTGAAGTGACCATCCAGTGGAGTACTGACCGGCTTCGCTGCATTCATATTGAACCGCTTTAGGACTTTCTCAATATACCGCTCTTGTGACAGCCAAAGCTTCCTGCTGCTTCTGTCACGGGTTATCTCCATTCCTAGGATCTGTTAGCCGGGCCCAAGTCTTTCATCGCAAAAGACTTGCCCAACTCCTGTTTCAGCCTATCAATCTTTTTGATGTCTTTTCCCATGATGAGCATGTCATCAACATATAACAGCAGAACTAAGAAATCACCGTCTGAGAACTTACGCGTGAACACACAGTGGTCCGACTCCGTTCTGTCATACCCATGCTGTAACATGAACGAATCGAACTTCTTGTACCATTGTCGTGGAGCTTGTTTCAGCCCATACAAGCTCTTCTTCAGCCTACACACCATATGCTCCTTGCCCTTGACTTCGAACCCCTCTGGTTGGTGCATGTAGATCTCTTCTTCTAGGTCACCATGGAGAAAGGCAGTTTTAACATCTAACTGCTCTATCTCCAGATCCATGCTAGCCGCCAACCCAAGCAACACCCGTATGGATGTCATCTTCACCACTGGTGAGAATATCTCCTCGAAGTCTATGCCTTTCCTCTGACCAAACCCTTTCACCACAAGTCTGGCCTTGAACCTCGTCTGTGAATTCTTCTGCTCAATCTTCTTCCTGAACACCCACTTGTTGCTCAGAGCTTTCTTGCCCTTAGGCAGTTTCACCATGTCATAGGTGTGGTTCTTATGCAAGGATTCCATCTCCTCTTGCATAGCTTTCAACCACTCCTCCTTATGCTCATCGGCTAGGGCCTTAGAATAATCTTCTGGCTCTCCCCCATCGGTTAGCAATATACTCATGCGGCGAGTACCTCTTGGACGGCTGTCTGTCCCTAGATGACCTCCTCACCTGTGGCTCAACAGGTGGATCAAGTGGGGGCTGCTCCCCTGGTCCATCTTCTGAAGGAACTCCCTCGTCCTCTGCACCTTGCTGTACTCCCCCGTCATCAGGCACCACGGGAGGAGTAATCGGATCCATGTCCTCTAGTTCACCTGAACTAGGCTGGTTCTTCTCTGGCTTACCAATGTCTTCGATACACTGATCTTCAAAGAAAACCACATCTCTGCTCCTGACGAGCTTCTTCTCGGTCGGATCCCATAACTGTAACCGAATTTTTCATCACCGTACCCCAAGAACACACACTGCCTGATCTTCATATCGAGCTTGGACCTCTCGTCCTTTGGTACGTGAACGGATGCCCTGCATCCAAACACCCTGAGATGACTGTACGATGGATCCTGTCCAGTCCACACCTTCTCAGGTACTTCTCCATTCAACGGGGCTGATGGAGACCTGTTTATCAAATACACCGCCGTGCGCATTGCTTCTCCCCAGAACGTCTTGGGCAACTTCGCATGGGATAACATGCATCTGATTCTCTCAACAATGGTGCGATTCATTCGCTCAGCTACACCATTATGCTGGGGGGTCTTGGGAACCGTCTGTTTGCCGTATACCCTGGGACTTGCAGTACTCGTGAAAGTCGCCAATGTATTCACCACCATTGTCAGTGCGGATGCACTTCAATGGTCTACCTGTCTCTCTCTCGACCATAGCATGAAACAATTTAAACACACCAAAGACCTCGTCCTTGGATTTCAAAGCATAAACCCAAACCCTCCTAGATGCATCATCTATAAAAGTAACAAAATACAATGCCCCACCCAAGGTTTTTGTCCTCATAGGACCACAAACATCAGAATAAACCAAATCTAATGCATGCACTTTATTAACATGAGAAGCAGTTTTAACGAATGAAACTCTATGCTGTTTCCCTGATAAACAATCAAGACAGGTTTTAAGAGGCATACCTGTCACGTCTGGAAGGAGCTGCTTCTTTGCTAGTACCTGAAGCCCTTTTTCACTCATGTGGCCTAGACGCCTGTGCCACATGTCAATAGTTGAATCTTCCGCTGCGTTCAACCCACCCTTGCACATACTGACACTTGCTTGTACAGGGTGCAACACTTCTTTCCTCTAGCCACGATCAATGAACCCTTGATGAGCTTCCATCGCCCACCAGCAAACCGCTTTCATAGCCATCATCATCCAACCTTCCCGTTGACATCAAGTTGAGGCGAAGGTCTGGGATATGCCTCACATCCCTGAGAACCAATGTGCAGCCCACATCAGTTTTCACACAAATATCACCAACTCCCACGATCTTTGATACGCCAGAATTTTCCATCTTCACAGTCCCATAGTCACCTGACTTGTAGCTTGTGAAGGAGTCCCTGTGTGGAGTCGCATGAAAAGAAGCTCCCGAGTCTATCACCCAGTCGGTGCCCTGACTCGTAGCCGTGAGACATACATTGTGATCTTTAGAAAGAATAACTACCATGTCGCCATCTGAGGCGACCGCAGTGGAATCTGATTCATCTTCCTTCCCTTTTCCTTTCTTGTCGTTCTTACGACATTCATGCTTATAGTGGCCCTTCTTGCCACAATTCCAGCATTCAACATCTTTTCTGTTGCTCGACTTGCCTCTTGATTTATCTCGGGCCTTCCCGCCCTTCCTGTTCTTTCCTCTCCCCCGTTCTTGCGTCACAAGAGCCTCTTGCTGAGTAGACCCCTGAGACTTCCTCCTTGTCTCCTCATTGAAGAGACAACTGGTTACCTGTTCCATGGATATCTTTCCGTCTGGTGCGGAGTTACTTAGAGACACCACCAATGTCTCCCAACTGTCAGGCAATGAACTAAGCAATAGTAAAGCCTGCAATTCATCATCCAGGACCATCTTCATAGAGGTGAGTTGGTTCACTATATTGCTGACCTCATTCATGTGCTCGGCCACAGAACCACCATCCTTGAACTTGAGATTCACAAGTCGCCTTATCAGAAATATCTTATTACCAGCTGTCTTTCTCTCATACAGCCCTTGTAATTTTAGCCATAGGCTAGCGGCTGAGGTTTCCGTAGACACATGGTGGAACACAGAATCATCCAGCCATTGTCTAATAAACCCCACCGTCTTTCGGTCCATCTTCTTCCAATCATCATCAGTCATATCCTTGGATTTTGCTGATATGCCTGAGATTGGAGAATATAGGTCCTTGCAATAAAGCAAGTCCTCCATCTTAGCCTTCCATATGGTCCAGTTAGGACCATTGAGGCTGATCATCCTTGAGCCACCTTCCATAATTCAAAACCGATCCTACCCGTTCAATGAACCTGGCTTTGATACCACTTTGTTGGGATGCCTTGCACAAACCTTAGGATCTAGCCTCCCGAAACAAACCAGAATTATGGATAAAAAGCAATGAAATAAATCAAAGCATCAATCACACACCACACAAGAGATTTTACGTGGAAAACCCTCAAAGAGGTAAAAACCACGGGACCTCATCCAGATCAACAATCCACTATGAAGTAGAACGTTTACAACCTTCTTCACTCACGCAGGAGTGGATAAACAATGAGAGAAAAGAAAACTAGAGAGATCTCACCGATCACAAGGACGTAGAAGCGTGAGACGACGGCTCCCTTCCACAAGCTTCCTCTCTCACTTTCTCCTCTCTCTCACCTTTGATAGCCCTAAACCCTTAGCAAATCCCTTGCAAAGCTTTAGGAAACCCTCTTGCTATTTTGTGATACCTAAAAAAAACCTAGGCAACCCCTTTTATAGTTTTGGGAAACTCCTTTCCCATCCCAGTTGCGAAAGGACTCAAATCCGCAGTTCGCGCAAAATCGCGGAACAAACTGCGTAACCTACGACTAGTCCTGGAAATTCCAGGACTGGTCTTAGCCTCCTACGACTGGTCGTAGCTCACCTACGACTGGTCGTAGACCACCTACGACCGGTCGAAGCTCACCTACGACTGGTCGAAGACCTCCAAGAAAAACAGCACGAACTCGCTGGACTTTGAGTCGTGCCAGGGCTCGAACCTACGACCAGTCGAGCGCCTCCCACGACCGGTCGAGCGGGACTCAGGACCGGTCGTAGACGGGGAAAAAACCCCATCACATGTGCCATCAAGGCATATAATTGCCAAATCTAATCTATCCATCAGACTGATTTGACCTTGTGTGTGTTTTTCCAAAAATAAAATTTGGATGATTCTGTTCACAACCAACAGTGACATCTAACGGTTGAGATGCTGCTATCTATCGACAACATCATTAGAAATATTATGATGAGATACTCATAAATGCAGGATGAGATTGTGAAGATCAGGGGACATGCATCACATATAGGTAGACTTAGAGGCAATGAGTCCTACCATGACAATGACCTTGAGATGTATGCATTCTTTCACTCAACTCATACACTAATGGTTGTTTGGCCAACTACATTAGGTGGGATTAAGGGGTGGATGGAATTGTAAAAGTAACAATAAAATGCATGTGTAAGGTATTGTCCCTGAATTGGGTGTATCCATGTTTTCCAGTACTATGTTTGGAATGTATGCAATTAAAAGTAAATCCCGGAATTTCCTTTCAAATTATACTTGGAAATTCATTATTATGAGATTTGGAAATCTCATCTCACACTTTCAAACACAAGGCTTATTTTTCAAAGCCTATAAAATTATTTTTAATCATATCTCATACTCCTTCCAAACATGTCATTCCTAATCCCGAGGTAAATTATTTTTAATCCTATCCCCCACTCCTTCCAAACATGTCATTCCTAATCCCTAGGTGGGATTAACAATGCAATCCCATTTAATACAACTTAATACCATTGGCCAAACCGACCCTAAGCTTCTAGAAGAATGCATAAATATGGAATGCATATTGACACATGGCTAAATGTGATTGGCCATATGTATCTAGAAACTAATCAATAATATAGAGATCAATGAAAAACTTTAAAAATTAAAATCACAGTAGGTCAAGGCTTTTAATTGATTGACCGATTACTCTCAAAAGTCAAAGAAATCATACATAAAGCTATTACACATCTAAATTTATAAAAGCAATAAGAATTATTAAGCGATACATGCCATGATCAATCCAAATATACAAATCTCTTATTTGATACAATACTATCTATTTTATATATTTTTTTTGTACCAAATGTTTATTTTAGCTTAGCTTAGTTTAGCCTCTCAATTTTTTCTCGCGTAATGTTGTTGCAAGTTCAAATCAATTAGTAGAATTTTAATTTAGTTTTCATTTACTTTTGTCTAATGCATTATTGTAATAAGTTTGGATTAGAGTTTAGCTCTCTATCCACAATCTCATCAACGGATCTCAAATTCTTAAGTTCTTTCTTAGTGATTTCACCGTGCTATGATTTATTGGCCAATCATGATCATCTTATGACCGCCAAAGTTCAGACGACCGTCAATCATTCATATTTCCTTCACTCGCTCCAATTGCTGCCGGTAATATTTCTTCTTTGCTTTATTTACTTTAATTATGATTATACCACATTCCTCATCAATTCAAATTTTTTTTTGTTTTTTTGAATATTATGTTATTGTTAAATGATATAGGTTATCATTGCCTTAATAAAAAGTTCTTGCTTCTTAAGCAAAAAGAGCAAACTGTCCCTATCTTACATGGCTTTTTTTTTTTTTTTCTTTTAACACATGCACACACACCCCCACACACTCACGCCGGTGGAATTTCACCACCAATGGATACTCGAACCCTTGACCGGGTGTTGAAACTCCTGAGAGTCTACCACCTATCTTACATGGCTTGATTCTTGTAATTGGTGGTAAATGGTAAAAAGATCCGATATTAATTTGTCTATTTCAACTTCTGGGGTCATAACGCGTTCAGTTCAATTCAAGTTATATTTGACTCTTAACACGCTCGACACATACATACACATAGCACATGTGATCCAATCTCGGCCAAGCACAACTTATTTTGAAAACTATGGCACACTCCATGAGTTGGTCAACCTTATTCTTGGCATATAGCTTTAATATAGTGATACCATTTGGATGGATGGATTGGATCTTGGACCTATGGTACCAAGATGGAAAATGTATGATGTATGCATGAGCTTTCTTTCACAAGCGTGTGGGATTAGCAATAGCACCCAAAATCCACTAAATTTTTAGGCATTGGGTAAATTACACCCCGTGAGGCAGATACGAGGGAGTTCATGTATCAGCAAGCAACTATGTGTGTGTCACACAGTTGCATAAGATCCAAGCCGTTCATCACATGGGTCCCACCATTTCCATCCACTTTCACTAAAATCAGGCTGGTCCTATAGACAATTAATCTTCAATAAATAGTCAGATTATAAACACATTTCCCAGATTTTATCCTTCTGTTTCTTGTGTAAATATGGCCCACCTAACAATTTAAATTACCAGATGGACGGCCTGGGTTTTATTCTCATGGTTATGCTAGCACATGTGGTGGCGTGTAGATGAGGGATGCGTTATACACGCGAGTGGGCTTAAGAAAGCCCAACATCATAAAAGGGATTGGGACATATGCTTGTATGAAAAAGGAAAATTCTGTAAGCATCTCCCAATATAGGCCGTTCCTTTACAACGTTTACGAATAAGCTGCTTTTCTGATTTTTTATTTTTATTTTTTCTTTACACCAATTCAACTGTGGAGAAAATTGTATTTATTTGCGTGTAAAAGTTACTAACCTACACCTAACAGTTATTCAACTGCCACTGTGGGGCTCATCGTGTTATGTTTATCCCACTCAAATGGGGATCGGGGATCCCTGACTGTGGGGCCCACTTTGATGTATATTCCTTACATCCATTCCGTTCATCGGTTTTGACAACTCATTTTAGGGCATGGTTCAAAACATGAAGCATATCTAAATCTTATGTGGACTACACCATAGGAACCTGTTGTGATTAAATACTCACCATTAAAAAAATTCTTGGGGTCTACAGGAATGTTTAATTTCCATTCAACCAGTTGATAAGATTGAAAAGACTTAGGATGAAGGGACCAAATAAATATCAGCTTGATCAAATACTTTTGTGGGCAAGAAGCAGTTTTTGTGGATGTAAGGAAAATACATAAGGTAGGTTCCACAGTCAAGGATCCACCCACCTCGGTGGATTAAGTGGATCCTCAAATCCACCAAAGTTGTGCCATATTCAAACTACACATAATGAGAGATAAGATAATTAGATTCCTACAAAAGGCATGAAGAATAATGAACAACCACTCAAAATATCAAAATTCATATGGTGGCTCACATAATGATTGGATTGACCTGATTTCATCTCAATTTATTTCACAAAATAATATTGAAAACCAAAAGACAAAAAATAAAATAAAATTAACACAGGCCAAATCATTCCCCCCGGTCTCTTGTTCAATTAAGATCGTCATATTACTTATAGGATAAGACAAGCCTTTCATAAGGTCCAGCGTGTAGCAATCATGAAGGTACCTACATATATAGGAACTCGTTTAACGCAGTTTGCTTCTCTAGTATATTTGTTGAATGCTCGAACTCAATAACTCAAAAACACAGCTCATTCTTAAAGGGAAAAACTGTTCAAAGAATTCAGATCGAATTTTGATTGAATTCTTTGGACTTGATGATTCTACACCCGAAAGGTCCAGTTTATATAGCATTTGGGGTGTTGACCAGTGCACTACTACAACCACACTCCCATTCCCTTGCCCGACCTTGTGTATGAGCCACATTGCCCACACCTTTCTCTATAGATTGGATCTCTATTTATAGCCTCAAGATGTCTTCCTTAGATAGAAAACTCCATACTTGGCAAGTGTTAGTGATAGCCATCTTCCGAGATCCTCGTCTGAGATCTCGGAATGACTTTAGCGATAAGGCCATCTGATCGGAACCTGGGAAATTTGCATCAGATAGCCAACCCCAACCAGATAATAAGGTTGAGCTGTAGGTTTAAAGGTTGATGTCGTCCCAACGTCAGTCTTGCAGAGTCGAGTGTTCAGCTGGAATCAGGTTGACCCGTATAGCAACTTGGCGAGAACTTGTAGGCCATCATAACGAGAGCTCGATGGTGATAGGGTTCCTTGCTCGTTGTCAATTCCCTACTCGTGGTTGGGTCATTGAACTATCTATGGATGTCGCGCCCAGTCTTTCAACCCGGGCTACCTTCCTGTTGTTGCTATTATCTTATGTCGGCCCCCTCAGGTCAGTGCATTTTTACCCACAACAGTAATCCCCCTACCTCCGACCTTGTCTCATAAGCTCGGGAAGTAAGGTAGTGAGGATTGACGTTCAAGCAATATCACGTAGGCCGCAACGTGGAAGGGGCACATGGCTAGGCGTCTCCTCAACTGTAGTATTTAAGGCAGGCAATTAATGCTTGCAGCCAAGGACCCCGATAAGATTTATCTTGTATCGCATTGCATTGCATTAATTATAATCATTACATATTCCAATTCCATCTGTCCTAATACATCTATATATTAACCACCTTCTAACCTCACTAAAATTCTACTATAAACAAACATAGTATTAATGTAATGATGGCTATAATGTAATACAATACCACCAAATACTGCAATCCAAACTCGTTGTTAGTTCATCGGGGTAGGTTCATTTACTTCGCTTCTCAATTCGCCTTATTCGTATTTTAGGTTCACCTACTTAAGTTAATCCATTATTCTAAAAAAAGTAGAGTATGTTTAATCAACTTGAATTTCTCTACGTACCCATACAAAATGCGGTCGACTATTAGACTAGTTCGAATTGACTTACACTACTTACTTTGCATCAAAGGGTCTGTGAGTAGAGAAATGTATAACATTCACATAACATTTAGTTTTCTCCCACCAACTTGTCACTTTCATAGAAAATTCAAGCAGTCCAAAAGGTGGTCCACATGCAAAGTATCACATGCGGAGAAAACCAAGATAATTCACTCATCAAGCAAGCTACACCATTAAAACTAATGGGAAATGGTCTGAAAAAAATGTTCAGGTGTGGCCCACAAAATGAGTGACTTGGTCCCAAAAATTCTGCAGGTAATCATTATAGTGCGGTCCACCTTTTTGGTATAGAATAAGGGCTGTGTATGATAGCTCGCATCCAACTTTTATATGGGGACATTCCTCTTTCGTATGGTTTGACTTGGAAAGTGACTATAGTGATAGTTTACCATTGTTATCTTAAATGATGATGCTTCATTCTCTGTACATATGGCAGATATGTATGTCAATCAGGACGGTTGGCTGGCATCATGACACACCCTTTGATCGATGGACCACACTACCAAGATCACACTAGTTGAGTAGGCAAACTATCTAATGGTAGGTATCAAGTGAATGGTTGAAAATAATTGAATGGTTTCTAACTTCAAAGAGAACTGGATGGTTATGATCATCCTGTCATCCTGATTAACAGGATATGATATACTTACGTCTGAATGTCCAGATCATCCAAATAATGGGGCACACTTTGGTTAAATAATCACACTAATCAAACCATCCTGACCATCCGATTAATGGCAATCAAACGGATGGTTAAAAATAAAATAGTAGAATGACCAAAATTCCAAGATTTTCAATTAAAATGCAACTGTGAGGTGGGCCACTTCTATCTAACGGCTAGAAAACAATAGTTGTAAATCTCTTCATTCTCATCCGATGACAGGTGTTGATGTCCAGATTAGGTAGTTGACAGTTTGATGATCCATTTTGTTGATCTGATCAGCAGCCCAATAGTGAACAGCAGATGTGTCAAAAATTTGTCAAGATTAGAAGATCCTAGCCCTTCAATTAGTGGACCAGAAATAGATGGTTAACTAATAATATGGTGATGAAACGAGGGAAAGGGCAAACACTAACATTCCAAGTTGGGCTGGGCTGGGTTCAAAGTTAGGCCCATGGGCACCACATTTGTGGGCTGGGCCTGGGAGTTAATTGGTTCAAGAGGGAGATTCTAATATTGTGGCCGTTGGATGAATGAATCTAATGCAGAGCCATACAGATCCACGGTAGCAAACCATTTAGAGTGAGACCTTGATCGTGGACAGTCAGGTATCAATGATATAAGTGATGGAGAGTCGAAAGGTATTATTAGAGCTCTACACGGACCGAGTTAGCTTGGTTAGCTCGCTCGACTCAACTCGAAAAAGCTTGATTTGTCTCGGTTCAAAATTGAGTTCGAGTCGAGTCGAACTGATTTTTTGAGCTCAAAAAAATTTCAAACCGAGTTTAAGTGTACCCAAGCTCAACTCGACTCGGATCAAACCATTCGAACTCATATCAAAGTAGTTCGGTGACTCAGTTACTTTCATATTGATGTTGCTTACCAAGTGTTTAATGAAATGACTCAACGAAGTGTCGGCCAGTGGCAAGGAAGTATATATATGAAACAAATACCATTTTTTCTTGATTTTGATGTTGCCTATAAGCTGTTTGATGAAATACTTGTAAACAACTACTGCTGTATTACATTAAGTAAGGTATTGAAAGTGCACTCTATGTGTTTGTAAAAGTGTTGCACAGGCTCGATCTTGGCTCGAATTGGCCCGAGCTGCTGCCCGAGCCAAGCTGGCCAGTCAGGCTTGAGGACCGAGTTGAGCAAAGTTCAAGCCGGGTCAACTAGTGGCTGAGCCGAGTCAAGTTGTGTCAAGCTCGACTCAATTTGACTCGTGTATACCTCTAGGTATTATGATGTATTATTCAGCTATCATTACCCACATTGATATTTTATTTTTATTTTTGAAAAGAGAGAAACACATGCAGCCACTCCCATGAATGCATGGATTCTCAAACCCTTGACCTCAGATATGAAACACACAGCGTTACCACTCAGCCAAAAGAAAAGACCCTGTCATAACCCACATCAAGGCTTCAGGATAAATGGGGCTTGTCGACACTTGATGGCATCTTTATCTATTAAGGATTTTTATGTGTTAAGGATCGCCATTGTACATTTTCAGGTGGACCACCATCATGGATGAACAAGGGTCACCGTCGTAAATTTTCAGCTGGACCGCCATTAAGAATGAACATGGTTCACCGTTGTCATTTGTTACGGATGATGCTATACATTTTTAGGTGAATCGTTGTTATGCATATGGGTTGCGTTGTCATTAGGAGTGTCAATGGGCTGGGTTCGAGCCGAGCCAGAATTAGAATTTTGATTAGACCTGATCCGACGGTCCGGTAAAAACTTTCTAAGGGCTTACAAAAGTTTTGGATCAAGCTTAATTAGGGGTGCACACGGTTCGGATCCGGTTTCAAAAGGGATGAGAACTAAAGGTGGCCCCCTTCACATTAACTGTTCATATCGACAGCTGGCAGGACCAATTCATCTACATCCTTGGCCATTCGGTTCCAGTTTCAAAACCGAAACCGAACCGTGTGCTCCTCTAGCTGTAATTTATATTTTTCCTTCATTCAGGTCTTTGTTATATAATCAACAAATTAGATGGCAAATAAACAGTAGTCATCAGGAAGTTTTTAATGATGGGCATTCAATCACTATTGTTTTCGGATGGTGTAGTCCACTTAAGATTTGAATCTGCCTTATTTTTTTAGATCATGGCCTAAAATAATGATAAAAAATGGATGGCTGGGATAAATAAAACACATAAATCATTCTGAGGCCCCTGAGCACCATACAGCAGCCACTGGCAGTATCAATAGGCAATCTAACCATTAGGACAATCACTTAGTCAATTAATTACCACTTTAGGGCTAGGGTAAATTTGAACTGGGACCCACAATTTGCACTGTTGAATTTGAATAATTTACATTACACATATAATCAATCTCTAACTAATTTGTAGGTACCTGCATATCATCCATCACACTTTGCCAGTTTATCCAAAAAAATTCAATAACAACAGACTATATTGCACTATAAGCACTGTTTGTTGAATGGAATGGCTCACATGTGTCGCATTTACATGCTTCGTAGCGAACTCCCAACTGATATAAACGGCAAGTACCGGCCATTTAAAACTCTATTTTCTTCACCTTGCCAACCTTTTAAAAGACAAAAATGCCATTTGAGTCCTCATTTCCAACGAAAGCGGATTGGCTGGTGTACCACACGCCATGACCTTATCAAAATATTGGACAGCATAGATATACAATATACATGCATCAATGTGGGCCCCACTATCAGAGCTAGAGGTGTACACGAGTTGAACTGAGTCGAGCTTGGCACAACTCAACTCGGCTCGGCTCGGTCCTCGAGCTTGACTAGCCAACTTGGCTCGGCTCGGTTCGGTCAGCAGCTGGGGCCAATTCGAGCCAAGATCAAGCCTATGTGACATTTTCACAAACACATGGAGTGCACTTTCAATTTATCACTATACGTAAAACAGGTTGGCAAGTATTTCATCAAACACCTTGTGGGCAACATCAAAATCAAGAAAAAAATGGTATTTGTTCCATATACATACCTTCCTTGTCACCAGCCGACACTTCATCGAATCATTTCATCAAACACTTAGTAAACAACATCAATATCAAAGTAACCAAGTCACCGAATTGGTTCGATCCGAGTTCGATTCAAGTTGGGGTTCAATTTGATTCGAATTGAGCTCGAATTAGGTTCAAAATTTTTTTGAGCTAAAAAAAAAATCAGCTTGAACTCAGTTTCGAACCGAGTCGAGTCAAGCTTTTTCAAGTCAAGTCGAGCGAGCTAACCAAGCTAACTCGGTTCATGTACAACCCTAATCAAAGCCATACCTTATTGGCTAAGGCCATGACCCCACCTAACTCGCTCCCCACCTTGAGTGGTAAAATGAGGCCCACCATGGTATTTGTGAAAAATCTACACTATCCATCTCATTTCGGACTATTTTAGAGCATGATCCCAAAAATGAGGAAAATCTAGTGCTTAAGTAGACCACACCAAGCAAATCCATTTTACAGTTCAAAGATTGCCCACCGTTTAAACATTCCTAGGGCCTACCTGTGATTCAAATCCGCCTTAATTTTGGGCTCGTGAGTGAAAATGAGATTGCAGAATGGATGAATGATGTCAATCACACATGTATAAAGGTGGGCCCCATAGTAACTTTTGTAACCCTAAGCAATGAGGTTGAATTGTAAAAAGCGAATGGCTTTAGGATTAAAATAGACTTTTAGGTTTTAGAAGTGTTTTCCAATTGTCCTTGTTAGGCAAATTCAAATAAGCGGTTTTTGGAACATCGACCAAAACACAGGTTGGTTTTTATAAATAGCCTTTCCAACCATGTGAATGTCCTTATTTTAATTTTTATGTGGGCAGAACCCGAACCTCACTCACACCCAAGGTCTGAAACCTAGATAGGTGCCGGATGGGTACCTGAAACCCATTCAGACCAGCTTTAGGTCCTAAACATGAAGACCTAAATCTGAAAGAAACCAACCCAGTAAGACCAGATTCTAATTAGACTGTGTCCAATATTCTAGGACGCAGTCCTTAGTGTAGTGAAATGGAAGGGACGAAATTAGAAAATTTGTAAAACTCTTAAGTGGTTTTTTTTTTTTTATTTTAATTCCTTTTCTCCATCCATCCCACATTCTCTTTTACATCCAAATCAACAAATTTTGAGTTGGGACACTCCCAAACAATCTCTTACCAAAGGTTAGAATATCAAAATTCCGAGCATTAATCTGTACAGTACGAAGAGATATTGCGAGATGGAAGTTAGGTTCTATCACTACCACATGATTTACAATGTAGATTTTACTTGAAGAAAAGTGTTTTTTAAATCTCTTCTTACATAAGTGAAAACGTTGTAACTCTCTTCCAGTGACGTGAGACGCATCGGAAAGATCCAACAATCGAGCTTCCATCTTCTACTACCATTGGATTATGATGAAGGGATGAACGTGATGAGGTCGAGCACCATCTTCCTCAAGGATAACTACACTGAATCCACGGAGCTTTTTTGGACTCCTCACAAAGACTTCTCGAATCCACGAGGAAAAAAGCAATGAAAATAGAAAATAAATTCTCTAAAAATCGTAATTTGATTGATGATTGAAATAAATGAGTTCGTAACCCTTTAAATAGGGATACTAAGCAATGGGAAAGATTTTAAAATCAAACTACCACTAAACTCTTAGAATTCACAACTTACTATTTATAGACGGTCGTGATGTCTACTAGTGCGCAACGTTTCCAGCCAAAAATAGTAAGTGTCCTATTTGGCTTCACCACGTTGTTCTCTTAATTATTCTAAGCACGAGGCAACTCCTAAAGCCCAATGGATGAAGAGTTATAATCAAACTAAAACTTACAATTTATGGTAAATGTTGACGTCAAAATTTGGACCACCCTCCATTCGGCAAGGCGAACCTCCAAGGAACCCTGAACCTGCACAAAGAGTGAGCAAAGGAGACCCTGGCTAAACCGGGGGACCCTCCGATACCTAAGTCAGGTCAAGGGAATCTGGGTCTAAGTTAATAGTAGAGAGAGGGTGTGAGATATTGCGTACCTGTAGCAATGAGGTTTCGTCGTATTTATACCTGACTGTCGAATGGTCTGGGTCCGTTAATCTCGGCACGATTCGCTCAATCAGGAGAATTTTCGGATCATGACGATATTGTACACAATCCAAGGATCGTGTACTGCGTCATGCGCATCTGTGGGCGAAGTAACCGGTCACGTCCGCTTATGGTAGTTTCCAAGTTTGACACGTAATGTAGCCGCATCTCGCTCTGGCCTCGGCCCTAGACATCACCTCTTGGAGGAAGATGATGACGAGGATGAACCCTCGACTCGAATGCTCAAGCCCTCGGCTCGGAGGTCCTTCTTCAAACAACTATGAGAACAAGCACGAGCCCTCGGCTCGAAGGTCCTTCTTCAAATGAGGATGAGGACGAGGACGAGCCTTCGGCTCGGATATCATTCCCTTGACTCGGATGCTCGGATGTCGCTCTCTCCAACAGTGCTCATCATATCGGATATTTTCGCGTCTGATCGGACTAAGAAGATGTTGATCCTCGAAACTACAAGGGGCTCAGATCTTCCCATAACAGTAAAAATAGAAATAAAATAGGGAAACAACCGTCGATCTGGTGGTATTTCACAAATTCGGCTTTTGCAACTCGGCATAGTGGGGTTGGGTAGCTAAAGTAGCTCGTTTTGCCCCAAAATTATATATTTTAAGTCCAATAACTCATTCCGGATTGCGAGATACACCTGATTTAAGGTCCGACGGTCCAGATCACTTCTGTCATCGATCGGGCCTTTTCTAATCCATCTTGGCCATGAAGCTGTCTGCGACCCGCTCTACATCAGATTAAGAAATTATTGGAGATAGTGGATTCCTAACAATTCTCCATAATACAAAGCAGGTACTTATCATTTTATGTCTACTTGTTACAAGATTTTCAATTGAAAGATCCTAGCCCTTCAATTAGTGGGCCAGAAATAGATGGTTAACTAAGAATATGGTGATGATCCAAGGGAAAGGCCAAACACCAACATTCCAAGTTAGGTTGGTCTTGGCTTTAGCTTTAGGCCCATGGTCAGCATATTCGTGGGCTGGGCCTACCCATTATTGGGTCAAGAGGGAGATGCTAAGATTGTGACCGTTGGATGAATGGATCTAATTAGTACCCATCCAGATCAACGGTAGGGAACCATTTAGAGTGAGACCTTGATCATGGACAGTCAGGCATCAACGATAAAACTGATGAAGGGTTGAAAGGATTACATGACGTGTTATTCGAGTGTCATAACCTACGATGATAGCTTCAGGTTGCGTTTGGGTCAGTTAAGGTCGATGGACGGATTGGATCTCACACACGAGCGAGCTGTTATTGTAAAATAATGGGCCTATCAGCGATTGGTCTAAGCTTTCATAAAATTTGATGGGCCAGGCCAATTAATAAAGGCCTACCATGGTACTGGTTCTTTCAAATAGTAGCTAGGCCCAACTCATCCACACGTCTCAACCGTCTATTTTGTAAGCATCACCTTTCGAAGGATCAATTCGACTTTGTGATGCATCAGATGAACGGTCTAGATACAACCATACGTGACCCACTTTTAAAATCGAACGATCGGATTATAAAATTCCCCAGTAGCAAATGCCCGAGGCATTGAAGCAGGCATACTCCTGCCACACGTGCTAGCACGGTGGAGTTATTCTACTGGCATGGACACTCATCAGGTGGGTCACATTTAAAAAATAAAAATAAAAATACATAGCCCCAAAATCCTAATGATCCACTCATCAGGTGGGCCACACTTCATCCACATCATCAAAACCTTATCCTACTCACTCCTCCTGACCGTTGCAGCTCTTGGTCTCTATTGCACGTCACCAAATCATGTGAACAGCTTATGCACGTGTGCGGAAATTTAACCGTTGAAAATGAATACTACAAAGGGCCAGGATTCGACATACACATGTGATCACACGTGGAGTGGGCCACCTTGATTTTCTAATGGGGGTATGTTCATGGTGGGACCCACCTAAAAATTGTCCGGAATCACCTCTTTCCTCGCAAGGGGGAAAATGGGCCCACCGTAGACTAGCTTTGGTCGGGTCTCACTCTACTCAAGCCAAAGCCCAGAAACTAGTCCAGACCCATTACCAAGGGGCCTGACCTGACCCATGGCCCACTTAAAATCTACAGATCCCAAACTTGACCCAGATGGATTTCAATGGTGTAGTCTGTTTGGGTTCGATTGGTCTTTGACCAACCAGTTTTGGACCTATATTAGCCTAGTCCTTGTGCGAGTATTGGACTTGAAATCTATTTCTTCATGCATGTGGGGTCCACTTTTGATCCAATGGCTAGTTAGGTCTCATGAAGGGTTGCTTCTGACAAAACAGCTTAGCCCAACTCATTCACTGCCGGTGGGCCTGCCCAACACATTGAAGAAATTAAAACCCTTTTTCTGTCATTCATGTCACGTACATATCACGTGCGATCTATGCTCCTAAGGGGAGCGGATTAGGTGCACCCTCGGCCTCACCCAAGACGATGAGGCCCTTATCGTGGGGCCACCTTGATTTATGTATTCTAAATCTACGCCGTCCATCCGTTTTTTCCAGATCATTTTATGGAATGAGATAACAAAATTGAAGCAGATCCAAATCTCAGGTGGACCATACTTTAAGAAACAGTGGTGATTGAACGCCTGACCATTACAAACTTTCTAGGGCCCACCGTAATGTTTACTTACCATCCAACCTGTTGATAAGATCACAAAGACCTGGATGAAGGCAAAAAACAAATATCAGATTGATCGAAAACCTTTTTGGCCTACAAGAAAATTTTAATGGTAAATCACCATTTTTTCCTATGGTATGGTTCACCTGATATTGGATCTATTTCATTTTTGGGCTCATGCCCCTAAATTATCTAGAAAAACTAATGTACAGGGTGGATATAGAATCCATACATCAAGGTGGGCCCCACGGTAAGGGCTGCACCGTCTTGGGTGAGGCCGGGGCTGCACCTGATCCAATTCCTCTCATAATGCCAGCTCCAAGATAATTGCTCCATCTGAAGTGTACGTGCTACACACATATGTAGACTCCTCTGTTGGTTTAACACCGTCCAAACAATGGTGGCGAGTCTCCAGCCATAAACACGGTACACTTGTATGGACATATATTGGACGGTTAAGATAAAAATCCAATGGTCCTACTTCGACAGTGGGTTCTCCAGTTTACTTTTTTGAGTTAAAGCATGCCACGTGTGCAAGTTCTGAGAGCCTGCGTATCAAGTGTCACACGCTGCCTGAGTATCACATAACTCGGCGTCTATATAAAAATAAAAGCGTCTTAATCCGTTCAAATGATATTTTATCATTTATTTATTATTCGAAAGAAGCTAAAGCCGCTCTCACGTTTCTCTCCCCAAACATAATATCAAGACACAAAATCCAAATAAAAAATAGAAGAAGAAGAAGAAGAAGAAAAAAAGAACTACATCTGCATATCTTCTTATGTTTTCTTCATCTATCAGTGTAAATTCTTCATTGCTCTCTCTCTCTCTCTCTCTCTCTCTCTCTTCTCTCTCTCTCTCTGTATTTTACATGTTTATCTTCTTATTAGATGCTGGTTTGGGACTGTTTCATGTGTATTGATTTTCTGTTCTTGGGTCTTTTCCTTTTTCCAGAGGTGTTTGAGGTTATTTCATGTATTTGGTGGAAATCCCATTCGTTTTTTTTTTTTTTTTTTTTTTTTTTTTTTTTTTTTTGTCCATTTGCCTTTTTCTTTCATACTCAGTTTCTGATACTTGTTTGTTTATTGATTCTCTCTCCATAGATTGTGGATGCTTATTCATGTGCTTGGTACATAATCCATGTGAATTCTCCATTTGCTATTCATTTCCACTACCCATTTTCTGATTTATTTATTTTGGTTCCATAGATTATTGTGGTTTGTTCAGGTATCTGGTACATGACCTATGTATATTTTTCCATTTTCTATTGATTTTTATGACCCAGTTTCCTGTTTGTTTGTTTTTCCATAGATTGGTGATGCTTATTCAGGTGTTTGGTGCCGGATCGATGTGTATTTCCCCATTTGCTTTTATGACTCAGTTTCTGGTAGATGTTTATTTATTCAACATATTGATGATGCTTATTCATGTATTTGGTACAAAACCCATGTAGATTTTTCCATTTTCTGATTATTTTTATGACCAGTTTCTGGTTTTTGTTTATTCAATTATCTTTTCTATAGTTTGGTGATGTCCATTCATGTATTTTGTACAAAACCCAATTAGATTTCTATGATTGCTAAAAATATGTTTTTTTTTTTACCCCCTTTCTGATATTTGTTTATGTATTTATTGTTCCACAGACTGTTGGGGTACGTTCATGTATTTGGAACAATACCAACGTAGATTTTTCCTTTTTCTTTTGTAGATTGTTGAGTTATCTTGTATTGGAAACTGAGATCTAATGGTTTTTTTTTTCCTTTTATATTATTCTCATTACCCATCTTGTGATGTCTATTTGTCTATTTATTTGTTTCCAATGACTATTGAGGTTTATTCATGTTTTTGAGGCGAGCGCTCATGTAGATTCGTTCATTTGTTATTGGTTTTCCCAAATTTGTTGTTTTCATAATCAGGTCACGTGCAACCTTTTTTATTATTCATTTATTTTTAAAATTTATCCTCTTATCTATTTAGTTTTTTTTTAGTTTTTTTTTTGTTTTTTTTTTTTTTTTTTTTTTTTTTTAAATGCAAAGCTACCAATGTTTTGGCCTAATTAGACAAAACCACCCAATTATAACTTTAGTAGTCAACACCCAAGTTATTAGGTTTGACTTCATTTTACCACCTTCTATTAGTCTCACTTGTGTATGTCACCATATATTTTGAAAATGACAAAGTTTTTCTTGACATGCAAGATGATGAAAATAACCCCCATCCTTCCATGAAAAATAACAGAAATATCCTCACAACACATTAGATATTTCAATTGTACCCAATGTATTTGTAGTAAATGATGGGGAAAAGAGAAAAGATAACAAAAGAAAAGTGAGAGGAAAAAGAGAGGAGAAAGCTTAGAATGCTCCACATGCCCCCACATCTCTCTTGTTATAATTAGGGCAATCACTTGATACAAGAAAATTACAATTCTACCCCTTTTGACTAAAAGATAAAATAAAGCAATAACTTATGAGTCTAAAGACTATAGCCCAAACATATGAGTACCACATGAGAGACTATGGAACCACACATGTGGTCAGAGTGGCCCACAAATGTGGTCATAATGCATCAACACTACCTCTCAAGCTGAAGCAAATATACCATGAATACCTATCTTGACAAAGAATTTATCTAGATGAGCACGACTTAAAGCCTTTGTAAACATGTTTGTCACTTGATCTTGGGACTTGACAAATGGCGTGCATATTTCCTTGTTAGCAACCTTCTTCCTAATAAAGTGGCGGTTGACTTCTATGTGCTTAGTTCTTTTGTGATAGACTGGATTGTTGGCAATGTGAGATGCGGCCTAATTATCACACTACGATCTCATAGGAACATTCACCACGAACCTGATCTTGCACATTAATGTCTTTAACCAAATAATTTAGCATGTTGCATAGGCCATAGCCCTGTACTTTGCTTCTGCACTGGACCAAGCGATAACATTTTACTTCTTACTTTTCCATGTAACCAGATTCTCTCCTACAAACATACAATAACTTGTGATCGACCGCCTGTCAAAAGGAGAGCCAGTCCAGTCTGCATTAGAAAACAGTTCTACTCTAAGATGCCCATTTCATTTGTAGAGAATTCCATGGCCAGGAGCTCCCTTTAAATATCTAAGCGTGCGAAGCACGACCTCCATATGAGACATACTAGGGCCTATGTAAATTGACCACCTACACTAACTGGATAAGATATGCCTAATCGTGTAGTTGTTAAATAGATCAATTTGCTAACTAGCTTGCAATCTCCCTAGATTATCAAATAGTTCCTTCATCTATAGTTAGCTCTAAATTATTATCCATGGGAGTTTCAACTTTCAACTAGCTTAGCCTTCAGTAGACCCGTCTCTTCTAATAAATCCATTGCATACTTCCATCGCCACATGTTAATTCCCACCTTCGACCTTGCTACCTCAATACCCAGAAAGTGCAACTAAATCCTTTGTGCAAAAGTGTTGTTGCATGAACTTCTTTAACTTAGAAATACATGTACTATCACTGCCAGTGACAATGATATCATCCACATACACAACTAAGGCGATGATACTTCTTGCTCAGTTGAACAAAACTTGAATGATTTGCCTAACTATGTTTCATCCAAACTGAAGCACCACCTTACTAAATTTGTTGAACCAAGCACGAGGAGACTGTTTTAATCCATAATTGATTTCTTTAGATGACAAACTTTATTTGACCCCACCCCCCCAAGCAAGCGGCTTGATTACTCCATATACACCTCTTCAAGTAGATACACATGAAGAAAAACATTCTTCACATCAAGTTGGCACACAAGCACTCTAAATTTGCACCGATAGATATCACCACTCGTACGGAATGATGCTTGGTCACAGGAGAGAATGTCTTAGAGAAGTCAAATATTGGAGTTTGAGTGTATCCCTTGACAACGAGTCAAGCTTTTAAACAATCCACCAAGCCATTGGGATTGTACTTGTTGTATATACCCTTTTGTACCCTACTGCATATTTTCTTACAAGTAGCTTAGGTAAAGTCCAAGTTTGATTTTGATGAAGTACATCCATCTCTTCTTCCATAGCTCGCTTCCACCCATCACTATTAAGAGACTCATGGAAAGAGTGGGGAACAACAGAGAGGACATACAAAACAAATTGTCGAAAAGGAGATAAGCCATCAAAGGGAACAAAATTAGAGATAGGATGTTCGGTACATGAGCATATACCCTTACGGAGAACAATGGGCAAATCATCTTCATTAGATAGTACCGGTGAAGACTCTTAAGAGAATGATCTTCAGATGGGGTGGCAGGATTGATAGAGGACATGTTTATATGCATTTCATCACCTCTCTTAGAATGTCTAAAGTAGACTTGATGCGATGGTAGATCTAAACATTGCAAAGGAACTTGCTCAACCGATGAAGTTGTGTCTGGCACCATAGAAAAGAGTGTTGGAACCTCCTATAAATTGCAATGATCATCCTCAGAAAAATATTGGGTACTTTTAAAAAATGTGACATCAACTGACATATACCATCTACAAGTGACAGGATTATAACATTTGTAATCCCATTGAGTATAAGAGTATGCGAGAGAGAGCAGCGCAAGAACAACTTCTGAAAAATGATGACGACCGAAGGTGAACGACTATGACGACCGAAGGCAAACGACGACAACTAGATGTGATCGAAGATGTAAACGAAGGGATGCTTAACATGGCATTGATCGAATCCAGGAAAAAGACAACAGAGAACGATAAAGAAATTCAAAAGGGGAAGAAGACAGACGAATGGATTCAAGTAGGGGGAAAAAACGGGATCGATGGAAGGGAACAACAGATATGACTCCCTCCCAACCCTCTTCGTCAAGGGATACCCTGCAGGTTGGTTTCCCCTAAATCTTGAAAGGGTATTTGGGAGGGCAGGGGCGGTCATGGATGTGATAATACCCAGAGACAAAGCCAATGGCCAAAACAGGGATTTTGCTCTCATCAGGATGAGCTCGGAGGAAGAACTATCTCGAGCTGTTTCGATGCTACACGGACAGAGCTTTGGGGGGGGGGGGGGGGGGGGGGGGGGGGGGGGGACTGCTTGTGCAACGAGCAACATTTGGACCGGAAAGAAAGTAAGAAACCAAAGGAAGGGCGCAAGCACAACAAAATCGGATCATCAAACTGCACCAGATTCAAACACCACAGCTCCTTCAACCACCTCTTATCAGGACGCGCTGGTGAAATCAACTCAAGACAGGTGACAGTCTAGCAACCCAACAGAACCGAGCTCAGGGAGGCAAATCACCCAAGGAAAGAAAGGAGGCCCCTTACTCTATTCGGATTAGGAACGACGACCTTCTCAGAGCGAAAGAAGCGCTGAAGGACACCGTGGTGATCTTGGCTCGAGAGGACGTAACCATCCCTCAAATCAGTAACTGGATTGACGAATGTACAAGATTACGGTCAGGTACGTATAGCTTGCGACCAATTGGTTACAATGAGGTATGGGTGAAAGGTGACCCGGGAGTAAACCTTGAACCTCTGATTATGGCAGGGGCGATTCACAGGGACGGCCCTGTTAGGGGAGTGGTTACTTGGAACAAGTTCTCCGCATTTGGCATGGAGGATTCCTGGATTCTCATATGGGGAGTCCCGCTAGAGCTTTGGAACGATGATTTCTTTCTCGCGGCCGCATCCTGCTTGGGATCCTTTATTGAACTGGACCTGAAGACGAAGCTGGGAGTTGAGATGGGGGTGATCAGAATCCGAGTCAAAAAGAGGAAAGGATCGCCTCTTCCAAATCATATCTCCGTCAAGGTGGAAGACAAGGAGATCGATCCCCCGATCCAAATGGAAGGCCCGAACTCCCCCCTTCCGCGTTGGGGAGATCTGTGGCCCTGCAGAGAGCCCCCGCAACCGCCGGCGCTGTGCAGCGACATTGATGGGGAACAAGAAGGTACATGCAATCGGTGCACCCGCGGAGCATCGAGCTCTTTCAGGGAGGTAGGTGGAACTCATCAATGCCCTGTCAGGGCGCCGTCTGAGACTCCTCCACATGGTGCTTCACATCTTGTCTTTCGACCTCGAGACGTCCAACAGTCAGAACGTCAGAGTCGAGAGATACACCTGGCCGCACCGCTGACGTCCATCGGCCTCGTATTGGGCACTCGGACAGGGCGATGGGGACATGTGGTGGATCGGAAGCAGCATCGCGTCTTCGAGAAGATCAAATCGCCGCCTCTAGGGGACCAATGCGCACACGTGGCAGCCATCCGCTTCCTTGCCACAATCCTGCGGTGGGAAGGACGACACTTGCCTCTTCATTGGATGAGGCCCATCTGGTCTCTCTCCTCTCATTTCAACAGGTGGCGGATCCGCACCTCGCTTCCTAATTATCCTCGAACCCGAAGCTACTTTTAATCTGGGTCCGGAGAGAGTGCTAAGTGCGGAACCTGGATCGGATAACGATCCAAACATAACGTCAGGTCTGGGAGACGAACCGACATAGCTGGCAGACTTTGAACCTAGCTTGCTAGATCTGAACTAGACGCCTATCCCCTTTCTGAATCCCAACCACGCATCTTCATCCTACTGCCTTAATTCCTAGGTTCCCGTTCCTGGTTTGCCTTCAAAAGACTCATCTCAGACGACGGATGTGCACTTTCGGAGTAGCAACAGCCAGAGGGGGTACTTTCAGCAAGAAGACATGAACCTGCATTTGCAAGTCATTCCTTTCGATGATCCAACCGAAGATCAGATGTTCGAGGAAGATTCTTCTTCAGACCTGCAATCCCCAACATCCACAGCGACCCCCCATTCAGACCTATTTTCTCATTCCCAAGCAGGCTCTAATCTTAATCTTCTATCTCTTTTCCAAAACTCATCAGGCGCAGAGGTCATCATCGCAGAGCCCCTCCAAATCAGAAGCGGGAATTCTGCAGTGACCGAAACTCATGACAAGAAGTTGATAAAAGAAGAACAGAGAGCATCCTTAGTCAAGACGATTCATAGGAAGAAATGGATTCGCGACGCTAAGGGACATACTGGGAGATTTCTTGGACTGTCGTTTCGCAACTGCTCGGAGGATTTCCTCGCCCTATTTCAGTGCGTAGAAACTAGTGGCTGACCGCTGGACCCTAACAGAACTCAGAAACGCATTCCAAGGGTAGGCACAATAGGGATCTGAAGCGGATAATAATGAGCTTAGCAAGCAATGCTAATTACACTCCTGAAGAAGGAAGAAAGGGATTGCGAGGCAGTTCAGTTCACTCATGAAGATGGTCTCCTGGAATGTGCGGGGCGTGGGGTCGAAGCAAAAAAGAAGACTTATCAAGAGTTCCTGTAGCAGATGCAATCCCCAGATCATCTGTCTTCAGGAAACCAAAGTGAAAGTGTTTGATGATCGGCTGTTGAGAACGCTATGGAAGGCTACAGACGCTCAATGGGTGGCTAAAGACGCGTCGGGCAGTTCAGGGGGTATTCTCTTGGCATGGAGATCTGCACATTGGACTCTCTTAAAGAGTACAGTAGGAAATTTCACGGTTTCAGCTACTCTGAGAAATAATGCTACGGCTGTGACTTTTCTCATCCGCTTAATATACGACCCTACCAGCAACGCCATAAGTGACGTCTTCTGGGATGAACTGACTCTTGTCCGAAAAAGTTTCGATGGTCCAATGTGCTTCGCAGGGGACTTCAATACCACCAGTTCACGGGAGAAAAATCAAATGGGCATAAGATGAAGTCTCACATGGTCACCTTTTCCGACTGGATTGACAGTAACGGTCTGGTAGATCTTCCTTTAATCAGTTCTCGATTTACTGGACTAACGGGAGGCTTTCCCCGATTATGTCCAGGTTGGATCGCTTTATCCTTTCCCCCGATTGGTTGGACATTCTGCCTTCCTCCTCTCAGTCTGTCCTTCCCGGGACTACTTCAGACCATTGGCCCCTTATCCTATCTGCTGAGGAGGTAGACTGGGGTCCTAAGCCTTTTCGATTTGATATTTCTTGGCTTCATGTTGCAGGGTTTAAGTCCATGGTGGCTGAGTGGTGGAGGGACTTGCAGATCCACGGTTTTGCAGGCTACAGATTGTGTTACAAACTTAAGATGTTGAAAGAAAATCTCAAGCAATGGAACAAGGAGGAACGAAGCAAAAGAGAAGCGGAGATGGATTCGATCCTGTCAGAGATTCATTAGATTGACAGTCGTGCCGAAATCAGGCCAATGACGAAAGAAACCCTGTTGAAGAGAATTCAGCTCGTCCAATCCCTCTCAGCCATAATCCTTGAAGGCGAAATTTCGTGGAAGCAAAAAGCTTGGTCCAAATGGATCAAGGAAGGAGATAGGAATACGAAATACTTCCTCAGTATTGCTATCATGCACACCAGGGTCAATCGCATCAATAGTATAGTGATAAACGTCAATCGGATCGAAGACAGAGAGATGATCACTCGTGAAGCTATCTCTTATTTTCAAGGGCTCCTACACAATGAGGGATGGATCAGACCTCGGCTAGATAACCTCTCCTTCCAGAGTATTAGCGAAGCTAACGCTGATTTCCTGGAAACTCCTTTCTCCTTGGAAGAAGTCAAGAAGGCCGTGGATGCCTTAGGAGGAGACAAAGCCCCTGACCCTGATGGTTATCCTATTCAGTTCTTCCAAACCTTCTGGGACCTCGTGCAGGAAGATGTGATGGCTTTTCTCAATGAATTCTACGCCAGAGGGAGACTTTCAAAAAGTATTGGGGCGACTTTCATCGCGCCGATACCCAAGTTTTCGGGAGCCTCAGCATTAACGAGTTTAGACCTATCAGCCTCGTTGGAAGCCCATATAAAATCTTGGCAAAGGTCCTTGCTAATCGGCTGCAGAAGGTTATTGGCTCGATCATCGCTCCCAACCAGTGCACCTTCATCCCGAGTAGACAGATAATAGACGGAGCCCTTATCGCAAATGAATGCTTTGATTCTAGTCATCGCTCAAAGAAGAAATATATATTTTGCAACTTGGACATGGAGAAGGCCTACGATCATGTCGAATGAGACTTTCTTCTTTATTTGCTGAAGCGTATGGGTTTCGGTGAGACTTGGAGGAATGGATAAAAGAATGCATTGGCTCAGCGCAATTTTCTATTCTCTTGAATGGATCGCTGAAAGGTTTCTTTAGAAGCTTGTGCGGCCTTAGGCAAGGAGAACCTCTCTCCCCCTTTTCTCATCGTCGGTGAGGCCTTTTCTTCGATGCCCCACAAAGGCCAGCTGGAAGGTATTCTTAGAGGTGTCCAAGTGAAAGGGATGCAAGATCCGATCTCGCATGTGCAGTTTGCGGATGACATCCTTATCTTTTCCGAAGCTAGTAGTGAAATAGTATCTAATTTGCGAATAGTTATTAGATGTTTTGAAGCGGTCGCGGGTCTAAAGGTGAATATGCACAAATCCAAAATTTATGGGGTCAACTTGGACAATCAGGAGGTTAGCGATCTGGCAGATCTAATGGGGTGTTCCTCGGGGTCCTTTTCAGCTACGTACGTGGGTCTCCCGTTATGTATCGGCCTACCCAAAAAGCATCAATGGGATAAGGTTATCCACAGATTCCATCACCATCTGGCTGCGTGGAAATGTAGATATCTGTCAATTGGTGGTCGTCTCACTCTGATAAAAGTTGCTTTATCCAACCTTCCAACCTACTTCATGTCTTTGTTTCGTTGCCCTGCTGCGGTCCTTAATTCTATCGACTCCCTCAGGCGAAATTTCCTTTGGTGTGGCAAGGACGACAAGAAAAGATTCAATCTCATGGAATGGAGGCAGGCTTGCAAGCAGACTAAAGACGGTGGAGCTGGAATAAAGGATTTAAAAATGATGAATTGGGCTCTTTTAGGGAAGTGGATCTGGAGACTTGGCACAGAAAAGGATAGTTTATGGAATAAAATTATTAAAGGCAAGTATGGGAGCTCGGAAGGAGGTTGGTGGACGAAAGAATCTTCCTTGTTTAGGGCCTCTACCATCTGGAAAGGTATCCATCGTATGAAAAAAAGAGGTCCTGCAAAGGATAGGCTTTGAAGTTGGCAAAGGAGATTGTATATGCTTCTGAACCGATACATGGCTAGGAGACAACCCGTTGAAAGATAAGTTCCCTAACATATTCCGGCTAGCTGCGAAGAAAAATAGTTCCATTGCCGAAAAATACTCCATCAAAGCAGAGAAACTGGTCTGGAATATTCAATGCCGAAGGAATTTGGAGGATTGGGAAATCAATGAGTTCGTGGAGTTGCTGGGTTTCATTCAGCATGCCTCTCCAAATCAGGTGTTCAAGGATAATCTCATTTGGAAAGCAGACAAGTCCTTAGTCTTCACGGTCAGATCCCTCTTCAAGCAACTCTCCCTCATCAACGGCAGCACCACTCCTCAACGCCCTCATTTCATTTGGAAGTATCCTGTTCCTCCAAAATTGCATGTGTTCGGGTGGCTGGCTGGGAATAGGAAAATTCTAACTCTAGATAATCTTTAGAAGAAAAGGAATGATTTTAACTAACGTCTGCATTTGCTGCCTGAAAACGGAAGAAATAGTGGACCATCTGCTGATCAACTGCCCGTTTGCTTGCTCCATTTGGACAGATATCCTCTCCTGCTTCAAGATTAGCTGGTGTTTCCCTAGAGACGTGGACTTGCTTCTCAAGGCTTGGCACGGTGTAAGAATAGGCACATGGAAATCTCGGCTATGGCGGATGGCGATTCTGGCTATGTGGTGGGTTGTGTGGACAGAAAGAAACAATCGTTATTTCCGAAACGAATCGAAGCCTTCCCACTTACTGGCTTCCTACGTTAAATTCCTGATCACTGAATGGGCTTCCCATATGGATGGGCTTAATGTAGATTTAGCCTTCCTTGAGGCTTAGTTAGTTTCTGCTCCCTCAGCAGATTCTTCCTCCCTTGTACTTTCTGTTCTCTTTAATATTAAGTTATCTTTCATAAAAAAAAAAAAAAAAACACTTTGTAGTCTTGGGGTTCAAATTTATCAGAAGCATAGTCAAATTGATGTACAAAGCATGTACACCTAAAAATGGTTGACGTTGGGGATATATTATAGAAAAAAGGAGTTCTACCACCTAAGACTTGTGAAACCATCTGATTTATGAGAGAACATGCCGTCAAAACTACGTTACTCCAAAAACCTTTTAAAAGCTTCATATTAAACAACAATCCCTAGTAACATCAAGTAATGACAATTGTTACACTTCGCAACTTCATTTTGCGATGGTGTGCTTGCACATGATGTTTGATGAATGATGTCATGGGTTAAAAGATAAGAATGAAAATAGTTCAATGTATGTTCCTTAGCATTGCCAAATCTTAGAATACACACTTCAGCATCGAACTAAGTTTGTATTTGCATATGGTATTCTTTAAAGCACCTAAATACGTCAGAACGGTATTTCATTAAATATAACTATATCATTCTAGAGTAATCATCTATAAAGATAACGAAGTATTTAAAACCAAATAAATAGGAAACATGAACTGTACCCCAAACATATGAATTTAGTAAGTAAAAGGGTTTATCACTTTATTTTCATGTGAAAGAAAAGACACTCTATGATGCTTACTTAACTCACAGGCTTTACACTCTAGCCTAGACATATAAGACAAAGATGGGACACGGCTTTTTAAACTATTTAATTATGGGTAACCAAGTCTGGAATGCCACTAATGAGGAGAGACGTTGGTATGCAATGCAGCCCTAGTTCTTGTTATTCCACGATCGAGATAACAAAGTCCATTTAATTCATGTCCTCCACCAATTACCTTCCCCGTCTTTAGATCATAAAGCTCACATTAAGAAGGATAGATTTGACAGAACAATTTAGGGCTTTGGTTAGTTCATTGACAAATAATAAGCTTAAAGCAAACTTTGTAATAATTTACATTTCAAGCAAGTGTGGGGATTGTTGTCCTATTCACCCCCCCTCTAGGACATATAGCTTGGCCTTGGAATGTACAAAACTGGAGATAATGAGAGATCTGAAGTAGGATAGACAGCGCTCACCCCAAATACACGAGTTGATGTACCATCAACTAGTGCCATAGAAGAAATGGATGAGGACTGGATTAACTGAGATAACATATGATGCTTACCGATCATATGATTAGAAGCACCAAAATCAATATTCCAAGGGACGCTCTCGGAAGAAGTAAAGCAAGTTGTACCTTACTGGGCAAAAATAATTGTAGAGAAAGAGGCATGGGTGGAGTGATCTCTCAAAAGCTTTGCATATTGTTCCTTGGATATAGTAATTGGGTCACCTTAGTACTTATGCGTAAAATTTGTTTAGTAGTTTGTCTGAAAAAAGTCTTGATATATGAAAATAAACACTTTTTTCACAAAAATTGGTACAGTAAACACAAACCACAAATGTCTAAAAATTAGCAACTTGTCGTATTTGCCCCTATTGTCTCAATTAATATCTTTTGTAGAGTGTGAGACGTAACCTGCTATTGCCATGCCACCAAGTCCGGCATACCTATGTCTAATCCATCGAACAACTTTTATTGTTTTCCTTTCCTTCATTCTAGCAAGAGAATACCACTCATTTTATAGGTCCCTAAGGCACAAGACTCTTACCATGGGGGGCCCATCCTGATAATTGATTTGATAGATGGGCCCACATGGGCCCACAATGCATATGGGATGCTCCTAATATCTCTCAAGTTGAAGATACTATTCAATCAATGGCCTATGGATAGTGTTTATGGAACACAATGCAAGCAACAATTCACATTCAATGTTGAGTCGCAAGCTAAACATTGGAAGATATCTTCTTCTTTATTTAATTGATGAAAATTTTTATTCAAAAGAAGCTAGAGAACTATAATATACGAAGCACAACAACCTCTCTATACATTGGATCAAACACAAGCTCTATCAGAACAAATGTCCTCCATCGATGCTCCTACAAATTTCTTTAAAATCATCACCAACGAGATTGCTCTCCTTTTCACTCTATCTTTAACCCTTTTTTTTTTACACCCATACACACCACAATGGGTACTCGAACTCGTGACCTCTATGTTGAAATTCTTGTGAGTCTATCACTGAGCCATGTGTGGGGAACCATTCACTCTATCTTTAATGTAGGGCTACCATTACAAAATGTTTGTCATTCCTTCCAATCAATCAAATTATGGCTAGAGATATCCACCCCTAAAACCTCCTTCTGCCCCCTCTTATATAATCCCAGGTTTCCATCAACACATCTACAACTTTTGGCATCATCCAACCCTCTCTGAAGTCTGAACTACTTAAAGCACCACCTGTAAATCATTGTCGAAAAGTGGCAATGGATAAGAAGACAGCCCACCGTTTTGGCATTTAAAAGTCAACCTTCACCAAAGTAGCCTACTCAAATGATCAATCATCGAAATCTTGTCCCACCTAGCCACCTAAGCAAGCACCATTACTCCTAAGGGCTGATTAGATGGCTTCATCCAAGATCGCACCTGTTTATCTCTCTCCCACCCTTCATATGAATGTAGCAAAACCTCACCCAAGGCACCCAAAGGGGTTCCCATCTCCAAACCCGTCTATTCCTTCCTGCTCCTTGGAAAACTGAAATTTCCGTAATGCTCTTAAGAGTCACATGGCCTTCAGTTTTGTTGTCTCGCATCTTGTGACATATGATGCTAATAGTTTTTAATGTTTTTTGCCTAGCAATTAGTCTTAGGAATTGTGGTTTTTAGAGTGTAAAATTGCCAGCAAAAAGAAATGTAGTTGCTTAGCTAGGGATGGTTCAAATTTTACGGCACAAGCACCATGAACAACCTAGATCAAACTGCGCCATTTCACTTCTTTTAATGCGTGTAGCCCACACAAACATCTCTTCTCTGTGTTTCGCTAATAGTTTTGAACGTTTTTTGCCTAGCAATTAGTCTTAGGAATTGTGGTTTTTAAAGGGTAAAACCGTCAATAAAAAGAAATGTAGTTGCTCAGCAAGGGATGGTTCAAATTTTACCACACAAGCACCATGAACAACCTAGATCAAACTGCGTCCTTTCACTTCTTTTAATGTGTAGGTGACACAAACATCTCCACTCTGCATTTAGCCCTCATGAAGCCTGTAACTAGGGAGACTATGTGACAAAGGCTCTATGGGGCCCACCTTAGTGACTGTGACATTCACTCGTGCATTTGTTGTATCGGCTCATTTTAGGATGACATCCCAACAATTAGAGATGGCTTGGGGACTTGAGTGGCCCATGACAAGGAAAATATTGAGGATGTGTCACTTGCCATTCCCTTCTTTTTATATAGCATACACCTGCAAGTAGCCCCACTTCCCTCTGCCTCTTGCCTTTTCCTCTCTCCCCTCCGAATCTGCCCCCCTTTTAATCTCTATTCCCTCCTGCTCCACGTGTCGCCCATGCCATACACCTAGTGGCTATAATGCGGACTCTAGTGTTTCTTCTAAAGGATAGCATCCATGCCCTTTGCTCCCGTTCCCAATTGATGCATTAACCAACTCTTTTACCCTTAGAAGAGACAAGATCGTACAAAGATTCGAACTCCAAACACTGCAGCATTTCGGTGCACCATCTATCCACCATCAGCTCTGTATTTAATCCTCCACTAAATAGCCAAATTTAGAACTGCTTTCCACACCCCTAATCCTCGATATCTGGATGACTCACATGTGGGCCACCCCAATTTTGAGACCCCGTGTTTGCGTATCAGCACTTTCTTTGATAGATCCATTCCTCTTCGCCAAATATCCACTGCTATTTTTGCAGAAAGGGCTGAATTCATTACATTGGGAGACTCAATCAATCAATCAATCACACACACACACACACACACACAAAAACCAAAAAAAAAAAAAAAAAAAAAAAAAAAAAAAAAAAGGAAAAGAAAAAGAAAAAGAAAGAAAGAAAAGGGAAGCTGCTTACCTTTCTAGTCCAATAGTCAACTTTGGGCTCTTTTGATGTCCACTCTTGTTCTTTTAGGGCTAGTTGGTGGAGGCAGAAGTTAACAATAAAAAGAGGTTTCCTAATAAGCTGGTCCTGCAGTGCCTGTGGAGCTGGCACCCTCTTGTTTTCTGGGATTCTCCTAAGAAATTGTTTTCTGGGATTCTCCTAAGAAAACACACTTGTAATTTGGTTATTGTTTCAAACAGAATTATGAAGCTTGTGTTTTGCAGGGAGAATTTTGTGAAACGACAGTGCATCAGCCTATCAGGCAGCGCAGGACCCACTACATTTGGAAACTTCTTCTTTTTAAATTATTATTATTTTTTTAATTTTTAACTCAAGAACTTCCACCCAAATTAGGATGTTGAGATGGATGAGTGGAAAGATGAGGAAGGATAGAATTAGAAACGAATCCATTCGAGGGAACTTAGGAGTAGCATGAATAGTTGATAAGATGAGTGAAAGTCTACTTAGATGGCTTGATGTGCAATGGAGACAAGAACTGTGCCGGTTCAAGGAGTGAGTTGGTATAAGTTGAAGGCTTTTTAAAGGGCAAGAAGAATGCCCAAAAGGATGTGGATGGAGGTCGTAAGAAAAGACTTGATGACCTATGGTCCAACTGAAGTTATGGCCCTTGATAGTGGAATGCCCAAACAGGATTCATGGAGCTAATCCAAATTAACTGGGATAAGGCTTAATAGATGATGATGAACTACCATCCAAATTGACCCTTTATGTTGTTCAGTTTTGAAATTTCTTCATGTGGAAGTTTTATTTTAGTTTTTGGTTTGACTGGCCCCATTAAAAATTTGAATCTTTTTCCTGCTACTCATCTTAATACGAATAACTAGTCCTTCACCCAATTGCCAGTTTTTAGTCTTTGTGGATTTAGATGTAGAGGATTGGTTGGTGGCCCACCCCCGTCTGTGGGCCTCACTGTTGATGGGTGCCATGGTGCAGAAATCACACCTGACCAGACAATACTAATTATCTGATTGCAGCCTGTACCCGTCAACACATTCTTGCACAGTGATCCATCTATGAACGGACCCCATTTTACACTGGCGGCATCTGTGGTCAAGATTGGAGTGGGCCCCAGTTTGAGGTGGTCAGGCAGGATTTCACCATTCTCTTACCATTGCATGTGAATATCATTGCATTGTCCAACCCGTTCTTGAAAATGAACAAAAATAGTTGATTCAGATTGTTTTTTATTCATTTTCTCGTCTTTCATTTATTCGGTTGGTGATTGCAAGTGATTTATGGTGAATTGCTGCATGCTTACAGGGATCCCTTTCTGGTTGCTACACCTGTTGAGTGCACAAACGAAGATTAGATATACTTCTTTGATGGGGGACGAGGAAAATGCCTTGCCTTCCAAAAAGAGGACAGCTGGAAGGGAACTTTCACGGGACAACCCCGGCCTCGATGACTGCAAAGACACTGCTCCTGAACAAGAGAATGGGACTTTTCAGAAAGCCAGTGAGGAAGTACTGGCATCAAGAAGGATTGTCAAGGTGCGCCGAAATCCACCCCCAGCTGCATCCTCTAATCCTTTTGCTGGGATCCGTTTGGTTCCTTCAACTGATTCAGGATCGAAAACATCCACCACTACCATCCAGCCACAACCTGTTAGAGATGAAGCAGTTTCGGAGGAGGTGGATTCGAAGGGAAAAATTGACGAGGATAAAGAAACCGAGAAAGGAGCTGCTGTTGTAGATGAACAAAATGGTAGAGATGAGAATGGTAAGCAGCTGTGGAATGAAACCAATGGCCCAGTTGCAGAAGCTGCTAATGATGAGAGAAATGATTCTGAGAAAGTTGCAGTGGATCTGGAGAAGGGTGATAAAAAGACAGAAACCAAAGGAGACGAAGCTGAGAAAAAAGTTAAGGAAGAGAATGGCCAGGAGAAGACAGCTGCAGTAGCTGCTCCTCTGAGTTTGTTCCAGCAACTATCAAACAGCCAGAACGCCTTCACGGGGCTCGCAGGAACTGGGTTTTCGAGTTCGTCGTTTTCCTTTGGGTCAGTTCCAAAAGATGGGCCTGCCCCCCTTTCTGGACTAACAAATGGTAGTCCATCTTTCTCGTCCTTAGGTACAGCAAATTCCAACAACGGGAGCCCATCTTCCGTGCAGCTCTTCGGCACCATGGCATCAGACGCAACCAAAAGTGAGGGAAGCAGCCGGCCATCCATGCAGCAGGTGGTCATGGAAACGGGCGAAGAGGAAGAGAATGCAGTTTTCACTGCCGATGCTGCGTTGTTTGAGTATGTTGAAGGAGGGTGGAAGGAACGAGGGAAGGGTGAATTGAAAGTGAATGTTTCAACCCAAGGCACAGAAAGGGCTAGACTTGTGATGAGGGCCAAGGGTAACTATCGGCTAATCTTGAATGCTGGCCTTTACCCGGACATGAAACTAACGAACATGGACAAAAGGGGAATCACATTCATGTGCATGAACAGCGCTGTCGAAGGAAAGGACAGCCTCACTACATTTGCTTTGAAATTCAAGGAGGGGGTGACCGTCAACGAGTTCTGTGGGGCCGTAACAGCCCACAAAGGGATAAGGGCTGATGCTTTGAATATGCCTGAGAATTCTCCAAAGGATTTTTAGGACTGAGACGGCAACGGATTTTGACATGAAAAGAAAACGAAACCAATTCGACTGAAATCTCATTCAGGTAATTTTGATGCTGGATTTCTCCCTCGATTTGTATGATCTTATTTACATAGATTCTAGGTTAAGAGTCCTCATATGCAACTTGTGTTTATCCACCATTGAAGATCCTAAGTACGAAATGGCAGTGCTACTGACATTTTTATAGCTTGAATTTTTTTAATGAATGTATGTGCCTTTTGTTGTGTGAAATTACAGGAGGAAATGGTGAGAGTTCTTGGTGGACACTCGAAGTATGGGAAGGACGATGCACTTGTTTGTGAGATCTGGGTCGTTCGTTCGTCTGTTGATTAGTGTGATTATTGGGCCATTCTCCATCAACAATGTATGCGCACTTTAGTTCTGTAACACTAAATTTTTGCCAAGTCTTTCAAGTGAATGGATTGGATGGCATACAAAGACCACTGTGGGCCCTACACAAAACTAATGATGAGCGATCCAATTCAAACTATTTCCCAAGCTATGGCCCACTTAAATTTTGGATTTTCTTGATTTTTTGGGTTCATTAGTTACAATGAAGCAGTGTACGGGTGTACCAGATGAATTCATGAAAGTTCCACCCAAATGGCTATGGAAGCGGATTGCATCCTACCCCACCTCCCTACTCTAGCCAGGAATGGGCAGATCTGCGTGGGGCCCACCGTAATGTATCTGTTTATCCATGCCGTTCATCCATTTTCTCAGATAATTTTAAGTTATGAACCGAAAATGAGGTTGATCCAATACTTAAGTGGACCACACCACATGATTCTTGCATTTAATGCAACCCAAGCTTATTATTTGGTGTGGTCCACTTGATTGTTGGATCTGCCTCATTTTTGGGCTCATACCTTAAAATAATCTTAAAACAATCTGATAAAAGAGATGAACGGCTTGGATAAAAAGATACATCACAGTGGGCCCTCACACAAATCTGCCCGTTCCTGGCTAGAGACTGCCTGGGAAGGACTAGGGCTGAAAGTCGGGTGGGTTGGGTTGGGTTGGGTTGGGTTGGGTCGGGTCAGGTTGGTGCTCAACCCTAGCCCAACCCAAGGTTCTTGTACTCCAACCTGACCCAACCTCAGGTTGGGAATTCTCAACCCAAGCGGTTCGGTCGGGTTGGCCGGGTTGTTCGGGTGGATATATGCTAATATTTTAATGATTGCATTAATTTATTATATTTTAATACATGTCTTATTTTATATTTATAATTTTATTAATTATATATGTAATTATTTATTGTAAAGAACTTTATTTATTCTAAACAAACAAGCTAAAATATAGGACAACTACTCATTTAAAAGTTGTATTGTGTAGCACATAATCTACTTGGGAGAGAAATCCAACATTTCTTGTTAGCTTGAGTCATTGGAAATGATGTGGACCAATGAGACCTGACAACAACGGAATTTCCTATGTCTTCAACACGTACTATCCACACTCAATTATAATTTATACGTAACTTATATATTGATCGGGTTCGGGTTGAGTCGGGCAACCCAAGACCTCAATCCGAGCCCGACCCAAGATTTATCGGGTTGGTGTTTGTATAGCCCAAGCCTGAGATCAGACTCGATACATCTTGCCCAAGCCCAACCCAATGTCGGGTCGGTCACGGGTCGGTCGGGTTCAACCTGCCCAACTTTCAGCCCTAGGAAGGACGCAATCCGCTTCTAGTGGCTCTGGGCATTGAAAATTAACCCCGGTGGGTCCCCTAGCACGAGGGATGCTAGCAGCTCCTCCACTAAATGTCATTCAGCGATAGGCCCTTAGGTGATACGTGTCAGTATCCAAGCATACTGCACGTGTAGGAGATACAGGCCATTCATCAAGTAGGGCACACTATGAGGGAGTGGATTAGGTGAGGCCCACCTTAATATATGTATTCTATATCCACACCATCGATCTGTTTTCTGTACACCATCGATCTGTTTTGCCAGATCATTTTAGGCCATGATCCCAAAAATAGAGCAGATCAAATTCTCAAGTGGACTATATCATAGGAAACACTGGTGATTGATTATTAAAAACTTCTTGTGGGCCACAGAGCTTTTAGATCAGGCTGATATTTGTTTTGCCCCTTCATCCAGGTTCGTGCAACCTAATCAACAGGTCAGATGGCAAATAAACACTACAATGCTCAATCATCCCTATTTCCTATAGAATAGTCTGCCTGAGATTTGGATCTACTTCATTTTTAGGCTCATGCTAAAAAAATAATCTTAAAAAAAAAAAAAAAAAAACATATGATAGACAACGTGGATATATAATACATACATCAATGTGGGCCCTATAGTAAGGGCCACATCATCTTGGGTGAGGCCTACCACACTATGAACATGCGGTATAAAAAATAATAATCAGGGTAGTACACTCATCATAAGACTCACACACAGTAATGCCCTTTTCTCTCACAAGGCTTTTCTTGCTTGATTAGCAGACCAGCTTTATTTTTTGTCCATGCTATGTTTATGGTGTTCCCTACCCCATGAATATAACCTGCATGTGCAGATTAGGAGACGGTGTAGCCTTTAATGTGGGGCCCACCTTGATACGTGCATTATACGTCCACTTTGAAGCAGATCCAATTCTCAGGTAAACCATATCATAGGATACACAAGTTTTGGATTAAGCTTATATATATATTTTTTCCCTTCAGCAAGTATCAATGGTTTTGATCGCAAATGAACGTTACAGATGTATTATAGTGGCCTCTAAAAAGCTTTTAATGGTAGAGCCTTCAATTGACGTGGTTTGGCTAGTTACCCCAAAACGGGTTAGCTACCTAGTTTCAAAGCTATGTAGGCCCACCGTGATGGATGTGTTTTTTTCAGCTCATTTTAAGACATGAGCTCAAAAATAGGTAACATAGCATAGGAAAACAGTATTGATTGAACGTCCACCATTAAAAACTTTTATTTATTTATGTAAATGTTAGCTTGTTAGTACACTTACTGTAATGTTTATTTGCTATGCAACCTATTAATAAAGTCACATAGACGTGGATGAAGGGAAAATACAAATATCAGCATGATCCAAAACTTTTTTGACCCTTCAAAGCTTTCATCAGTAAGCATTCGATCCCCACTGTTTCTTATGGTGTGGTCCACCGAAGATTTGGTTGTTTCATTTTTTTGGCTCATGCCCTAAGATGAGGTGAAGAAATGGATGGACTACATGAATAAAACATATACATCATGGTGGGCCCACAGAGCTTTGACACCAGCTAGCTGATTGCTGTTGGGTCACTAGCCAAACTGCGTGCGTTCAATCACCACTTTTTCCTACAGTGTGGTTCACCTGAGATTTGGATTTTTATTTTTATTTTTTTCATTTTTAAGCTCATGCTCTGAAAGGGTCTGAAAAAACAGATGGGCGGCATGGATGTAGAATACACACAACAAGGTGGGCCCCACGGTAAGGGGCCGCACCATCTTAGGTGAGGCCGGGGCCGCACCTAATCCACTCCCAGGTGCCGCGGGCTTGATCACGATTCAATGGGAATTTTGAAATTTGGCAAAAATGGAAAAAACTGTGCATTTTAACGGCTGTTTTTGGCTGATAGGATAGCAAATTGGTGGTCCTGGCCCAGGCGTGATCCCAGTTCGGCCTGCTTTGGACGGGCATGGCTTCGGTGGATCCCTGACTGTAGGGCCCACCTTGATGCATGTGACATAAATCCGTGCCATCCATCCATTTTTACAGATCATTTTAGGGCATTATCCGAAAAATGAAGCAGATCCAAATCTTAGGGGTACCACACTTCAAGAAATAGTGTAAGTTGAATACCCACCATTAGAAACTTCTTTGGGGCCACTGAAATATTTATTTTTCATCCAACCTGTTGATAAGTTCACAAAGACCTGGATGAAGGTACCACACAAATATCATATTGAGCCAAAAATTTTATGTCCCACAATAAGTTTTTAATGGTCAATCACCACTGTTTCCTGTGGTGTGGTCCACCTGAGATTTCGATCTGCTTCACTTTTGGCATAATGCCCTAAAATGAGCTGTCAAAACGGATAGACTGCCTGGATGTAATCACATACATCACGGTGGATTGCGCCTACTTTGGACCTGCCCTGGGTTTTGGGCCAAAAACTAATTGGGATGGACCCAAGGGTCCTCAATCGAGTCAGCCACAGCTGAGTCGGTCTTTCAATGCTGATGGTGCTGAACTGGACTCGAACAGGACAACTCACATCCGACTCGGGCTAGTTAGGAATTCGATGGTCAAGATGTCTGCCTTTTTTGTACTAGGATTTCAACTAGGTTGGGTGGGCCAGGGCTCAGGCCTAGCTCATATTTGGGCCCGAACCCAGTTCGGACTCTTGAGTCCATGGCTCATGATAGAGCCTGAACATACTTTGACCTGGTCCACTTGCAACCCATTCAGATTTGGGGAGTTTATATATATATATCTATATATATATATATATATATATAATATATATATATATATATATATATATACACACACACACACACACACATACACACACTCTGGCTTAAACCGATAAACTGTGGAACCTACTGTATCTCAGTTACCATCTAAAAATTATATTTGATTGAAGAATCCTAACCTCTGATTCTAGGATTCTGCAATCAAATATCCTGCAATCTAATATTTATATAATCTACCAGAAGTGATTTTTTTTTTTTTTTTTTTTCATGTTAGATCTAAGATGTAACTATAATTTGGATAGTTATTTATTTATTTGTGTTTGGTTCGAAATTCAACCGTTAGGATGTGTGTATAATGTCCGTACCCAACACCTATGATCCCAAGCACCGAGATAGATAGAGAGACCGTGAGCGCTTATTTGTGACTGTGAGCTAAGCAATTCAATCATTTATTTAACCACATGAAAAAGAAATCATACGATTTGTGAATTGATTCACTTTTAGCAAGAAAATGAAACTTTTCCTCGTGCTGAAAGTAGAAATGAACTGATTCGTGCCCTACGAAAGTAGAAGAAACAAAATTGTATTAATTAAAATAAAATAAAAAGACATAAAAATATTGCTAAGTGATTCAACAACTGCAACATAGGTGACAAGGTCCCAAAGCTAAGTTCTTTCTTAGTAACTTAAGTATAGACAAAAAAAATTATATTTTAAAAAAAGTCTTTTTTTCTAGTAACTTGATCATAGACGAAGGGAATTATACTACTTATAAGTTAAGTCGGCCCAATGTAGCAATGTAATTGGTCCAATGTATAGGGCTATCAATGGGCCGCCTTTGGGCTTGACCTGTATTGGGCTAGGTTCGGGGTGGTGTATTACGCCCTACGGTCGGGCTTGAGCTTAAATCAGGAGCTCGATTGTAAATCGGGCCAGACTCGAGCTTACCACCCTAAAAGCCCATAAACTCAGCTGGGCCCAAAGGTCTTTTCTAAACCTAATTTTCCCCCTTTTTTTCCTCATTTTTTTTCATTCTATCCCTCTCTCTCACACATGAGGCACGCCAAGATATCATTTATCTACATAGATATTCAGGGTTCGAGCTCGAGCGGACTTGGGTCGGGCTTTTTGTAAATGTCTCGGCTAAACTCAGGCTAGACTATTTCAACCCATCATGGGTCGGGTTGGATTTAGGCTTAGATTCAAAACTGCAGGCCAGGCTTGGACAGAGTTTGGCTTGGCCCTAACCCGGCCCATTGATAGCCCTAGCAATGTAGATGGGTTGGATTATATTACTACTAGGCTAAGATAAGATGAGCAATGTTGTGATATAAAATTGTGTTGTGTTGGGTTAGCAAGGACTCGGAGCTCTTCAATATTTTTTATTTGTTTATAGAATTTTGAGGCAATAGCCAGAGAGAGATCTCCATAGCCACTCCTCACGTCTATTGCTATAGAAATAATTGTTTGGGTTTGTAGACAGTTATGGCTTATTATACAAAATGACATATATTAGTTATTTGTGATTGGCTAATCATTAATTGGGTGTACATCTTGCTCTTACTATGCGGACGGAAATTCCACTTATGACGCCTTGTGTTGGTGATTGCTATTACATTCTTTACTCAAATGCATGTTGTGCACCATAAAACTCAACCAACTTTACATTGTGGTTGTGTAGTTTCATGTCACCTTAAGCAATTATAGCTATAAGAATTTCTTTTACGTGTCGGCTAAATTCATCATTGGCCATAACTATATTTCAATCAATACTCATTATCAATCATTACGTAACTACGTTGAGTAGTCGACTCTACCAAATAAGTAATAAAAACATAACATATCTCTCGTTATATATAGTAGCTAGCTGAACTTATTATTTTTAGGTTACTTAAAAGTTTTTTTTATTTAGATGAAATTCAACCTTCAAAACAACTGAAGAGACCTCCCATTTAGTTATTTTTATTAAGATTTTATTGGATGGTGCACAATCAACTCATACTCTAACTGCCTGTATATCATCCTTCGTAGTCTGCACAGTATCAACGTATTTCTGTTTAGACTTACACCTAACGAAGTGATGGCGGCTTACCTGTCATGCCCCACATACATGATAATCCAGACGGTCCACAACATGAGCCCCATTGTGAGCTGTGGAGCAAAAAAATGACGTAAAAATTACAATACTTATATCCACTAATGAAGTAACATGGACCGTGATTAACGGTCAAAAAGCAATCCCATTATGAGACTGTTCCTAGCTTTATCTTTTGAGAAAAGCTTTTGGTACTCTGGCTTATTGCGATCGATGATACTCATGCATTTAGAAATCACTTAGTAACTGCATATAATTAATTCAACTCATCATACTGTCCAAATTATGGTCCCAGTTTAGACGTACGATGACCCTAAAAGTACGGTTATTTGATCATCTGGCTATCATATTGGTGACCGTTCATTGGACGGTTAGAAATGAAAATATCCAACGGTCCTGTTTTAACAAACGATTGTCCACGACTTGAAGGTTATGAGTGGTCAAGCAATCTGATTTTTGGAATGTGGGTCGGTGGTAGTCCGTGCCACGTATAACTGAGTGCCTGCATATGAAGAACCATACGCTGCCAGAGTATCAAATGATGCTCGCTTTTTGGCTTGATTTGAAGGAAGAACCGCACCCTTGCTTTAAAATAAAACATCATTTCAGTTCCTTTTCGATGATATACATTTTACTATAGCACAGGCACGTTCGGAGCACGTGATTGATTATCAAAGACAGTTGTTAAACACCATTGGACTCCTGTGTTAGTTTTGGACGATTTTTTAAATGATGGAGACTCTTCGTGCGTACACGTGGCATAGTTGAATGGCAATCCAGACCGTCCAAATCACCTACCCAACTTTGGATGGAGCATGACCGAAATACTTCAATGAAAATATCATGGTATTGTCTGCTTTGGGGTGGTACATTTACGGTGGGACCCACCAGCCAAAGGGCCTGCATCGGAAACGGATTGGCTACTGCCCCTGCCACTGGCCCGGTGGCTGGTGGTGGGTGCTCTGTGGGCCCCACCATGATGTATGTGTTTCATCCATACCGTTCATCCATTTTTAAAGATCATTTTAGGCGTTATCCCAAAAATCAAGAGATATAAATATCAGGTGGACCACAGCAGTTGAAAATAATAGTGATTAGATATTCACCATTAAAATCCTCCTGAGGCCCATTGTACTTTTTATTTGAAATCCAATCTGTTGATTAGGTCATACAAACCTAGATGAAGGGAAAAAAACAAAAATCAGATTAATCCAAAACTTTTATTGGCCCTAGAATGTTTTTAATGGTTGACGTTCATTCAACAATGTTTCCTGTAATGTGGTCCACTTGAGATTGATATATATCTAATTTTTTTGTCTAATATCCTAAAATGATCTGCAAAAATATATGGACTGCATGGATGAAACATATACATCATGGTAGGGCCACAAAGCACCGACCACCAGCCATTGGCCGGTGTTAGGGAGAGTAGCCAATCCATCCGTTTCCGTCTGCATCACCTCGAATTGTCAATGATGGAACCGTACTTTTACAAACAGAAAACCCGAGTATTCTGTGGACAACCTCGGGTTCAGAATCCTATAATTCCTCGATAGCCGGAATGTTTCCAGAGAGATCTGGATGCGTCGAAATTCCAGTTCGGGCGTCTGTGCAAGGCGGGTTTCACGTGGCATGCTGAGTGGTCCGATGATCAGAGCCGTCCATCTATTGGAATCGATTTTATAATGGCCATTTTAAGAAAGTGTCTCCGAAGGGATGATTTTGACCATCACAATACGTAGATGAGTTTAAAACAATGAAACCAAAAGTTTCAATGGCTCGCATTCAAATCTAAAAATCAAAGGTTTGGATCAATAATGATCTGAGATCATAAGAAGATAATTTTCTTATCGTCGTAACTAGAATATGGACGGTTCTGATAATCAGACCATCTCATCATGTGGGCACCAGTAGCAGCAAAACAGGCTGGATCCTGAGTCGCGATGCAGCTCTCTTCCCCGGTTGAGAAATGATGGAAGCGGATAGCTAGTGTACAACACATCACTGACTTCGGTGGTGTATTCACGTCACCACGTTCTGTCGGACGCGGATTGCATCCTACCCCCACCCGGACAGTAATCCGTCCGGGCAGGGCTCTCTGGGGCTCACCGTGGTGTAATTGTTTTATTTACGCCGTTCATAGGTTTTATCGTATCATTTTAAGGTATGTTCCTAAAAATGAAGCAAGTCGACAGAACCAGTGGACCACACCAAAGGAAGCTGCCGTGATAATGACACCCACCGTTGAAACCTTTCGAAGGCCACCGTGATGTTTTTTTACCATCCAACCTATTCATAAGGTCATGTACACGTGGATGAAGTGAAAACACAAATATCAGCTTGATCCAAAACTTCTCCAGCTCCAGGAAGTTTTTGATGGTAGAAGTTCAATCCCCACTTTTTGGTCCTACTTAGGACCTCTAACTGCCTATTTTTTATTTCATATCTTAAAATCATACGAGGAAAGCTATTAACAGCGTGGGTAAAACACTTAAATCACGGCGGCCCCCACAGAGCCCTGCCTGGACGGACGGGGTAGGGCACAGTCATGGAAGGGATTGGCTCTCGCGAGATGTAGAAACGACTCAAATGAGATCAAAGTTACATTGGCCAGAATGATGTATTTATCATATCAATACCATTTATCTATTTTTTGAGATCATTTAGAGCGTTCTCAAATGGACCTCACGAAAAATAGCAGTTAGGACGAGCTCGTGAAATGGATAGACGGTTTGGATATAACCTATACATGCTTTGATACATAATTTGCTGATGTCAATTCAACAGCCAATTCGCTTCCTATGTCAAGATGGCAAGCAGATTGTCCGGTGAACCACACGCCGGCTATGTAACTGCTGTAGGTACCCGTCGTGTCGTGCGAAGACGAGCGACGACGCTCCTCCATCTCTGAGTTGTACAAACGCTTCAAAGGTGATCAAAATTACATGGCACCACAGTTATGTATTTATTATATCTACACAGTTCATCTATTTCTAGAGGTCAATTTAGAGCATTATCTAAAAAATTAATCATATCCAAAGATCAATTAGACCACACAACAAATAACAGCAGAGATGATAATTTTCACCGTTAAAAAATTTATAGGGTCCACCATAACATTTATTTTCCATCCAATTTGTTCGCAAGGTTACAAAGACCTCAAAAAGGACTTCAATGTTAAACGTTCAATCCCCCATTGCTTTTTGTAGTGTGGTCTACTTGATAGTCCGATATGTCTTGTTTTTCATCTTAAACCTTAAGATGAGATCACCAAATGGATAGACGGTTGGATATAACACATGCCTCATGATGGGTCCCACAAACCTTGTTGACGTTAATACAGCAGCTATATAGCAGGTGTGAGGTGTTGGGGGCCTTACACAAAACCTTAGGATCTAGCCCTCCAGAACAAACCAGAATTATGGATAATAAAGCAATGAAAATAATCAATGCATCAATCACACACCACACAAGAGAATTTTACGTGGAAAACCCTCAAAGAGGTAAAAACCACGGGACCTCGTCCAGATCAACAATTCACTATGAAGTAGAACGTTTACAACCTTCTTCACTCACGCAGGAGTGGATAAACAATAAGAGAAATAGAGAAAACGGAGAGATCTAACCGATTACGAGGACATAGAAGCGCTGAGATGTAGATTGCACAGTAGAGAACCTCCACGAGCAGAACCTCCCTTCTATAAGCTTCCTCTCTCTCTTTCTCCCTCTCTCTCACCTTTGATAGCCCTAAACCCTTAGCAAATCCCTTGCAAAGCTTTAGGAAACCCTCTTGCTGTTTTCTTCACACAACATACATTAGAAAAATCCTAGGGACCCCTTTTTATAGTTTTAGGAAACTCCTTTCCGCATCCTAGTTGCGAAAGGACTTTGCGCATCCCAGTTGCGAAAGGACTTGCGCATCCTAGTTGCGAAAGGACTTGCGCATCCCAGTTGCGAAAGGACTTGCGCATCGACGGGTCAAAAAAAAACCCATCATGAGGTACACCAACCAATCCGCTTACATCAAAATCGAAGCCAATTGGCTGGTGTACCACTCCTGTTATATAGCTGGTGTAGATATGTGTCGTGCGAAGACGGGCTCCCACTCTAAGTTGTATGAACGATTTAAATGAGATCAAAGTTACATGGGCCCATAATGATGTATTTATTATATCCATGCCGTTCATCCATTTTTTGATATTATTTTATAGCATTAGACAAAAAATGAATCATATCCAAAGCTTAGAGGACCACACCAAAAATAGCAGCGAGGATAATGATTTTCACTGTTAAGAATTTCGTGGGGCTCACTCACCATATCATTTATTTTCCATCCAATTTGCTAATAGGGTTAAAATAAATGGACGAAGAGGAAAAAAAATCATATTGATCTGAAAACTTCTGTGATCCCCAAAAGGTTTCAATGGTAGATGATCAATCCCTCACTATTTTTTGCAGTGTGGTCCACTTGATTTTTAGATTCGTATTATTTTTTGGCTCAAGCCTTAAGACAAGTTCATCAAATGGATAGACGGTTTGTATATAACATATATCTAATGATTTGACCCACAGAACTTGCTAACGTCAGTACATTAGCTATATAGCCGGTGTGTGATATACTGCCAATCCACTTCCTATCAAAACCGTCCGTATATTTGGTGAACTCGTTGTATCGCTTGAGCTCAAAATAAAATAGATCCAAAGATCAAGTGGACCATAGTGCATAGTACACTGGGAAATTAAACTTATGCCATTTACATTTTCTTGGGGGTTATAAAAGTTTTGCATCAATCTAATATTTGTTTTTCCTCTCTATCCAACTCTACGTGACAATATTAACGGATTGAATGGAAAATAAACATTATAGTGGGCCCACCAATGTTTTAACAGTGAAAATTATTGCCTCCACTACTATTTGTGGTGTGCTCCACTTAAGCTTTGGATATGACTCGTTTCTTAAATCACACACTAAGATGATCTCGCCAAATGAATGGACGGTGTGGATATAATAAATATATCATTGTGGACCCACGTAACCTTGATTTCCTTCCAACCGTTCGCACCTGACCCGGGCTCGAAGAGCTGACGAGCTCCACTCACGAACACACACCAGCCAGGTCAGTTGTGTGTGGTACACACACTAATCCGCTTCCGCCACCCACACCACCGACCTCCTTGATGTACTGACGTCATTATGTTATGTGGCACCACCCTTATGATCTATGTGTTACATCCACACCGTTCATTCATTTAATGAGATCATTTTAAACATAGACCCAAAAATTATGGACCACACCGCAGTAAGCAGCAGGGACAATGACGTGATATTTATTTTCCATCCAATGTTTTAGTAAGGTAAACGGATCTTTGAATTAAGAGAAAACACATATACCATGATATTTATTTTCCATCCCATTTCAACGGTCTGGTGTGGTCCACTTAAGCTTTGGATACCATTATTTTCCATCCAATGGACGGAATGCGTGGATATAACATCAAGATGGACACGGATTGCGTCCTACCCCCACCCAGACAGGGCTCTGTGGGGCTCACCGTGATGTAAATATTTTATCCACGCCGTTCACCGCTTTTCTCAGATCATTTTAAGGAATGATCCTAAAAATGAGCCAGGTCCACAGCTCCAGTGGACCACGCGAGAGTAAGCTGCACTGATAATGACACCCACCGTTGAAACCTTTCTAAGGGCCATCGTGACGTTTGATTACCATCAAACCTATTCATAAGGTCGTGTAGACGTTGATGAAGTGAAAACACAAATATTACGTTGATCCGAAACTTCTCTAGCTCCTAAGAAGTTTTAATGGTGGACGTTCAATCCCTACTTTTTAGTCCATTAAGGCTTGAACCAGCTTCATGTTTTGGTTCATAACTTAAAATGATTGGAGAAAATCATTGAACGGTATGGATACAACAATTACATCAGGGTGGGCCCCACAGAGCCCTGTCCGGACGGTAATCTATCCGGGCAGGGGTAGGACGCAATCCGCGTCCCATCATGATGGGATTACACAACTGGGTGACGTCAACACACCATTGAAGTCGGTGGTGGTACACTACCCAATTCGCTTCCAGAAAGGATGAACAGTACTGAATATACCGAAATCTTCCCGTGGGCCTACCTGTATTTGGACCCGTTGGCCTATACAAATTTCTCATCAGGACCGTCCATTGTGTACATTCTACTCTCCTTACACTATAATACAAAAATCACAAAAATCAGATGGTTCTAAACCACAGACACTGTAGGTATCTTCTATAGATTATCTTGTCCATTCATTTTATCATTCCAATGACTGTCCGGTTTGGATAATCCGATGACTATAACTTTTTCAAGATAGCATATAAAGAGTATACCGGACCTAATGGACAATCTAAATAGGTGATTGTAGATGCCAACGAGCCCAAATGCATGTCGGTGTCCACTAGATAAAAGGTCCAGGCAGGACATTGCCAAGCCTTTATAAACCGTACATTCTTTTCATATAGGGTGGTGGCCCACCTGTTTGAAACGCCTGTCTGATTTTTGTATTGTCATCGTCACATCGGAGGTTGTCAAATGCACACTCCGAGGTCCTAAGCGGATTGGCTAGTGTACCTCACACCAGCTATGTAGCTGCTGTGTTGGCGTCAGCTAGCTCTATAGGTCTGATCATGAGGTATGTGTTATATCCAAACCGTCCATTCATTTGTCGAGTTCGTGTTAAGGCTTGAGACGAAAAATAAGCCAGATCTAATTATCAAGTGGACCACACTGAAAAAAGAAGTGGGAGATTGAACGCCTACCATTGAAACTATTTTTGGGGCCACAAAAGTTTTGGATCAATATGAAATTTGTTTTTCCTCTTAATTTAGGTCTTTATAACCTTATAAACAGATTAGATGGAAAATAAACGTTACGATGGGCCCTACTAATTATTTAACGGTGAAAATCATTATCTCCGCTGATACTTGTAGTGTGGTCCATATGATCTTTGGATATGATTCATTTTTTTGATAATGGCCTAAAATGATCTATAAAAATAGATGAACGGTGTAGATATAATAAATACACCAGTGTGGGCCATGTAACTTTGATCTCCTTTGAACTGTTCATCCAACCCGGAGCTCGAGGAGCGTCGGTGATCGTCTTCACACGACGCGTAGCTACAGCAGCTATATAGCTGGTGTGTGGTACACCAGCCAATCCACTTCCGTTATTTCGTACAAAATGAAGCGGATTGGTTGGTGTTCCACACATCACCCACCTGGCTGATGTGAGTACGTGTCGTGCCATGAGAGCGGACATGCTCCCGAGCTGTACGAACGGTTCAAAGGAGATCAAAGTTATATGGGCCACACAATGATGTATTTATTATATCCACACCGTTCATCTATTTGGTGAGATCATTTTAGAGTATAAGCCTAAAATTAATTATATCCAAAGCTCAAGTGGACCACACCACATATAGCGGTGGGACAGGAAACATTGGTGATTGACTGGCCCTTAAAAATTCGAAAGGGGCCGTTATAAGGTTTTTGCAATTTTTATTTTCTTTCAAACTTATTAATAAAAAAAAGATGCGGATGAAGGTAAAATACAAAGATTGGCTTGATCGAAAACTTTTGTGGCCCACAAAAAAGATATGGCCATTCATTAGTGTTTTTAGTGGTATTGTCCACTTGAGATTTTTATCTTCTTGAGGTTTAGGATCCCGTCCTAAAATGATATGGAAAAATAGATGGACGGTGTGGATATACAAAAGATACATTAGGGTGGGCCCACACGGTTAGGGTAACGCCCGGTAAGGTGTCAGGTGTTACCAGGGTAACAGCTAATCAATTCCCCTTGTAAATGGCCAATGGACACGTGTTATCCAATGTTGAAACTTGGGGTCATTCGAATTCCACCCTTGAATCAATGATGGAAATGAAGAAAAAGAATATCAAACTATTTCAACAAGAACGAAAATGAAATGGATAATTGTTGTCGCTTTTGAGTCAAACGAATACAATTCAATTTGATCGTGCATCCAAATGCAAACGCACATTATATATTTTATTTTTAATATTGTTTTAATTTTTAATAATGTGGAATTTGGGTGTACCTCATGAATGTTAGATATATATATATATATATATATATATATATATATATATATATATATATATATATAAGAACTTATGCATCCATGAATCATCGAGCCTAAAATATAAATATCTTAACTACAATGAGAGGCCTCTTGTTATAAGAATAATGGTGATCAAAGCGATTTTCTTGTCTTCTTATGTTGAATGATTTTGATCCCAAGCTCCACTCTTTTTTACACCCCACTCATTTCAAATTTGACGGCTAGTGCATTAGTTTGAGATTTAATCCATTTTAAATGCTTCGGCTAAAAATCAGTTAAACCAAATCTTTAGATAAGTCATAATTTTGCATCAAAATTTTGTAAGGGTTGATACAGAAAGATAGAAAACTTATCATTTAAAGATAAGTTTAAGTACGTTACGATGTCACTATCTTTAAGGTGATATTTGTACCATATTGATGATTAAACCAATTGCAAGGGGGTTAGAACAAATCCGTCTCTAGGATACAATAAGCCTCTTCTCCAAGACTGCAGATATGTGGGATTTGACCTGCAAAATTGAAAAACCATACCCCAAATATACTTTTACAGCTTGCACCCCTGACTTTCTATGTTGTTACAGCTTATCCCCTAAAAATCGTTTGTAATTTACTGCCTGAAAAACTATTTACAATTTAGCGCCTAAAAATTGCAACTTTAAAAAAAAAAACATTCAAAAATGAAGAAGAAGAAGATAGAGATGAGATTGTTTGTATTGTTATTTTTGGATTGACCAAAAGATAGCTTTATATAGAGTCACAAGAGATGCTTTAAAATCTTTTTCATAAAAAGATATCATCTTCCATTGTCTTTTCAACATTGGTATCTATCAACCATTAATGACATCTTTTCACCACCATTTCGAATTCAAATGATGCTCTATTTACCGAAAGGCATCATCATTTATAAATGAATAGTCATTAACAATCACCAAAAGCCACAACTCTTTTCTTAAATTTTCTTTTATAAGATATTTTTTTCTTATTTTGGAAAAATCCAACAAATTTTATAATCAGATTAATGATGTAGAGTGTGCATCAAATATTAGAAGAATAGGTCTTCGAGAAGCATTACCAATTAGGCAATCTCCAGATAAGGGTCAATAACCGTTAAAGCCACATCAACAATTGAGTGTGTTCGACAAAGACATACCATGATAAAATATGTGTAACCGCTCTTTCCTAACTGGTTACACGAGAAGGTGCCACATGGACAATAGGTTATTCTCTTTCTACTGGATAAACCTATAAATAGCGGATGTAGACACAAAAAAACCGCTCTCTCTCTCTCTCTCTCTCTCTCTCTCTCTCTCTATCTATCTCTCATATACACACAACTTTGAATCCAAATTCAAAATCCAACGCAATATTATTTATCTTAGTCTAGGATTAGTTTCTCCATTGCTTGTCAGCTATGGACCCTTAAGTTAGGAGTAGCCTCAGTTTATCCATGCGAACACATTGGACTGACTAGAAATTATAGCCAATAGTTGTTATTCCCTTCTGTCAAGCCCCAAACTCGAAAAACGGGCTCATAAATTTTCAATCGCTGAATCCGGTGCCGACAGCCTCCGTAGTGCCCCATTCTCGGATCCCGGCACTCACATGCCAGATTCCGATCCTAGGATCCTACAAGGAGAATTTTCAGTATGATTTTTTTTTTTTTTTGTAATGAATCATAACCACAAGCATAACTAAGTCATAAAACAACATCACCACATGTCCACTATATCAAAAACTTTGAGTACAATGCGGAAAGGGGAAATACAGGGTGATCAAAAACTCCAAAATAATTTGATGTGCGCTCCTGCCTCGGCACTGCTGCGATCCAATGTCACCTGCACGCAACAGTCGTGCATAGGCTTACAAAAGCTTAGAGGGTGGTGTAAGTGTTGGCTAGTGCCAAGTATATAATATCAGAGTAATCCGGAAGTATGCGGGTAAGTCCATGAATGCTATCAGCTATACCAAAACTATGTGATGCAAGATATGAATGCTATCGGCCATACCAAGGTCATGCAATGCGAGGCCTATGTAGTCAAATGTCATATGCGAGATGCAAAGAAAGCATGCCAGTACTCATCAAGTACACATATCAGTATAGTTCCTCTCTGGGATATCATTGGGGTCTAGTATACTTCACACTGACTGCCATCTCCCTAGCCACACAGCCCAGCGAGCGAAATAAACCTCACTATCCGCCTGACCAGTAGTCTATCAATACCTACCCGGCTCGTCGATAGCAGACTCATTTGAGAGCTGGTCAAACTTTGCCTAGCTTATAGCCCCCTCACTTAGGCGGATAGGGTCACACCCCCTTCCAACTGACCACGATACAGTGGGAGACGTGGCCTACTGGTATTCGGCATTGGGGCGCTCGTGTATCCACTCGGTCTAGACGTTGGAGCAGCTTCTGGTACCAAAAAGGTTCTAGAATTTTCACCCAAGAACATCCTAAGTGCCCACAGTGCTAGAACCAAGTATTTTCAGTATCCGATACGGCCATCCACGATGTGTCTGTGGAGCCACGACCCTGATGTCGCTAGGGCGTAGAATGATCAAGTCACACATATGCGAGATGCATGAGTCACACCACACAATCATGCAGCAATCTCGCGCGTACCACGCGATCATGTGGGGCACTTCGTCTCATAAGGAGTCCCGTAAATGCCTCAGCCCAACGGCTTATGTTATGATCAAACATTCCTCATATTAAGTATACATATGATGCGTATGCGCATGAATCATGGAATTGTACTAAGTATGTTATAAAGTAATGAACTATCCTTACATCGAAGATGGGCCTAGACGACCTACACGTAACCAGTATGGGCCTATCAATGGGCCCAAGGGACAGTCATAATGCAGACATTTAACCAACATTATTCTTACAATGTGGACGTCAAACCATCATTGCTCCCAAGGCACGGCCCGCCATAAATATCATTACATAAACCATGGTGGATTCACACATTGCAATGGACCTTAGGTACATCCCATTAGGCCTTAAATACATCAAATGACCCTTATATTCATCAAGTGGACCACATCAATAGGCCGTACCAATGGGCCTTATGTACATTGCAATGGGCCATAACCCATGGGCCTTAGAATACATCACAATGGGCACTCATACGGCAAGTGGGCCACATCACATGGGCCATATGTATATCAAATGGGCCACACCCAAACGTAAGTGATGATAATGATTTCTGCCATTAAAATTCTCAAGGCCCACGATAACATTTATTTCCCATCCAATCTGATCATAAGGTCACAATGACCTGAAAGGGGTTTTAATGGTGGACGGTCAAACCCACTGATTTCTATAGTGTAGTCCACCTAATCCTAGATCTGCCTTGTTTTTAGTCTCAAGCCTTAAAACAAGCTTTCAAAATGGTTGGACACATTGGATGCAACACATGTATCACGGTAGGGGTCCACATGAACTATGAATCTGACTCATTCTTTAGCTCATGTCATAAAATGAGCTTTCAAGATGGATGGATGGTTTGGATGCAGCACATGCATCATGGTGCGGGTCCACTAGCCGTCCAGCCAAATGGTTGGACAACATTGATAAAACACATACATTTTGGTGACACATACATCACTGTGGGTCCCACGTGGGGCCCACCATAACGTTTATATGTCATCCAATCTGTTGATAAGGTCCCACGGACCCGGATGAATAGGAAAAACAAATTTCATAACGATCCAAAACTTTTGGACCACAAAAGGGTTTCAATAGCAGGCGTTAAATCTCACTATTTCCTGTGGCGTGGGCCACCTAAGTTCCAGATAAGACTGCTTTTTGGAGGGGGCCCACTTCAAGAAGGGACCCACCAAATGAACGATGTGGATGATAAACACACATCATGGTGGGGCCCACGGCTGGGACCGTGGGTCCTGCTGTCCGTCCGCCTACACGTCGCAGGCGCTGCCTGCACGACTCTGGCAGCAGTAGCGTCTGCTGCATATATTTATTATTATTATTATTGTTGTTGAAATATAGTTTTTACACGGTTTTTCATGTGTGGGGCCCGCATCTGGTGAATCCGCTCCAGCCATTGCACTCTACGGCTCAAGACAGATCAAACGAGCCCCATATTTGACGTGTTTCGGCGTGTAGAAAAATTAAAGTGAATTTAAACGGTGAAAATCACTATTTTCAAAAGTATGGCCCGCCAGAAAATTGGATCAGCT